>JAPMOR010047583.1:408118-485103 GCA_026543865.1 Argiope aurantia | reverse complement strand
ATATGAAATTATTTAAGTGACCACATTTCGCATGAAATCTCTTTTAATATATCTATCTGATAACTTACTTTTGGTGCTTATAAATTTCAATCAGCCCATCAACAATTTTAATATTAAAAAAATATCTGTTTTTTCTAAAATTCAATACTTTATTTTCCTACCAAAAGTGAGCATACCAGTACTTATTACTAGTATGAGATGACTATTAAATATAGGGATGAAATTTTTCATACACATAGTGAATATAATATTATCTGACAGGAAAAATATTAAATATACAGCCAAAATTTTCATTTTTTATAGTTTTTGAATGAAAGACATTTGAAGAACAAACAATTCCTGCCGGCAAGGGATGGTAGAATCTTTTTGCCTAAATTAGTTGTTGGTATGCGGCTCGCAAACAAGGCGGCGGACTTCCCGTGGAATAGAGTCTTGAGCCTGTAACCCGCAGGTCTTCAAGCAGATGTTCCACCACGAAGACATGTATTTTTCAGCGAACTAATAGCAACAAAATTAAAAGGTATTTTCTGATTATATATTTTAAATCTACGAATAATGTTGAAGATTCTCTACTTCTAACAAATGGCAGAAATTGAAAAAAAAACAAAAAAACTTCTAGTTCAAAAACTCAAAAAATGAGGAGATAACCATTCACCAAACTGAATATATTTTGGTCTTCAATTGCTAAGGTGTTATAGGAAAATCAACATTTCAACCCCTTGCTCGTTTGTGGATTATTGATTTTTAAATTAAATCTGACTTCCCCAATATTTAATTATTTTAGTTTTTTTCTTTGATAAATCATGGTATATGATAAACCATAATTCGAACAGCAAACTTCATAAATGAAATTGATGTATCAAGCAATAAAACACAGAATTTTTACTCCTAATAAATTTCAATTTTTTAAAGATTTTTTTGCAATAGCTGTTATACTGCATTATTACCATGGTATCACGAACAAAAAATAGTTCGAATCTGAATGGAAGGTAAACAAATTTAAATTAGGCCTTCATTTAAATTAAACTGCCATAAAAAATCAGTTTGAAGTCCTCTATTGTATTTCTAGAAATTCATATTTTTGCAAGTAACTACTCGTAAAAAAAAAGGTCATTTCCCTTCGAAATTTTATCCACTACTATCATTTTGGGTTAAGTAGAGGTTGTGGTAGAGGCCTTGTATTCTAAAGTTGCAAATTTTCTTTCAAGAATAATCAATATTCATATCGAATAAGTAAGAGACATTTTAAATATCCCGTGGAAATATATTCAGCTTCTAGCTCTTCAGATAAAAGTAAAATTGTGAAGTAATGAAAGTGCCGCTTGCCTGATTATGTAAGTCGCGTGTCACATTATTATAATGACGATGCCGCTTCAGCTCTAACTAATGAATGGTTATCAATCTCGGGAAATGGTCACGCTTTCTGAACAACATTACACTAAAAGCATTCCCTGTTGATTATGCTATTATAAAAAATGAGTGGTAGTTATTAGTACATTTGATTGTTCGTGGACTCGTTTGATAGTGGTAGTTATTAGTACATTTCTTATTCGGTTTAATAAAAAATATTGCAATCAAAGAATGTATATTATAAGAAAAAGAAATTATTTCAACATTATGAAATTGACTCAGAAATGAAAAAAATATTTCAAAATTGAACAAATATGATGATCACAAGAAAAATTACTAACCTCTATTGAATCTTTTAAACTAGAAGTTGTTATTCTTGCCTTCCTCACGTGATTATTTGATATAATTAATAGCTTGGTGTGTTGAATTTATTTAAATTATTTTTAAAAAATAGCTCGTCATAAAATGTATAGCTTTTTTATGAGCTGTTTTTCTGAATTCAGTCAAAAAATATGAGCAATTTTTAATTATAGCTCTATGTGCAGAGCATAAAATATCTAGTGCAAAATATTTAAATCATGATTTTATGTACTAAAGGAGCTCTATTTAAATTGAAATGCAATATTAAGAATGAAATGCAATGTTAAATTAAGATTCTTCTTTGAATGCGCATAACTTATGAATCACTTCCTCATTTTAAACAAATGTTTGATAACAAGAATGATTTTTGTATTGCAGCTACTCTAACCACAAATTTCCAACTAACAAAACATTGGAGTTTTTCATCTTTCAGCGGATTTATTATTAACTTTAGATACATATTTCACGATTTGCTATAAAAAAATCAATTTTTAAATCTGTAAACCTTTGTCCTTGCATCAAATGCTGGAATTTCAACAATGAATGGATATTCCCCAAAATATTGTTGAAACACAAATATTGTTGTTGTATTCCTCAAAATATTGTTGAACTTCTACTCAAGGAAAATGAAAACTAATTAAAGAACTCTTAGTAAATTCAATCAAAGGAATGCTCTCGTAAAATGTTTAAAGCACTATAAGCTTTGTGTGAAGTGGGATGAACCTAAGTCCTCCTTTTATTTTTTCCATCAATTTCCGCTTTGACTCAGATATCGTTAGCTGAAATAAATGCTTCCACTAAGATAAATTAAGCTACCCTAAATGTCTTTTTAAGCTAAAATTTCTCTAAAAATGTGTGAGCTCAAGATTATCCTTTAATTGATCAATGTTGAAGACAAATCATGTAGCCTTTCTGGAGAAATTCAACAAAATTTATAAACCCAAAAGTACCTGGAAATTTTCGATCATGTTATCCATTCACTTTTTCTTTTGCTAGAGATTCATTCTTTCTTCCTCCTGCTTAACATTCAATGTAGCTTATTTTCTAGCCAAATTCAATACCTTGCTTTAAATTTTCTTGTTTTATATTATAGAGTCGAGCTAACATATATAACTAGTAGAGCTAGACCAATCCCATTTAAACCAATGGGAGTGGTCTATCTGAAACTTCCAAGCATATTTTTTAGTAATGCTCTTATTCCTCCCCCCATAAATTGTGACCTCTGGTAAGTCCGCGAATGCTTTGCATGGCACTGGCGAACAGTAGTTACGAAATGCAGATCTTTGGCGTGAATCTGGTATTTTTACTGAATGTAATGTTTCTTCTTTCTGGCCGATTAAAACCAAAATTTCTATCTGAACCACAGTTGTAGTCATAAGATAGTAAATGTTCAATGATTTTGTCATTTTCCAAATTTCAATGATTGAAGTCATTGCGTTTAGGAGTTATTATGTTACATTACGTTTCTACAGAACAACAGATGGTCAACCCTTAAACAGATTAATTTCGAAATGTAATAAGAATCTTCATTTTTAAATGGTAAGTTTGTTTTCCAAATTTTATCTATCTAGCTTTTTATGTTTTCAGTTAGGGAGTGCAATTGTATAGAACAACCAATCAGCCAGACAGACTTCCTCTGAATGGATTTCGTTCAAAATTTGATATACATTCTACATATTTGATCATAAACGAAATTTCATCCTTCTAGAACAAAGTGTTTTTGAATCTTCGGGACCACAAACTGACAGACGATGCCAAAAATGTAATTTTCGAACTCAGAGGTGTCTGAAACAAAGCGATTTGTCATAATCTCGATTTCGATTTTTTTTGAGAGAGAGAGAATTGTAATATTTTATCTATTTCTCGTATATGAGAAAGTAAAAATGATTCGTTAAACTTCACAAAATTGAAGTGCACCTGCCGACCAATATTTCCTCAATATAATTGAATCAGTTATTTTAGAAACATCATTAATCATTGAAGGTTAGTAGTTGAGAAAAAAAAAAACGGTTTCTCCTTAACTGTACCTCTCCCAGTCAAATAATTTTGTTTCAAAAATAAATATCCTTTGGATGCCTAATTATACTTGTCTTCTATTGATGCCTAATTAATTTTAACCACCGATTAATTAGTTATTGGTTTTAACTTGCCTTGACTAACGGATTTTCTGTATCTTATAAATTAAAAATAGACTTGTGAAGGTCAAATTGTAGAAAAACATCTATTTAGAATATAAAAAGGTTCATTTATTTATCTTGAGGAACAGAATAATGTTATTATACATAAGTATTTAATAAAAAGAACTAGTTTTACTGATTATACTAATCTGTTCTTCATATAATGGAACTCTGGAAGTTTTGTTTTTCTATAACGCCATTCTAAAAAAACTTTTAACTCGTTTAGAATATAATATAACCGTCATATATTTTGTTTTTGCTCATTGCAAGAAACAGGCTTGGATACTGTTTGTTTCAGAATCCCGTGTCTATCACTTTTGGACTATCCCACATCGCAGGGGGATGATACACAGTCAGTAAGAAGAGTTCTTTCCCAGATTTCTTTATTTAGCGAGTTTTTCTTCTGACTTTTCTACTTAGATGTCAGTTCTCATTTTATTTTAAAATTAAATTGTTTTACTTTAATTCGAAGCTGTTCAATATTTCTATACACTTAGTAAAAAATAAACATTGGGGCGAAATTAAATTCAACTGACGCATGCGGAAAAGCACGAAGAATTTCCACATCTCAAAACAGATAATCGGTCGACATATATTATGGAGTTTGATAGTTTTCGTACTATTCAGTCAGTTCGTTGACAAACCAAGAATGAAGTTTTTATCAATCAATTTGGACAATACCCGATATCCTGAATTAGAAAGTTTTTTTTTATCTCATACCGAGTGTGTACCTCTAAAGTCTATTCATGTAAAATGGTTGATTTTTGAAAAAAAGTGATTTATGAAGTTTCTAAAATAGCCGATTCACTTCTAGTGGGGAAAAAATATTCTTAATTCCGAGCCCCATACAGAAGCTATGGCTCCAAATCTGGAAGTCCAAACAATGAATTGCCCCATTGTGTTAAGTCTGTCAGTCCTCACATACCTTCGCAGCTAATGCGCGACATTCATCTTTTACATCAACATCACGTGATGTTTCGAAAATTCTTTGGAATTTAATCGCAATAAAACCATTTGTGCAATCGCCGTAAGCTTTGATAGCAATAGAATGGGAAGCTTTCATAAACTGCCACTTTTGACCCAAAAACAATTGATTAGCTGCTTTTCAAAGACTGATAAAAAGCAAACCCTATTCTTGACAACAATGATTAATTATTTGCTTAGTGCCAACATCAGACTATATGTAGTCTCTTTTCATTCATTGTTTCGTTTGTGTATTGTGTTTGTTTTGTTACAGACACTACGAAAATCAAGATTATTAAGTATTACGTGACTCGAAAATATATTTGTAGCTGATAAATAACTTACCATATACCTGACTCGGTATTTGTATCTTTGATAATTTTTTTCAGTCTGATCTCAAGCAACAGTGTTTCCGCTAAATGATCGGCTTGCATGGCATAATATTACATAAAATTCACTATTTTCAATTAATTGCATGAGAAAAATCAAATATTTAATTTTGAGATTTCATTAATGTCTGGGAAATTACAAAAATGTTATCAATTGTCAATAATACAGACTTTAATTTTCTCATTTAACACTAAACCTACCGGCATTTCACCGATACATTGGAATTGCCATTGGAAGCGGGTCAAATGACCCGCTCGTGGTAGCTTTAGTGTTAAGACATGCTGATCTATGCTAACAGACCATTCTGATATTTTTTAAGCATTTCTAAGGCAAGATTATAGTTACTCAATATTTGTTTCAACACGATTAACTGTTACTAAGATAAAATTTTCTGTTCGAAATTTTACTCACTTCTTGATGTACTAAACTTTTGAAAATTTTGGGCTATTGTATGTTTTCGTACAAGAAGAATGTTTCCCTAAATTGATTCAGTTAACTTTACATTTCAATTCTATATGAGTTGTTTATAAGACGAATTTCAAAAAATTAAAAATTTCCTAGTATTTAGAAAAGTTATAAAATACATTAAAAACTAAAAAGTTGGAAGCAAAATTAACACTAATAAAATTTAAACACTTATTAGTGTAATAAAATTAAAATAGAGATTTTTATCAAAAGGGTAGATGTCCACATAAAAGCATAAGCAAAACAGCATGGCTAAGAAATCGAGCTATAATGAGTAATGAAAACTAATGAAAGAAATTTAATTTGCATTATAAATGTATTTAAAATTCCAGTTTGTTTTGAATATTTCTAATAAAAGAGAACCTTTAAAACTTTTTTGTGTAGTAATTTTCTTCTTAACTCCGATTAAACAGAAATGTTTTCTTTTAAATTTCAACTAAAGAAGGTGTAGAGTGGATGAATTTTAATTTTTACTCCGAGTTATCATTATTTACCTGAATTATTGGAAACTTATAGTTCAAATGAAAAAATATTTAAAACCTAAAATTTCCGAGCGTTAGGAACTATTAATCACTAATAACTTCTCTACAATTTAATTAAATGGCATCTTTTACTTTCAGAAAGATTCTATCCGGTTGATTAAACTAAGATTCCAAAGAAAATTTGATACTTCGCTCAAATTTTATAAAGTATTATACCGCATTTGAATAATTTAATAATATTTTACAAATTTGAAAAGCGATCATTCGTTGCACACACAACATACATAGATAACAATTGAAGGGTTAAAAGACATTTGATAAAGAACCAAGTATAAAAAGCAACTTTATTTCGGAATAGATTGTTTTATTAAAACTGGACATTTAACCTATCCGTCTATAAAATATTCACCATTTAAACGGCGTTATAATGATTTTAATAAAAAAAATGGCTAGTATCTTAAAAACCAATCGAGTACAGTAAAAAGTCGTTTAATTTGTTTCTTTTTTTCTCCTTGCGTATGTAAAGAACCATTCCACAAGTGACCAATAGTAAACATCCTATAGAAAATCCCATCACAACAATCACGATTACGAATCGTAATCGTGGAACGCAGTTTCCAAGATGATCATTGGCACCTTCTAAAGGAGGAAAAACAGAAATAGCAGTAGTCGTAATCTTTATATTTTCCGTACCATCATTTACGGATGAAACCACGTTATTACTCACATTTGTCATACCTTTTTCTTGCAATTCCTCATCAGGGGCAATTTTAGTGCCGTTATCTTTAAACTCTTTTGACAATGTTACAATAGCCATGTTGGAATCAACTGTGAAGGTCTCTGAAGTGGAAGATGGTGATTCCCTGCTCTCATGATGAGATTCACCAGAATCCGAGTCATCGTAATCATCTATCATATGAAATTCTGAATCAGAATCATCATGAATATCAATTAAATGAGGTTCAGAATCAGAGTCATCGTGAATATCAATTAAATGAGGTTCAGAATCAGAGTCATCGTGAATATCAATTAAATGAGGTTCTATATTAGTAAACATAGTAGATACAGGTTCTGGAGAAAATGTTTCAGTAGATGTAATAAAAGTATGAGATCCTAAATTATCGGTTTCAGATAGGGAAGAAGAATCATCCAATCGCATTAGTCTCTTCCTAAGTTTAGATTTTTTATCATTTTGCTTTCTTTGTTCCATAATGCTATTCATTAATGCGTTGACAGTTGATTTCAAATATCGAGTTCTTGCCTGGTATTGCTTTAAAGAGAATATTTCGGAGGATGGTTCAGTTGAACGCTTTGTTAGCTTGTGGCTGATTACTGAGATTGGATTTCCCGTTTGTTGGTGGATTTCAGAACAATTACACTTAGATCTACAGAAAAAAACTTCACAGGTTAAATAAATATGATCTGAAGAATCCATTTCAAGAGTTTTGATTTTTACATCAGCCGATATACCAGTCTCAGTATAATGGATCATCAGACTAGACGAATTCTTAGAATTATCAGTAAAACATCCCTCAGGATTAGTTATTTGGTGAACTGAAGCATTTCCATCTAGAATTTCTTCATCATGGGCAATACAACTTTTAACTCCAACATCTCTATAAATTGTTCTATTCAGCAACTGAAAAACAGTCAGATGAGTAGATGTGTAGTCAAAGATTTTATCATTATCCTCCGGGAAAACAGTCAACCCCAACTCAATATCCGATGAAGACTTTGCCGGAGGCAAAGAATGGGACTCGTATATTTGATCCAACAAAACAGATGAATTCAAGAAGTTTTCAAAAGAACGAGGAAGAGAACAAATTACTGATTTCTCAAGATCATCGGTGGTCCATACCAAAGGATTCTGTTGAACTATTATCGTATTCGTAATCCAAGGGTGATTAGTTTCCTGGACATAAGTACCACAGGCCGTAAGAGGTAAAGTGAGAAATCCATCCAAGACAGAAGACTGGATCATGCTGAAATTTTTCAAAATAGAAATTAAATTAGAAATCAATTATTAAACAATACATCTACAAGAAAAAATTCTAAAAAATATTTAGTCTATTGCCGAAATTATAATCCAATCAAATTATCAATATGAGGATTCTGATTTGTTAAGTTTTCTGAATTTTAATTATATTTGGTGCATACAAAGTTTTTATTTTCTCTTTCATTAGGCTGATAGAATACGCTTTAAAATACTAAAAAATGAGATTTTTAGTAATTGATCTATCCATTTATCATTTAATTCATTAGTATTCAATAATAACTAGCACAAAACAGCTAAGTAGCATAGCATAAATAATCAAATGTATGTAATTTATTCCAATATGATTGTATTTCGCCAGAACTTCAATTTAAGCTTTGTTAAAAATTCATTCAGAACATTTCTTAATATAATATTCAATATACTACATAAACACGAAATAGTTACATTGTGACCAATAGTTGATGAAGTTCAGCAAATAAAAAGGTATTTACCTGCAGAGAGGATCAAATCTGTGTCCTTTAGCGTATGCAATCCCAATGAATGGCTTAGAAAATGCAATTTTTACATATAAGCCAGTAAAATTGCAGGTGAAGTTGAAGCTTGGAATATTTTCTTGGGCCCAGGTACAGGAGATCAGGACCTAACAAAATATTTTTATAAAACAGAAAAACAATCATTATTTTAATTAGTAGACTAGAGATTTCAGATTTTTACATTGAGATATTCAGCGTTGCTATCACAATTGTGGGATAAGTATAAAACTAATTTTTCGAAAATATTTTTAATATTATACTTAATATAATTTACAGATTCACTGGATGCTGCTCGTTGAGTGTTTTGTGAATTTTCTAGAAAAAAGTAAGCTCTTAAAGCATAATTATGTTTATATTTATGTGGTGACAAGTGGGTTAAGTCGCGCTACTTCGTTCTCAGATTGAACTGTTAATGAAGTTCATATTAATACGTATGACAAATGATGGCATAGTGGCAATTTTTGCTTTGGGACAGGAGAATGACACAGCTGCCTCCTGTTCAAAGATCTCCCATGCGTTTGGATATAGTGCAAATTAAATGCTTCAGGGGCAAACTTCCTCCCTCTGAAGTGGTATGGGAAACAGAAAAAGATATCCGTTTAGGTGTCGTTCCCTTAATTTGATTATCGTTTAAAGATACGAAGTCTTTTCGTGTATGGTCCCAGTGTAGCGTGGAAATGAGATACTAATCTAACTATGCACATCTTCTTTTAGAATATAAAATTAAAGACGATTTTCACCAAAGCTTTCTTGTATAGCAAGAAAAAATTGAGTAAAAGCTCAGTTTCAACATTAGGTATAAAACTAAAGTTGTAGAAGTGAATAACAAAATTTTCAATATAGAGATTTAATTAGATGATTTTGAAAACTTATTTTTGTCCAAAATTTAAAGCGTTAAACGTTTTGCAACAATTTTTTGGGTGATATATTTATTAATGTTGAAATATGTGCAACTAAATATAAACAGAGTAGCGAATTATAAGGCTAAAAAAAGTTTGAACAGTTTTGCAAAAACTACTTTTACACACTAGATTAGTTTCATTTCATCATACTAAAAAAGATTTCCTGCTCATCAACTTCAAAACCTTGTCGAATTCCAACTCATCAAAATACATTTCGCTAAGGTTGTTCTTAAGAAAATTTATTTGCTTACATTTTCTAACTTAAAGATAAAATTTGGCATATTTGCTAATAAATTGATTGAAAAGTGTGCTATTGAAATTGACCATTTCTCAAACAAAGGTAATTTCTTTTCCCGTACTCAATGCAAAACTTTCTCTTAAATCAGAGAATCCTAATACCACTGATGTCTATTTGATTCGTCTGTATCGGGCATCTTCATGCAGAGACGTATACATTTCAGATTTTAACAATTTAAATAAACTGCGCAGCATTTCTACAACATCAATAAACTTCTTCGGCATAATGTGAATAAATTATGAAAATGAATAAATTCTATAAATTATGAATTATTTAATGCGAATAAATTATGAAAGTCGACAGTGAGAAGAAAAGTCTTCTTTTGAAAGAGACTTTTCATACTAATAACAGTTTCCACATAACCAAATTTATACACTTCAGTCATTGTCACTCTTATCATGCATCTTCATTAGATACTTCTATTTACTTGACTTATTTTATGCTTTCTAAGCATAAAATAATTTATAAGTGGAATTTTGCAATCGATCTTTCACGCAAATCCCTAAATGTGCGAGTTGATATTTTGTATATTTATGTTTTCTAGCCGACAATACTTCACATTTTTAGAACTTAACTATAAATTAACTAGATTAAACTTTGATGCCATTCGAGTAATACCAACTAAAGATGGAGAGAAAAAAAGGATTTGAAGATTCTTAAGTGTTTATGATAATGAGTAACAAATTAAGGATAAAATACATAAAATAATTAAAATAAAAAAATTATTCATTTGTGCATTAATAAAAGAGTGTTTTCAAAGTCTCTTTATTAATTTATTAAAAAATATATTTGATATTTTCGGAGTATCTAGTAACTAAATGCTTGAATTCAAATTTTGATTCCATACAAAACACCATTAGGTACTAAATTTGGAAATAAAATCTCTTTCAAGTTTCCAAAATATATGCAATAAGGAACAATAAAGTATACTGAAAACTAAAAAGTAGGATATAATTTTTTAAAGCAATTTTATTTTATTAGCATGCTATAAAATATAGCATCTTAAAAATGAACATTAAAAAAAATCTAAAAAAATATGAGGTGCTAAAAGCAGCATAATGAAGAAATTATGTAGCTAAATCCATGAAAAAAAATCGTAAAGAAGTAAGCATTCAGTGTGCATGAAACATTAAGATATTATATAGATGATACAAAATTTGTTAAGAGAATTTCAATCTGCACCAACACTTATTTTAATGTCGAATTTTTTTTATTTAAAAAAGCATCTTTTTTCATTGTAACATATTAGGTTTTTAAACACTTATTTTTACCTACAATCTTAGTTCCAATATTTCTGGAACATGCCACTTTAATTCTTTGCAAGGTCATGGATCCACCAAATTCATAAATCTTTGAATGAAGTTACGTAGACTTGCATAAGTTCTCGCAAATTTTTCAGTTAGACAAAATCTAGTTCAGTTTCTTATCTGGCAATAGGATGTGTCCTGATTTTTTGTTTAATTGTTAATTAAACAAATTAAATTTATTAGATAAGCTAAATTAATTACTTTTCTTAAGCCAATCTCAATCCTAAAAATATTTTAATACACCATGAATAGAAAGAGTGGCCCTTTAAAGGGTTAACATGATACAATAACATTTCTAAGAACATACAACTCTATTTCCTCAAATAAATATTTATACACTATGCTTGGAATAAACTTAGCGTGTCAGGTCCTTTCAGAATATTTCAAGCTAAAGAATATGCTTAAGCTATTAAAGTATAACTACTTTAAACCATTTTATATATAATATGCGTTTTCGTATATAGTTTCAAAAATAGCATTAATAAAAAAATGAATATAAATTTATTATTCCGAGCTTATAAAATTTTTCCAAGTATTTTCAGAGATTAATTTATAAATCATACAATAAAAGTTATACCTAAGAACTTTTCTTTACATAACAAAAAAAAACTTACCAGGATCAAAGTCAAATATTTTAAATTAAAGCACACATAATATTTCCTGGAATTGAAACCGAAAAGATCCATACTGATGTTAAAAATTTGGCACACACAAAAACAATTTTTCAAATCGAATACAAAAATGCGAAGAAACAAATAAAAATAATGCAACTTGCTTGATACAAATAGACATAAAAACTAAAAATTACTTTCCTTCTTAAAATTCTAAATCAAAATCCATAGAGATAAACCGAATTCTATTTTTATACTTATGGCTACAGTTAGAATGCAATAAAATGTTTAATCATTGGAAAAAATATATCTATTCCAAAATTAGAATTTTTATTCATTTGGGATATTAAAATCATTGACAAAATTTTTATTCGCTTGCCATAAGAATAACACTGAGAACAATTGTACAAGATCGTAAATCAATGCCATAGAAAAGATATATGAATACAGTATATCTCTAAAATCATCACCCATTTATAATCATTTAAAGTATCTCATGAAACATACACTTTAAAACCAATAATTTGTAAAGAAAAATTAATTTAGATATAAGCTTAAAAATCCTTATTATCATCAACTGTATTTCAAAATTTCTAGATGCAAAGAATTATCAACCATATCATGACCTAGTTTGACAAGATATCTTAACTTTATAGGATCATGATTCCGCTGTAAAGAAAAATTTTCTGAAGCTGAAATTATCCCTATAATTATGTGGCATTGTAGCATACTATTTTGTTGGAATCGAATACGGAGTGATAATATTACTAATAGTTTTGATCTTTTTTTTTTTTTGTTAGAAAAGAGTCCATGGGACTTTTTAGAAGAATTATCATCGGGCCATAATATTAGTAAAGAAATTTCTCCTGGAGTTGAAATAATTCGTGTATTTGGTATTTTAATTATATCTAGCTTAACTTTTAATTATTTTAGTTATTATTAGTTTAACTTTTAATCATTTAATATTTTAATTATTAATTTTTAGAATTACTAGTTGTTTTGGAGTGAAAAAAGTATATAAGAATTTCAAAATGAAAGAAGAATTTAAAAAGTAATTTTTAAATCTTGTCAGATTTATTCCAAGAATGAAAAAGGCGATTTTTAAGGATCCCAATCAGGAGGAAAACGTCTCCCACTCATGCCTTCAGTGCTTGGTTTTCAATTAGTGCTTCTCCAACTCGAGATCAACAGGTCTATTTCGTTAACGGACGAAAACTCAGCAGGTGAGTTTGATTATTTATTTTTAGAAATTTAATTTGGTTTCCCATTTTATTCTTTCAAGTTTCGTTTCTTTGTCATTAATCGCAAATATAATCGGGTAATTTAAAAAAAAATTATAATCAAAATTGGTAACTTTTTGTTCAAAAGTTAATGAATTGTTTAAATATTTTGTTAGTAATTTTTCTAGGTTACATTTCCTTATATTAATCATATTTAAGATTTATAAAAGGTTAATTTATTTGAAACACAATGCACATTAATATTTTAAAAGAATAAAATTCAAAACTTAAATATAAGATTTCACGTAATTAAGAGATCGATTCTGAATTAGGATTTTTTTTTAAAAATTACTGGATTTAAAAGCAAATTTAAAATTTCATTTACCTCAGATTAATTTCAGTTTTACTGATAATATTCAGATAAAGACTAAGTATTTGAAATGCCCTTTAATTTTTTTAGGAAGGATTATACACTTTTTCAAAGATCTTCGATTCAGTTGCATTGAGATGATATGGGACAAATCTCCATTTCTTTATATCTAGCCCAAATGAATTTAAATTTTGATTTCCATATTTGATTTAAAACCAAGTTTCCTTGACTTCAAGATTTTTGTGATTCATTATGAACATTTAACCCCGTGACCTTCAAATTCATTTAGCTCCTAATTAAATAATACAACCTATTCGGAGTGCTTATTATTTTAATCTATATGAGAGAATGAAGAAATCAAACATGCTGAAGTGCTTCCGAATTATTTTGATTTTTAAATTTTTGGCTACTTATATGTAAATTTTAAGAAATTTGAAATGGTGTGGGAATATTTAATCCTTACGTTTTACAAATTTATTTAACCTACTTATTAAACGATGTAACCTATTCAAGTGTTTATTTCAATCGGTACAAAAGTATACCGAAGTGGATCCCAATGATTTTGCCTTTTGAATAAATGGTTTGAAGATATCAATATTTCTGTGATTCGATGCGCAAATCAGAAATGTTACCGTATTCGAAGGGTTAATCGTGAAAAGTCGTGTTTGCCTCTGCCAAATTAGTATTAAATAAATTCTTATAATATGTAATATTTTTTTATTTAACAAAAGCGCTAAGTCAGCTCTGTAATTTAGTGTATTTACGTCCCATTTGGAGGCAACAAGAGGTTAAATATTTCTCCCTTTTGCCGTCAGTGCTACGTGGAAGTCTGAAGGTGAAGCTAATTAACATGTCGATCCCAAAACAGCCCTAGTGCTATAACGCTGTTATAACTCCTTTCCTTTAGCTTCATGTCTATAGAAATTTTGAATATTGAAAAATTACTAGTAAAAATAATATAATGTATAGTTTTATATGTCGTTTATTTATTCTTCACACCTTGAAACTAAATTTCTATAGACATGAAGCTAAAGGAAAGGAAATAAAAAGATTAATCTCTGCAGAGTTTAATCATTTGATATGCAAAAAAATCTTTTTGCTAGTGTGAGATAGGTTTATTTATTTGCATTTTGTCTTCAAGGCGGCAAATGACATTTTAGTACTGTTAGACAAATTTATTAATTATTATGTTCAATAAACATTTATTTACCTTCACAATTAATTTAAATAAATATCTATATTTAATAAATTTTTAATAGAGAAAATGATTGACATCTTTATTTTTAAAACACTTTATTCATACTTTTTATTTAAAAGGACAAAAGATCGTGTTTTAATTAAACTCGAATAACCTCGAAACATTTATTTTTAAAATGCTATATTTCTTAAAATTGATCAGCAGGAATTTCAGTAGCCTAAATATTGATAGATAAAAATTAATTCAATTTGAACTCCAAATGAATAATTATATTAAAATTTGGCTATCAATCTTTAATTTTAATAAATATAATTTATTTATTTAAGATGTTCTCGCTAGCCTATTCTGCCTTTTTTAACGAGAAGGAAATATATTGCAAAATCCACGTTGAAAATGCAGAAACATAAAAACGTAACCTTAGGTGGCAGGTGACAAAATTCTCAGACGATTCATTGCACAGTGGTTACACAACGAATTTTAATCCACGTTTTCGCAATGTTTTACGGGTGAACAGGAAATCTAACGTGGATATTGCACAATTCCACTCTTAAGAAGTGCATACGCTGGTGACCATGACTACCAATTACGGACATCTCAAATCACAAGGTGCAAATTTTTCTTTGTGTTTATTTTAATTGACAAAGCAGGATTCTATTCTTATGTTGAAATTTTGCGATGTGATTTCACAGTGTGATTAATAATTCTAAGCAATTATAAATTTTTATCCGTTGGGTAAATTTCGGTTCTTAACTTTATTTTTAGTGAATCATTTTCGCGGCTTGATTAAAATATCGTCATTATTGCATCAAAATGTCGTATGTCATATTTGTCAAAATATTTTATTGATGCAAAACAATTGAATAAATCAACCGCACTTATTCACAAATTGCTGCATATGTTATCATAAATTTTTATATATCACTAATGGTTCCAGCTGCTAGATCAAAATGTCGTCTGTTTTGCTGCTTAGTAGTTCTTGACGTACGATATGTTGATGTAAAAGCGATACTACAAATGACACATTTTGAAGTTAATATTGAGGGATTTTGTGTTTAAGCAAATATATTCAAAATCTTTTATGGTTTTTCAGAAATCAATTTTTGTAAATTTTTCTTGTATCCTTAAATAGTTTTTTCATAATAGCATTCAAATGCCAGTTTGTTGTTCAAATAATAGATCGTAATTATTTATAACTTTAGGATGTTTGTTATTTTGATTAATTAATAAGAGCCTTATTTAAACGTTAAAAGATCTATTATCAAATAAAATAAATTAATAATTCAAGCTGTGCTTCAATCGTTTTAGAAAAACGAAATATTGAAAGGAAATCAATTTTGATAAACTATCTTAAATTTTAATAATACATTTCATTTAATTATATTTATTCAATATTTTTATTTTTAAAAAACATTAATATTTGTCCTACATTGATTAAACCCATAGATATTTCTAAAACTTCCATTTAAGTTATTATAAATAAATATTTCGTTTGAAAATTCAAATTATTGGACATTTATCATTCGATTGGGCAGATTCTCATTTATTCCCTTTCACTGCTCTAATAAGTAAAAAAATTTATAATTAATGGGTTTTACAGCTTTTGTGCCTTTTTTTTATAATAAATCCATAAAGGATTTTTAACTCCTATTTTTTAGTAATCTATTTAATATCAAATAAAAAAAAATCTTTTTCTTTTAATTCTATATGATAGTTCTGTCTTGAAGTTGAATCTGATTTCAGATATAATATTGAAGCAAAATATTAAAAATTAGTTGTATAGTTCGCGTGGTGTTTAGGTTGAATTTCGCCTCTTTTTATACTAAAGGTATTTTCATAATATTCATTTTTAGACTCCAGGCTTCTGTTATCATAAATAAGAAAAATAACTCGTATCTTGGATTTTTCATATTTTAAGATAATATATTTTGATAAGTCTTATTTTTAAAAGAGATTAAAAGTTTTTTCTTAAACTAATTGACTTTAATATGAATTTTAAAAAATATTATATTTACAATTTATATCGGTATTGCATCGTTCTAGATCAATTTCAGGGAAGATATTTCGTGTATGTGGATCTAAAATACTTTAACACATTGCCTACTGGTAATGCTATTTGAATCACGCCTATAACTCGCATCTATCTAATTAGATGGTGAATCACTTCAAGGAACGGATGAAATGTTTCGTATAGATTCAAATGTTTTCAGATATTTAATTAAAGTTCAGAGAGCGGTGTTATCTTCGTCCTTTGAACATACATCGCCATTTTTTAAATATCCCTGTTATCACTATGTTTAGTAGTAAGGTTTTATTTTCGAAATCGATTTTTCAGGGTTCAAGACCAGATTCTATTCATATGTTAATATAGGAATGGTGTACGCTTAATCTGATGCCAAGGATCAAATGTCTTCTCGCTGATGTAGGATGGAAGTTTGAAGATAGTTACCATTTCAGATCATTTCCTTGATCATTTGACAACGTTTGAAAATTAAGAACGTCTCAAAATAGTTTGTTACTCCAAAAAGAGTCATTAATCTAAGAATTTCTTCAGTATTTCTTTTTAAAAAAATAGCATTAAATAAATGTAAATGGAAAAGGTCATTATATGACAGGGAAAAAGAGTATATTTAGGGCCTTTAAATCAAATATTTTTTCATGATACAGTCACCAGATTGGGCATCTAATGTACTGCAACTTTTAGTTGTATAATTTATTGCTTCAATTAGATACTGCCCAATAAGTAATTAAGTTTAAGAACTTTGTTAATTTTTGTGCGTTAATTTCAAAAATTAGATATACTTATCACTGAAATTGCTTATTAATTGGAAAGAATTTACCCCTCTGTTATTAAAAGCATGTATTTACCTGCGAGACTTTTATCTTTATACACTTAGATTTCGGCTGAAATAAAATTTCCGATGTTAATAAATGGTTGTCAAGGACAGGATTTCAACAAAGTTGGTATTGGGGGGGGGATATTTCCTCTGAAGAACAAATGAATCATCGATGTAAAATGGTCATGATAGGATCCACTGCGAAATATTAGAAATGTGTCCGAAGTGTTAGGTTCATATATTCACTCATTTACTTACTTTAATGAATCGAAATATTAAGTAGAAGAATTTTTTTGCAAAAAGAGGTAGCTCCAATTTTCCATTTTTTTTTTTTTTTTTTCTTTTTCGAAAACCATAAAAAAACCCAATTAAACTTCTGGAAATACAAATTCCTACTTTGTTTGAAAATGTTATTGATAAATTTCTTGAAGTGCCGCAACAAAATATATTTCGTAGATGACGTGGCATATGTGTGATTCATGCATTATCTCTTTCTTGCAGCAAAATGTATGCTCTGTACCTACTTCTAGGAAGGTATCACAAAAAATGAATCGACTATCATATTTTATTCAAAGAAAGCTTCATTTCGAAAACAGAATATTTTTTTGGCTTTACAAATTAAAATTGCATTTTTCAACGGTCACATCCCCCCCCCCAGTAACATTCAGTGCTTCTGAACTTGGTCCAATTGTCGATTCATCTTGAAACTACATACCATTATTTGTGGTACAATTACATATTTATATTTTGAAGTGCTAATGGTAGGGAATGGGAGTACGCTTAATAAAGTCTGTTTAGCATTAAAATGAAAACACTTAAAGGAATTATTACTATTTGACAACAAAATAAAGCGAGACAGCTTCATTTCTTGGATAACATTAAAACTAACAACTGAAGCTGCATCTTTTTTGCCCTAAACGAAAAAGTTTATTTTTTACCACAAAATTAGAACATGTAATTTAAAATATCCTTGAAGGAAGGTACCTATTTTGTATAGCATTGTATAAAAAATAGGGATAAATATTCTAGACTACTTGTTCTTGAAAATAATCGATAAGATGTTTGAATTCAATTCGAAACAATAAAGAATATAGTATTGGTTATGTGCTATTAAAATTTAATGCGAGTTCAAAGCATACTACTGAATTTGACACTACAGTTTTCGAGGTATAGCGGTAGTTTTCACAATCCACTATCTTCCTTCTTTGAATTTTGGTAACAGCATCTTTCGATAATGCATTTCTTTAAGCTTGACCCACAGGGTTTCGCGAGTGGAGCACACAGTGAGTGGAGCAAGATGATGAATATCCATTTTCTATCCTGTAATATTATTGATTCGTTTGGGTATTTCGGAAACATGCTGAACGAAACAAATATTTTTAGCTTCATGACATCAATTCACCAGACAATGATCGTGTGAAAGTCGTAAACACCTGCGCATTAATTTAACATCTTACTACAGGCGGTCTTACGCTGCATTTTGTGTCATCTGATCGCGGTTTACATTTATTACGAATTCTATCCCAAAATAACTCTTCCAGGGACAGGGCATAACGATGCCACACGTGTATGAAAACCTTACAAGTGATTAAATTCTCGCTTTACTGATGAGTAAAGTAACCCTAAGGAGCTCATCTCTTTCAGAAAAGTGCGAGTGTCACAGTCCCGAGGTACCCAGTTATTTTTTTCTTTTCTTTTGGCTGGTGGAATGGTAGGAGCCGCTCACTCGGAGATTTGTTATGTCTAGATATATAATTAGATAAGAAAGTCCTTTTGATGATTTTTGATGTTAGTAATTCAGTTCGGGAATTCCTAGAGGCTAGCTAGTTGTTTGTGAGTGGATGACTACCGGTGACGCAAATAAGATTAGCATTTGGTCCAAGTTTGCATTAAATAAGATTTAGGCGGAGTCGTATTATTGAAGGAAAGACTTGACTTTCAAGTGGATAGTTAAAAGGTGATTGTTTCGGAACGAGGTGATCTTTGAACTGATAGAAAACAGGGATGTAAACTTAGTACAGCTATTGGAAAAGGCATAAGGTCTGATGAAGTAATACAGCAAAGAATGGCGACACGAACTGTTAGTTATCGGTGTAGTGGTTACAACGGGATAGACCATTCGTTCGAACGAAAGCGATTTAAACGACATGCTCTGAAGAGCATTGAAAAAAAAAGATATATGGAATGCAATGTATTTAGGTGTCTGGATCAGAATTGTCTGGCACGAGAAGCAATGGTAAATAAAGTAGACGAAGTTTGTTTGACGATAGCTGTTTCGGAACAATGTGACTTCCGGACTGACGGAATGCAAGGATGTGAACTTGGTACAATTGTTTGAAAATCTGAAAAGAGACCCGCCTGTTGAAGTAGCACAGCAAGGAAATGCAACTCACACTGTCAATAATTAATTTGGTTGCTTTCAATCAGACAGGACCACTGATATTTCGGTGAGCAGAGTAACATTTAGTTTGGGAATGTTAATTCGATTTATAGGAGTTAGAGAAGTGTCCGAGTTAAAGTATTTCGGGGCGTCGATTGTTGATAGCGATACAGAATTTTCTGATCCAATCTGACTGGCAGTGGCTAACTACCATGAACAAGAAAAAGGCAAGAAGGGCTTGACAGCTATGGCTACGGAATAGTTTTGATTGTGTTCCTGGAGGAGAGGGAGGTGTGCGACCTCTCCAAAGAGATTGTTGAGTATGAAAAGTTGGCTTGTGGTTTAGACGGAAAGTATAATATACAACAGTCGACCATATAAATCTTGTCTATGTTGTGCTGATAGATGGCAGAGTGTTTGACTGCAAACTGATGATTAAAGAAATGTTGTGATATATAGCTACCTCTATTCCAGTGACTCCAACGGGAGAATTTGGATCTTGGCAGGACTCCAGGACTAAATTTCCCACCCTCCTGCTGTCTCAAAGCTAATTATTTAGTCTCGCCCATTTGCAGAAACAAGCCAAGGAGTAACTCTTTTGTGATGCCAAAATAACCTTCTCGTTACTTTGAGATGAGATGTTAATTTAACTAACCTATATGTTTTGGCATCAAGTTTCTTGCTGTTTCAGCAAATTAGATGCTGATTATAATATTAAATTGGCGAAATTTGACGTGGAGTTGGATGAAAAATTGAAGGTCTTAGGGGTCCATGATGAAAGGGAGTTCCAAAAATACTTTTTTTTTTTTATGTATATCACAATAAGTTATTCTCAAAACTCTTGTAATCAATTCGAACTAAACCAGAAGCTTACAATTAGTGCGTATTAAATTCTTTAATGATCGATAATGGAATAGTTCAGCAGGTAATGCTGATTTAATACAGAAAATGATAATGATTTTTTCAGTATTAATACTCAAAGTAATTTTACTTAGAAAAAATCAATTATATATTTTATACAACGAATCTTTGAAATTTTTCAATAATACTTTCATTTTTTTTTTTTTTTTTTTTTTTTGCAAATTTTAAATACAAATTTAAAATCACCCAAATGAATTTAAAAAAATCTTAATCACCAAGAAAATTAAGCTTATTATAAAATAATATAACAATAAGTATAAAATAATCATAAGTCGTTGTATTAATAATTGGGACATTATGATACCAGATATTGAAATTTTTTTATATTTGTCGTCAGCATTTTTTTTTAAATTAAAAGTAGATTTTTAGCTGTTTAATTTTAATGAATTTGACTTTTTTAGCCAATAAGGAAGTTAATATTGCACAGTTAAACATCTTTATCCCCTGTATGTATTATCGAATCTTTCTACTTGTTTTAGCTACTTGTAAAATGCTACTACTATAGGCTACTTGTTTTAGTCGTACAAAATAGTACAAACTGGTCTTCTTTATTTCCCGAATAGGGAATATGGAATTTCCTCGGGGAATAGTTTCAAGTAGAGCTTAAAGTATTTCCGTTTCACTTCGAATTTCAAAAGTATGTTTTGGAGACCAGAAACTGGCATTCTCTAGGATGATTCCCCACGTGCTAAAGCTTGTAATTTCAATGGCGAAAGATAACAGGTTGAAAGCACGGTTTTATCAAAAATTCGCATACATTTCGATCTTCCGAAAATTTGCTATCAAGACTCTCATGTCCAGTTAGTGGAGGATTTAGATATTTTATATCCCTCGGAGGTGCATAATCATACATATGAGTAATCATAAATGCTTATAGCCATATATATAATATAATATAATAACCATATATGAATATTTTTGGAATTTTTATCACAAAACATATCAATATACAGTTTTTCTTATCGGGCATTATTAAATATATTGCAGTATTTTATGATAAATATATTGCAATATTTTATATTATAATTATTACATTACTAGTTTTAATGCAGTAGCTCCTCTTGTGACTTTTCTTCTTCTTTTAAAGTAATAGGTAATTTTAGGAAAGATTTTTTTACTTCTTAATTTTCAAAGAAATTTAAGTTTTAATCTCACACCCCCAACGTTCGAAACAAATTCTATTAGTTTCGATTTCCCACAGTTTTATTTTGATTTCTAATCAAGTGATTTTTTCCTGAATGTATTAATAAATAAATCGTAGAAGGAAAACAAATCGATATGCTGAATGTTCAAAACAAGCAATGCATTATGGATTACCAGCACGCTATAAAGATTTTAATTTGCTTCTGATTTGAAATGGGTAGTGAACAATCAGAATCAAACCAAAATGACATACTAGATGTTTTTCAGTAGTACCAATTACTAGCAAATTCGCCATCTGATAACGCTTGGTTAACATTTTTTTCTATCCCAAACTTATTTTATCATAATGAAGCCACTTAAAAAAAATATATCTGTGAGACATCAAAATGTGTGCGCAACGTTTCTAACAACCAGCTGCCGCTTTCGATTTCCGAAGCACTGTATCACGCAAATCTGTCATTTTACTGTTTTTCCAACCATTTTGCGGTTATCAAGTACCCTACAACCTCATCTTTTCCCTGTCCATTGATCA
Source organism: Argiope aurantia (assembly GCA_026543865.1). Taxonomy (NCBI): domain Eukaryota; kingdom Metazoa; phylum Arthropoda; class Arachnida; order Araneae; family Araneidae; genus Argiope; species Argiope aurantia. The sequence goes on along the minus strand of JAPMOR010047583.1, from coordinate 462,671 downwards.
ACAAAATAAGAAGGAAAGGCTTTTCTCGGCAGAGCTTCTCATTTTAAAATGTGTGTTTAATCGTTAAAAAAAATGCTGAATTCCGAGATATCTGATCCCTTGAGGATTTGATTTCTGTTTTCATAGATTTAACTTGCGATATTCCATTGTACCTGTAGGAGCAGATTGACCTAGATTACATTCGTAATTTTGGATGGTGAAATTTTCAGTGCCGTCAATTTCGCAAAATGTGTATATTTCGATTGTGAATGTTGAAATGTTTGCAGCTGTTTTACTAACCTAACCAGTTAAACAGTTCGAGAGACGATATTTTCATTATTTTTGAAAGTGAGTATGTTTATATATATTTTTTTTATTTTTGCAATAAACTGAAATTATTAATAAGGATCTAATATTTACAGCTTTCGAGCTATTACCAACTGTTTTATAACTTATTTAGAATTAGTTCCTTGAATTTTATGGCAATTAATTTTTATCTATTCTGAAATTTTTCATCTCGTTGAATAAAGGACCACTGTTGCTTTGTCGCAAAATTTTAACCTTATACTTTCATTGGTAAAATCCTATTGGTGATTACTCGGTTCCAGGGGACTTATGTATCCTATTGCTAGTTTAAGGGTTAAGTCCTTAGCACACAGGTGAATTTTCCAGAGCGAGAATTTTTCGTCCCCTGTGGCCTTCAGCGAAAAATGCCGGAGTCAGCAATAAGACAATTTGACAATACAGAACTCCGAAGAATATGTTCAAGCGACACTGAAAGTACTTTCCTTTCACTTGGGATATCAAAAATTGGTTTTGGAGAGCAGAAACTTAATACTTAAGTATAAAATAACATTTCATCAACACTCTTGCTCTCAACAGATAGATATGTTTTAGGATTATTATGTACATACATATCCCATTGATACTTGATGACAAGGAACAGCTGATGTTTGGTGTTTTATGACCTAAGAACCAGAGTTGACCATGCTACAACAAATCTTGAACAATAAAAATCGATGAAAGAACATAATTATGTTTCTCAGAGTTAAAATATAAAAATGATCTTGATTGGTATGGCAGGCCTTTAAAATAATAGCAAAACATGATCAAGACTTAAAAATGTTAAAATATAGTTTTCCCAAAAATCTTAAAGCAGAAAAAATTATATAATAGGAAGGGGAAGCCGGTAATTGAGAAAGTCTGGACACTTAACAAAATAATATGAAGTTGAAATTCCAACTACTATCTAATACATTCTGCCGATGCAATTGACCTAAAGGCTTATATCAATACAGTTAGTTTTGATCAACATAGAAAAATAATTAAATCCTCTTTATAGTAATATAACGTGTGCATTTTTATAACAAGTATAGGTTAGAAGGCACAAAATCGGAACAGCAATAATGCCGATTCATCTTTTCTTGTGTAAGGAGTACGTCAAAATCCTAAATTTATAACAACTACTGACAAGGGTGGTAACTAATAAATGGATGTCTTCCTCTGGGAAAAGCGCTGTCTTTTGCCAAGGTCAGTAGAATAAAGTTTGTTACACAACTGGGATCTTAAAATATATGCTACATGATTGAGATAATTACGTTTACAATAATAAGTTTTGATAAATGTCTTTTATATTTAATGATAGCAGTTGAAATAAGATTTTAATCAGACTTTTTACTTACATCGTGAAACGACAAATATGCTTTTGGTAAAATGGAGATTTTCATATTTCCTTTAAATATTGCAAAGTTTCCTTTATCAAAAAAAAAATCTATTTTTTTAATTCATAAAGTTCTGTCGTGCGGATTTTGCATTTCTGCTAGCACGTTATTTTTTAAGATAATGTTCACAAGATATTACTAAAATCTAAATACTCAGATTTATTAAACCAACTAGGAAAGTGTACTTTAAAATACAAAATTAAAAGGCAATATGCTAAATTAGAAAGTTTTTCATTCAAAATATCGTAACATTTTCAAAATTATAACGATTATGTCTAAAAATTATAAAATTACTTGAATTTATAAAATTAATTTTAGAATTAATGATTTAAATGAACTGTGTGCATACGGACACATCCTGTAATATTGAGCAACTAGAAGGTAAAATGAACGATACCTAATCACACAGTTGAAAACAATACATTTTTTTGTGTGGCATGATATTTTCAAAACGTTGTAGATTTTTATTTTAATATGCCTTCGAAAAAAAGTATCTTAATTTTATCTTAATATCAGTTTCAGTTTTAACTTTTATTCTGAGAAAGTCGACGTAAAAGGGATAGAATTCGAAGAGTGTTTTTACTAAAAATTAAAAATATTCTTATAGATTTGCCCAATATTTTATTGGGCCGATCTAGATATTTCATTCTTCCAATATAATATTGAGCCAATCTATATATCTAGATATCTTAATCACACATTTGATGTAAGAATAATTCAAATAGCGAAATATTGTTTTCTCAACTCATCAAGTCAGCAAAACGTTTCGAAATTTTGTGTTCCAGACAAATAATAATTGATATTTTTGATATTAATTTCTAATTGGCGATAGTTATGTATCTAAAACCATCATCAAACAATGCCCAGTTTTTTAAAAACCTTTTTATCTAAAACCAACAGCAAAAAAGAAAATGAATAGAAATCGATTTCTACGTTGCTGAAAGACACACACATCGTACAAGAGTAAAAATACGAAAATATTTGTTCTGAATTTTGTTTTTGTTCTCGTGGCATTTACAGATAAGTGGAGCATGGCGAGGGGTGGGAGGGGTAGCGTAGTAGGGATATCTACGTATTTCATCTGTATTTGTTATTCAGTTCAAAATTGACCTTCCTTCAAATCCCGGGTTTGACGTGCAACTTTCAGCACTCGCTTCTAAGCATTACTATCGATGCGCAGGTGCGTCCTTTTTAAATCTAAAATATGGATACTAAAGAATACTAAAAGGATATAAATAAAATAATGAACTACTAATAACATATTAATTACTGAAGTACTGGTAACAAGTACTAATTACATACTAGCTACTCAATTACTAATCATAAGTACTAATGCACAATAAATAAGCTTTTTTTCAATGTTGCATTGTGTAGATATTCATATTACATTGTTTATACTTTTCCGCTTAAGCCACGACTCGTCAATTTAACGAGTATCTAACTCCACTATTTTTTTGTGTTTTTTTAATTCAATATTTGAATTAATCAATAATCAAGTTAATTTACAAATTCCTTTCTATTTTCGATATTTTTTATTCGGTTCTTAAGGATAACTAATGAACAACATTTCCCGTAAACTGATTTCATTTCATACCTATATATTGCTCGTTTGTGTGTGTGTGTTTTTTATAATAACCTACTGTTAATATTCGCTCTATTTTTAATGCAATAACAAATTTGGTGTGTTTTGCACATAAATTGGAAATTTAGTTTTAAAATTTTCGTGTATTCAGTTTCTGCGACAAAGTATGGCTTTTATTTCTTTCATCTCTATATCCTACGAAAATTCTTCTGCCAACTAGTACAGAATTTATTTTTGTATTAATTTTTTCACGGTTTGTACATTATCTATGGATTATATTTTTATAATAAATTATAATATACATAATTGTATTATAAAATATTAACATAGCATTATTTTAATCCGCCATATTCGCGCATTTTAGTGCCTCTGACTTTCTTATATGCAGAACTTCAAAACTGATCTGGTCGATAGCTAACATTTTTGCAAATGCAGTCATTCTTTGATTTCAGGAAAAAAATTTAGCATAAATCCCCATAGCAATACATTAACATTTTACCCAAACGTTTTCGAGAAATCTGAAATATTTCAAAATGTTGTATTTCATTATTTTAAACTAATTCTTAATTGAATAATTAATAAAAATTATTTACATATTACATTTATGACTAAGTATGATACATTTCAACTAAAAATTTCAGTTAATCAGTTTTAATAAATAAATGTAAAATTAACTTTAAAAATATTTACTCTATGTTGTTCGAACTCTTTTTTAAAAAAATGATTTCGTGTGTCTGAAATGAGTAGAAAAAGAATCTAAAATAATTGTGCTATGCTGAATTATTTCCATCTCATACAATGGTGCATCCGATTAGCACCTTTAATAATAGTTTCTGGTGCTTAAATCTGTAATTAAATCAAAAGAGCATTAAATCAAAAGAGCTTAATTTAAAAGATCAAAATTATTTGAAAACTCTTCTGACTTTTGGGCACTTGTGCGGTCAATGAAATAGTAAAGGGCCCATCTATATAATCAGATCCTGAATTAATTTTGTAAGTCAAGGGGATAATATAATAATTAGGAGTTTTCAGAGAAATGAAGTTTCAAAGAGAAAAAAACAATCTTTTTAATCCTGCCATATTACTCTGAAGAGATTCTGCATACATGCAGCACATTTTATTAAATGGATAAGAGTAGAAAAAAAGTAATTATGCCGATAAATGCTTATCTTTACCTCCAAAAATAAAAATGCATCTGCTCTCTTAAATCGAAAAGCAGATGGTCGGTTCTTGTAAATTACACGGCAGCATTTAAATTATACAGAGGGAAGGAAGCAATTTCGATGTTCATATTTATTCAGAGACAATTGTATTCCTATTGTTCAATTTTGTGTTTTAATATTTCTGTCCCCCCTTACTTTGAGCTTTACGGAATATTGTTCCGCATTTAAACACACATTTACACAAATTTAAATCTTTAGATAAAGTATAGAGCTCTGTGTTAAAAATATATATATTAATATTCTTGAACTATTAATAAAAGTAGAAAAATGGAACTATTTGAATAAAATTCAAATTATCTGGCAATTAATTGCTTATTCTAATTTAATTGCTTATTCTAATGTTTCAAATTATTTCTTAAAATCATGCGAATTATCACGATTATTTAAATATTTATAATTTTTCTCTTTTCTGTAAAATTCTTTTTATAAAAATAGTTTGAATTCAAACTTTATCAACAGAATTGAAATAAGCAAATTTGCTCAATTTAGCATTACTTGCTTCTGAAAGGTTTCAAGTTTTCACGTTTGCATGGTAATTAATATGATTGTTAATATCTTTTGAATTAAATATTTTGTTTAACGCCTTATTGGTTTGTTAATGTGTTTGAAAGTTCATATTCCAAAAATTTTGTTAGAGGCTGGGATTAAGTTGAAAGAGAGAATTTATATATTGCAGAATGTAAAAAACAAGTGATCTTCACTCAATACATAAGGTAAATATAAAAAACAACAGCAACATTGCAGGGTATCTGGTAGATACCATTCGAAGAGATAAAATGGAATTGTAACTACAGATACTGTAAGGTATGTGCTTGACAATGACATGAAAAACACAAACTATACTATTAACTCAGAAATATTATTTCACAGTAACTGAGATGATTCTGAATTCGTTACTCTTCTTTATCATTGACCATTGCAAAGATTTAACATGAAAATTTTCATTTTTTTATGTAATAAATTACATGAACTATTTTTAAATCATTCAAAAAATATTTTGAAATTAGATTAAAATTTTTAATTTTCTTTTTTAAAACATCGAAGAAACTCGCACTTCAAAACATGAAAATATTCAAATTTTCATATATTTTTTTAAGGTTTTATTTATTTTTATAAGCTCAGTAAGCTTATTATTAATTATCAAATATTGTTAATAATTCAATGGTATATTAAATTTTCATTATTGGTTCTAAATTCTTATATTGAATATGTGCCTGAAATAGAGCTATATTATCAGCGAAGGATTCATTTGCAAGTGAAGATAAAAAATATCAGAATAATTGTTATATATCTACATCATTTTTCACCACAGGATTATTTTCATTGCTCGTAATAGCTTCTTGTGCTGTTATATATTTAAAGCAATGTAGAGAATTTATATAAGAAATTTATTCCTGACTCTTCTCATTCATTTTGCTTTACATCAATACCAAATAACTTCTCAAAATGCTAATTGCTTCTTCAATGAATATTCAATGACAAAAAAAATGTTATATTTTCTGTATATATTATATATATTAAGATGACTGTCATATTGTTTGCCCTCCCCCTTTCCACATTTCTAAATAGAACCGATATATTTCTTCCAAATACTGTCTATATGATTCTGTAATATTTTGCATTGATTTGGTATTGCATATTAAAGATGAATTTTGTCTAACGTTCACAATTAAAACAGATAGGTTTTTTCTTCGAATGTCAGTGACGCAGTTTGCGTATGAAATCGAAATAGAACCTGAGATGTTTCAATGTAACTGATTATATTCTGATAACAAAATGAGACGAACAAAGTTATTCGTTTGGAGTATTGATATTCTAAAAAGGTATCAGGGTTATCAAGTATTTCTTTTCCAGCATGCCCAAAATCTATGAAAATGTCTTGATGAACTTTCCTTTAAATAAATTTGATTTTGGTTATCGCATCTCGTTTACACAAAAGTATTTGAGATTTTGTTTCGTGAAACCTTGCAAGAATCGATTTCCACAACGTAAAAAGGACTGTAGTTTTCTCATACCTGATAGTAAGCATTTTAATTTTTAAAAAAATTAAGTTTGAGAAAGTAAATGATTCCTCAATTTCAGCCCCTTGATAATGGCGCACAGAGCACTTTTTCCTGAGAAATATGAGGCATGATCTTCAAGCACTCATATATTGGAAAAGTTACATATCATCAGAACTTTACATAATTTGATTGCAACAATGATTCGAAACCACGAATGACGCAATTCCAACTTAGAATTTGATCATGCAGTTGTCTATATCGGATCTTATTAAGGGAGTTGTCAAAAACCCCTCGAAAGATTTCGTGTTCACTTATATGTAATTTAAAATATACAGACAACATACATACTGAATTTCTGGAATATAGAGTATCGATAATTTATTCCATTGTATTTACTGTGTTGGGACTGGGAACTATTTTTTCGGAGATCTTTGTTGATAAAAATAGAATAGTTTTATTTGGCCTTTATTTTATTTTTTTTTTTACTTAAATCACGAATCTGTAGTAAATTTTGGAATGCATTCGTTAATGAATTGGTTGTCAACCCATCCATTTGATTGCATGTAAATATAACTTAAAAGCGCGATAAATTAGGAATATGATATTTAATAAACGGACTTGACATCACAATTGTAGATTCGATTCAAAATTGAATGAATCAACAGGGAAATACTAAAATGCGTACTCCGTTTTCTTTCATAATACTACGAAACCAAACACAAAACGCACCACATCGTATATGTATATAAAATGGAGAAGAGAACAGTCTAGCTGTATAAAATGAATGGCATTTAAATGATCTTAATGAAGAATTTCCTAGTTATTTTTGTGTACAATTGCTGATGGAGGAAATGACATGGAACTTTTCAAGCATCCGGTACTTTTCTTTGTGACCCGGAATTTCAAAATCATTGATCTATAGTATTCTAAAGCTTGTTTCCATGAAAATGTCGTGTTCTTTATTAGAATATCTAACAAATCACATGAAATTTTCTAAATATCATTCGTCTAATTCCATTGCCTTTTGGTTAATTCTGTTAACCAAAAGGTCAAAGAAATAAAATGACAGAATTCTCTTTTGTATTTTTAATTAAAAAACCGCTAAATTGCAAGCAATTTGCTAATGTTTGCTAGCTAAACTGCAATCAACAATTTGAAGAAGGACTGGAATTTAAAATTTGTTATGGGAGAAATGGGGTAAAAACCGCTTCCTTTTACTCTTATTGGTTTTTTTAAACAAACTTTTATGCAAAATCGTTTCCCATCGGAGATTTATTTCTTTTCTGCTTTCAGTGGGGGGGGGGGGATTGAACAAGGAGCGTTTACATGATAAAACTCGTTCTACGCATGTTGTGCGTGTTTCAACTTTTTGACATTTGTTCCTTTTTCTAAACTGCTGTCAGTTGTTATAACATTCGAATTTCAAAGTTTAAAAGTGCAGCGGAATCTCTTATAAATGCACTGACAATTTAAAGTTTATTTGATGTCAGAAAAAAAACACCTTATGTATATTTATTATATTTCACCTTTTTTCACGTCTCTTATTAGAATTGAGATAACGTTTTTTCAGCCCTTTATGAATTACTTTAAGCCGTTTTAAACTTTTTCTTCTGTTGTAATATTGTAAATTATGTCTAAAATGTACAAAGTAGCAACTTCAACACTATTCAAAACATTTGAGTTCATATATATCCATTAGAAAGAAATAATTAAAAATTAGTAAATTTCAAATGTATCTCTTTTTTCTTTAATTCTTTGAAGATGTATTTCTCTATTCTGAAACGGATAGACTAACTATATAAAACATAACAAAAATTTATCTTTAATTAAGGATATCAATGTTCTCAAATAAGTAAAAAAATAATTTTATTAATACAAATTGATTACATCATTCCTGCGAAATATTAACATACAACGTTATATCAGTGACGACTACACATAAATCATACCATTATACAACTACAAATGTCTCAAACATTCCTACATCATTCAACTGCAAAGTTCATACAAGATAAAATTACTCTCAAACATTTCATAAACATAAAAGGATTATATAGTAAAAAAAAACAACACATAGAAATGTAAAAATATGCATTGTAAAATTTTCATTACCATTTTTTATCATTTAATTCATTCTGATGCACTACCATTACAAATTTCTCAGACATTACCATTTCATTCAATTGTATATTTTTTATACAAAATATGCGTACTTCCAGACAGAAAACTGCACAAAAATATTAAAATAAACATTATTTTAAATATATTAAACATATTTCTGAATAATTAGGAAAAAAATAAAAAATTCTTGAAGCAAACACTTCACAACAGTATTATAAACAAAATATATAAAAGGAAATATTTATAGTAAAATAATAACTATAATAAAATGTGTTAATATAACACATGAAAAATAGCACCCATAGTGTGCATAAATGTATAACTCGGCAAAATGCATCGTACGTAACTAATAAAGCTGCTTACATTGACATTTTTTATTGTTCAAGTGGAAGCAGCGGAAATATTTATTCTGCTTTTTTCTGAATGAAATGGATGTAAAATGCAGGATCTTCTTCCTCTTCCAAGGGTTTGAAATCTCCATAAACTTCGTGGTGAGTGTCTTCTCCAAATACTTCCTTTAGTATTGCCGTAAACGAATCCAATCGGTGGGGATAATACGACAACCTAAAATGACTGCAAAGAAAGAACCCAAAATTTAATATCGGAGGAAAATTAAATATTTTTTATTCAATGCATAGTTTATAATTTGTTCTGCATGAATTAAAGGACACCTATTCAGAGCATTGTAAAAAAAAAAAAAAAAAGAGAGAGAGAGAGAGAAAGTCTCAAGAATACCATTTTGGAATTCTACATGTTCTATGGAGAAGCAAGCTATTGCTAAAAGTCAAGTTTCAAACCGGTTTTCTTTGCAATGGGTGATACCATGAAATCCCATTTGAAATTTGGACTTTAAATATTTAATATATTGGAAAAAATTAGATTATTGAAATAAAATATCATCCGATGATAGATTTTCATCTTTTATAATGAATGCCAGGAAAGTTTAAACCTATTGAATGGAACTATTGCATAATTTTTCGTTGATAAACGTCAGCATAAATTGCTTGGAAAGGAAGAAAGGACATTTACCTTCTTGTGTTGCAATATACAAACCGTGACGAGGAACTGTCTGTCTTCGAAGAAGCACCGGGAGAATATTTTTCTTCTAAAAATATGCTGACTTAATTACCAAATATCGAAATAGAGCTAACGCCAGCTTCAGATACACGAATGAGAAGACACTTTTCTAGCGTTCTGTGAATTTCTGAAAAGTATTTTTGGAGTATCAGATGTACTTCGGCATTAGAATATCTGAAGTACGGATCAGTCTTATCATATTTTATGACTATGAAGACAAATTCTTGACCTTAGGTAATTATATTATCAAAATTTCTCTAATCAGTCTTAATCTTCATATTTATACATTTAAATTTGATTTCATCTGTCTTAAATTATGTTGTAATTTTTAAACCCAAACTTCAATTTTATAAATCAAATTAAAGTTACTTCTGATTTTCATGAGAAATATCCTAACTTTTAATAGTGATTCTTTCTCGTGAAAGTTACGCTAGATATGTGAAATAATTCCAAAAGATAGATCTTTATAAACGATTCTAAACATCTAATTCATTTTGATACTTTCGAGGGCTGCGGTGTTAGTAGAGTCTCAATTTCGAAATTGGTTGGTCAATAGATCGAGACCATGTTCTGACAAAGATTTGCTGTATATATGGGTCGGAACACTGTCATTGATCATATGCCTTAACATTCATTTGACACTGAAGTTTGGGGAACATGATAACATCTAATGAGCTGATTTGTTATGACTCATTTACGGAGGGGAAAAAATAATCCTTCATGTAAACAGAAAACTGCAGATACATTTTAACGCTTAAATATTCCTTACTCTTAAATATTCCTTATTTTTCTATTCAAATCCTCAGGAAAATAAATCTTGAAATTAAATTGTCACGATATCTTTACACTCAAATCGCAAAGTTTTGTTATTAAAGAAAAACTCGCATTATTAAATCTCTATCATTATTCAAAGCTTCCATAGCTTTTTAAAAGTTAAATTTATAATTTAAAAAATTACAACAATTTTGTCTCAGTGTAAGTATATTTCATCTCATAAATTGTCACTTTAAAAGAATAAATGTTGACAATTAGCACTCTTAGACAAATACGATAAATCTACTTCATAAATTTATAGTCAATAAAATTTCTTACTTTCTCACACGCGTAGTACAAAGAAATAGTATTGTAACCATAAGAAAAAAAAATTGACTTTCAGATTTTGAAGAAACTCTGAGTCTCAGATCTCCCTAAATTCAAAAAACATTTTTTTTAATTGTCTCTGTCTGTACATCTGTCGCTTCGTCTGTCTTTGAACACGATAACTCAAAAGCATTTTGAACTAAACCTATGGTATTCGGTATGAAAAAGTGATACTAAATTTGTAGATATCTTTCAAAATTTGAACGAAGACCATCGAAGGGAAGTCTGTTTTTCCTGTCGATATGCACGTGCACACGGTAACTTAAAAGCGCAGTGAACTGTGTGCATGAAATGTGATATACAGAAATCTGGTTTTTGTCAAATTTTTGGATGTCTATTAAGTTTTGAACTATCTGTCAAAGGGATGACTACTTGTTGGTCTTCATATTTATGCATATGTGAAAAACGCAATAACCGGATTAAATAAAATTTGTAGCCCAAATTAAGATATGTGCCAAATTTTGGATCTATTTAAGGGGCATAAAGACTTCTGAAATGCATAGTTTTCTTCATTTTTATTATTTAACATAGAACGCGTCATACTGCATCAATATAGCCGGAAATCGGGGGAAACAGCCATGACCTTCGAGGGTTTGCTTCTTCCCTCCCATACCCCTCTATCCACCCTATACGTTCAGGAGATGCAGAGCAGGATAGAAAGGGAATATAAAAATGTATTAAATTATTATGTAAAAAATTAAGTAAATTATCTAAATATATCAAAGTCCAAAGGAGAACACTCCCACTGTTTTGAGAATAAGTGTGAAAAATTAACTTATTATTAAACTATATTTCATTTCGAACCACTTCATTATTTCGACTAAACAATGAAATAAGCAAGAGGAGTTTTTGTTTCTAAACAAAAATTGTACAAGATACCCGAAAGGCGAATGCAATGCAAATTAGTTCTCAGAAATGTTAGAATTGTTCATTTTTTTATCATAAGAATAATCAGTTTTTCTATCATAAGAAATTGAATTGAAATAGAATCTTGCTTTTTCTGAAGTTTCCCGTATAGAGACAGGAGATGTCAAGTTCGATTTATTATTCTCAACCTTCAGAAGAAATCGTATCCTTTGACTTTCAATGCCAGTATTTCCTTTTTTCAATATCTTTCAACAATGCCTTTTTATTTTGAAACTAACAATTGAATAACATTACTATGCAGTATTAACCTTTTTTTCACTTCCCCACCAAGCTGAATCTTAAAAATGTATTTCAGCACAATTGTTTTGTCAGTCATTTTATAAAACAATGCTAGAAAAGTCTTTTTTAGCCTTGTATTACACCATAACATTACTAAAGAATTTTGAATCTACAGAAGTATTCAGTGTTTAGATTTCGCAAAAGGATTTCAGATTCTCGTTCTTATATTTGTTTATTTTTCATTAAAATATATTTTTTGCCCGAAGGTGCTTATTACTGAAAAGTTTAGCTTATTCAAAACATTACAACTTCATAAATCAAACTTTTTGTACTGTAATTAAAACGTATACGTTTCCTAAACAGTTTCTAATCTTCTCGTTTCCCGTTTTCATAAAATAAATTCTGTATGATAATAATTAAATATGCGGCATACGTACTGCCTTGCATCCATTCTTAATAAATCGAACATGCAAGAAGAATTTTCATTAAAATTATTCCTTTCAGGAGTTTGCAGGTCTGTCCTAGTTGAGATCAAATCTGAAATTGTAACTCTGAAAATATTTTTCCTTTTTCTCCCCCTCGTTTAAGTTAATCATCAAAAGACATTATTTTTTCCTGAGTCTATTATTTTTAGTAAAACCGTGCCTAATACTATCTTTTTAAACTTTCTAACTTTTTAGTATTAATAGTATTTGAAAATAATATAGAATTATATCGTATAGTAGAATCTTTTCACATATTTATAGATATTTAAATCATACAATATTTAATTTGTAATTAACTTTTTACTTACTCCACCGGAATTCCATGATAACGTCCTTTCTTGGTGTATTCTGAATCGGTTCTGTCAAAACTATCCACTAAGTCAGAAATATCTATTATATAGTCGAGTATTACCATTGTAGGTTTATCTCCAACGAACAGCCTAGACGTCTGAATACCTTTAATATGTTTGCTCTATAAAATGAAAAAAGATTATGAGATACTTCTTTAAATTGGTTGTAAAATTTCTACCATTGTTGGTTGGAAGTAGTCAACAGTGTAAGGATAAAAAAACTCCAACTCCCTTTTTTCCTTTTCAGTGTCAAAAGAGCGATGTTCATAATATGGTAAACGTGAAAAGTGCACTATAGTCCTTTAAACAATTCTAAAGAGCCTGGAGGAAAAGGGTCACTAATGCAGATGTTTTTACGGCTATTGTGGACAACCTCCTAACAGTGTTTATGATTTTTAGTTCTAAATTGTCCAAATTCATTTTAATTTAATTTTAGTTCATGACTATTTTTCTAATTTTTTAAAATCATTCATTCAGCATTATAAATATTAATTTATACAAAAAATGATGAAATTTTTTTATTAAGCGTCAACAATTGAAATGCAATCTTACTTTAATTTATGGCATCTTATCATCCACCTAGCAACACATTGATCTAGAAACTATGTATAAAGAAACTAGAAATAAAACTGCTCGAGATAAAAATCAGTTATCATTTTTGAAACCTAAGACAGAAGTGAAGTTTCCGTCCGTATGCACTTAGTGCAAGCATCTGTAATCTTATCATAGTTTCGAAATAATTGATTCAATTTTTTTAAAGTAGGAAATGGGTCAAAATTTTATCAAATGACTTGATAAGAATCAAATTTACAGACAGATAAATGGAAAAGTTATCTCTTCGAAATTTTCTTTTTGTGAGATAACTTTCTTAGTGTCTTCATTTTTATAGATAAGAACTGAATATTCGATTTAAAAATATTACCTTAAAAGGGAAATAACGCTCAGAGAATGACGAAGTAATTAAAAATATTAAAAAAAGAAACTTACATTGTAATAAATACTTTTTGCTGGGGTCTTTCCATGTTTCAAAGTGTAATCATAGTTACGATGGTCAATGAGAAGATATCCATTCGGTTTGATCATTTCGTGGAAATTTTTAATCGCCAATTTGATGTCAGACATATCACCCTTCAAATCAAATAAATGAGCGAAAGAATTTCCCAGACAGATGACAGCATCAAACCCACCATCTGGCTTTACAATATCGTCTGGCAGAGTCAGCCAATTGGCTTCTTCAATAACTATTAAAAAATATATATTTGTCTGAATATTGGATTGTGTAATAATATTGGATTCTTCTTTAACTCTGAAATAAATATATGTTGAAAAACGAATCATTCGATTATTTTATTTTTTCATTCGATAAATGAAACGATCTTTTTGAAGGGAATATCATAGATTACTATCTAAAATAAATAAATCTCTGAAGCTATTTCAAAGAAAATAATTGCAATTGGATAATATTTTGCTCTTACAGAATGAATAAAATCCTAATCATTTAAGAACAGTAAAACTATTATATCAAGGTTGCAATCTCTTATAAATCAGTTTGCTTCTTCAAGATTTTGGCTTAAATGAGGTTGGCAACTTAATATTCTTTTGTTGAGTTAGTCTATAAGTTTGCAAGTAATTCTATTAATTATAAGAAATATATAATTTGTAAGTGATGGAAAGAAATTTAATATTTGATCATAACGACTCCATTCTAGGTGGTTCTTCTATAGGTATTATTTATTATTACCTGAACACACAGAATGTAAATTTTTAAAAAGTTGCTAGAATGTGACAGAATAAAAATCTGGCTATAAAACTAAAAGTTAAAATTAAGTTCAATTGTATAAGATAAAATACATAAATCTCTCTTCTACAAAGAAATTCACCTGTTGTGCTAAAGGCAGGCAAAGTACAATATACAAAGGAACAGTTTGCTCTTCGAAAAAATAAAATCCTGGAGAAAGATCTATTTTTTAAAACAAATACATAAAAATAAAAATATTTTTTTGACAATACCTTAAGCTTTTATTTCTCTACAAATTATTTATAAAAGGTTTTCGAGGACTATTTTAAATGTATTTATTTATTATTTAAAAATTTATTTTTGTTTTATTTATTATTTTTAAATGGAGAATCTCGTTTCCGTGTGTGGTTGCTACAGTATTTTAAAGAAATTTTCTTGAAGAGAATTATAATGAAACTAATAATGCGATTAATTTTTCTTTCAAAAATAATTTTCTGTAACAGTCATCGACCTAGAATGAAAAACAGCAATTATATTATTTTTCCCGAGATTAAGCTTATTTTCTGAAACCGATTTCTTTGTAACCGACTTGAATGTGTTTTTTGTTAGTTGATTTACAATTTGGATTTCTGCCGTAATTACTCTCTTAAAGATTGCGTTATAATATGCATAAAATATTATTTAATATTTTTTTATTTATAAACTAATAACATACAAGACATAAAAAAAGTAAAATATTTCGGACATAAATTGATTCTAAATGTTGAAATACAGTTAGAGACCATACTAATTTCTGTACAGAACAGTTAATAATTTGATTTTTTTTTTAACTTGAAGAACTGAAATACAAAAAATAAACTAATCTATTTTACTTGCTGTCAATATAATAGCAAATTTGCTTAATATTTTAACCTAAAATATATTTCAATTCTTTACAACACAATTTGTTCTGCAAATAAAAATGCCATAGTATAAGATGCGATAGTGCCAATGCAAGTTGAGAATACGGCAGCACAGACTTCTGCAAAAATTCCCACTTTTGATTTACCGAGAAAGCCGGAAGTTCAAGTTCATGACGTTAACTGACGTCACTGAGAAACTGTAATCACAGTAAGCATATAAAGAGCATCATTGCGGGAAAAAATGTAATGACATATTCTCTTCCTTCTCTCATTTAGCACAATCGCACCTAATTATGCGATACTTATCTCTATGTTTTAAAGCCATCAACATAAATTCTCTATTATTAATCAGTAAAATGATACTAGCATTTTAATCTTCATCAAACGATATTTATAATTTACCCCAGCTGTTGAAAGCAGGCTCATTTCTCCGATTCCAACGCTCTTTCAAAGCGTACTTCAGCATTTTGTCACTGGCATCTACACTCATGACTTTAAAGCCTTCTTCTAACAGTAGTATGGAATCAATCCTGAAAAGCATGAGAATTAAAAAAGAGATTTTTTAATCCTAAAATCATTTTAATACTTTTAAAAACATATGATCATAAATATTTTAATTCTAATGTATTCTCTTAAAGCTAAAACATTTATACTATCATAATATTTATACTGCTTTATCCCAAGTTAGAGAAACATTTTCAAATAAGAGCATATTTTATATCTGTAACTTTAAACGAACGATTCTTGTATATTTATAAATTTATTTCGCGTATCTCGGAAAGGGCTCTAACGATTTGGATCAAACTTTATATTTAGATAAGATTTTGCCTTTTAAGTTTATATAGGTGTCTTTCTTGAAAAAACGGTATTTTACACAAACAAACATTTTATTATTATTAATTTTATAACTATTATTAGAATAAGTATATTCAACTTCCGCTTCGAAGTATCGACAGTACACTACAGTGGTCAGAAAAACATGAATGACGCCTGTGTTGCAGTCTTCGATTCGAGTCGCGCTTTTTGATGTATTCTTTATTTATTTCATATTTAATATTTTCGATTAAGTTTATCCAAGTGTGTTTCCTGAAAAAACGCGATTTTACACACACACACACACACACACAATTTATAACTATTATTTTTTTTTTCTATCTGCTCTCATGCTGACAGTGTCATATAGCGCCAGACCTGATTTCGCCATAGTGAAACTGAGTGTAAGTTAAAAAATCTAAGTAATGAATAGATAAACTGTAAAATGAATACTGTAATAAAGCAGGTTGTTTCGAATAACATGTTAAACTAAATGCATTCATGATTTTTTTTTATTTAAATGACCAGTTCATATGTAGATAAGATTGAAAAATATTCATACGTGATCAGTAAGGAATTCGTATAGAAATATTTTCTACCGAAAAAACAAGATTTTATTTAAAAAAAGTCGAGCGAAGCTTAGTCTTCCATATATTTTACTCAAAAGGAAGCAAAATTAAATAAGTCAAATCCTGGAATGTTCAAAATTGCGAGGTCCGTCCCAAAATAGCACTAGTGCTGCTTTAAAACGGGACGTTAATATAACTAAACCAAACAAAAAACAAAACAAAATCCTGGAGTAATCAGAGCGAATTCATTCGTATGCCTTATTCCGAACAAATCTCATTTAGAAAAAGAAAATACGCGAAAATTTTATTTTTTCTGTTTTACTAATGCTTGGAAAGGCTCTTGTAACAAAACCTTATTGTTTAAAACATAATTTACTCTAAGCATCTGGATTTTCCTTCCTTTAATAACAAAGTCCTGTGCTTCAATCGATAAAACATACCCAGTGCCATTGAAATTGATCTTTTATTCCACGTTTTAGCTATAAAAACGTTTTCTAATACTTATGTTTTTGTAGGATCGATTTAGAAAAAGGTAGTAAATTTAAAATATTTGTTTCTTGGGGAATAAACGAGGCCAAAATGTATAAGCAAAAAGGCAGTAAAATTACTTTTTAATTTACTTTTTAGATTGCATTTTCTAGTTATTGAGCTTTCATAGAATGAAGCTCATATGGGAGTCAAGTTTATGAAGACCTTGAAAAGCAACATTTATTTCCTAATTATCCGATGACAGTGACAGCTACTGAAATGCAGTTTTGAAAAAAAGAAATACATTATAGCGTAAATTGACACATAAATCACCTGAGTCGATTGTGAAAAGCCATTCAAAACACAAGCGTAACAATTCAAGATTTGGCTCTCAGCCACGCTCGCAAAACATAGTAGATACAATTGAATCAATGGACTTAGAAACTTGTATGTGTATTCATTGCAAGCGTAAATAAGAACGTCAAAAGAAAACAATGAAGGCTTATAAAATCTTTGCGAACTTTTATTGAGAAAAATAAACATTTTGAAGTTAACTGTGCATAACATCACTATGCATCATTAACTTCAAAATATTTCTGAAATAAACTGTAAAATATTGTGTACTCGACCATATTTTTAGTTCACATAAGAGAAAAGATTTTTTTTTTATTTTAACGCATGAGTAATAAAATGAGTCAAAAGATTTTGAAGAAGTCCAGATATATTTTAACTAATTATATTTACATGAGTATTCGCATTAATTAACTTATATATTAATATAGCAGTCTATCCTATATGCTTATAGCGTAAATAAGAAACTGATTTGTTTTTTATGGGTCTCAGAGAATTAGAAAATAACTTTTTAAATACATATTGCATATTCCTTTCCAAATCTTTTAACATTGATATTTTGATCAAAACCACTATTCTTTATTTAAAAAAGTTATATAAATGAGTTTAAGAAATGCAGGAACATAATTCAATCCAATTTTGAATGTTCTTTTATTCTTATTATTATCTATTTATTTAACCCTTTTAAGGCTTATGAGCCATTTGGTATCACCAAAATAGCATGCTTTTCCATGCATTTTTTTTCTTTTATTTAACCTGAAGAGAGTTTGCAGCCTAAGTGACATCATGGTCAAACGAATAATAAAAAAAATTGATTAAAAATTAACACATAATTTAATTTTTTAACAAATTTTCCTAATTTTTAATTAGTTTTTAACAATTTTTTGGTTTTTAATATATTTATATTTATGCATATGTAACATAATTTTGCAGGTGCATGACCGAAAAGAAATTTGAAATTAACTTAATTTATTTTCCCACGGGAGTGTATGTTTTGAGGAGGATCGATGATACGCGATATTCTTATAAAAATTCCTTTGACAAGTGTCTATATAGGAAAGGGAATCTTGGATGTCCTTGGACAATATGCCGTAGGCGTTGTTATCAGGGATTTAGGAATTATCAGTTAGGGATTTTTATCCTTTCGCTAGGAATGAATTGCTGCCAATTTAAGTGTCAGCAATTTTTTAGAGCCCTTGTTAGAAATAATTGCATGAAAAAGTGGGATTTGAAACAGGGAATAAGAGAAAATTCTAGATCAAAGTAGCACATATTAATTTGATAAATAGGAAATTAATTAGGATTTAAATTAGATTAAGAGATATCATTATATATGTATAATATTATATACTGAAAAACAATAACTTAGAAGTCGGTAATGGTTAACTTAGTGTATGGGGCATATAAATTAGATGTAATTACAGAAAAGAACATTTGTGCTCGTTGTAAATAATTTTTATATAACGAAAAAAAATTAATTTACTCTGCAAACATCTTTCAGCGTGTCAAACTTATACAAATTGATATTCAAGTCAGGTTCTAGCACATCGCTATCTTTTTTGAAAGATGACATAACTTGTCCGTTGCGATTAGTAAGTTGAAACCTTAATTTGATTTTTTTTAATTTTATTTAAAATCTTCCTTTCAAGCCACAAATGTATTAAATGAATAATTTTATTAAATATTTATCAAATTACTCAATAAAAATTGAACAGATTCGAAAATGATATTGATTTAAAAGTGAATCATTCTGCAATGCAGGATTGTTAAGATTATTATTATATCACTGACTATTCAAACATTAAATGCAAGTTCAGGAAAAAACAATGTCAAGACAATTCATCAGAATAAAAAAGATTTTTAATCTGCTAATGAAAGTGTGGCATATGGCTTAAATCTTTTCAATTTTATAAATATATATGCTCAACATTCGATCATTTGATAGACACGTGTTAATTCGTCACTCCTCATCAAAGTAATAATACAATATAATAGGAAACATATTAACTGGGCTTTTTGGAATTTAAATTGATTAAATATTTTAATTATATGGATTTGGGAAAATGTGTTTAACAAAAACCATTTTATTTGTTCACTGACTGACTCGCAAAATGTTAATTGTTTCATTTTATGATGAAACATCTTCAAGAAATTAATTTAGACGTGAAATGATTTTTTCATCAAATTCCTCAGAGGTATATAATAATTTTTAAAAATGTGTTTGGTGGAAAATAGCATCTGCTGACTTTCAATCAATTTTTCTATTCAAATGCCAAACGATCATTTTCTCATAATTCTATTTTGTTTTAAAATATTAATAATCATTATTCTCGTTTCAAAAATACTTTTCTCGATTTCTCATAATAAAAATTTTAAAAATTCTAAAGAAACACTTGTTTAATTCACACACATCAAATTATTCAATAATTCTTAACATAGAAACAGTGTGCATTACAAATAACTTATGTCAGTTGAACTTAAGTAAAATAGTAAAAGTTAGTAATAAAAATGAATAATGCCCAGATGGTGCTTTACGTAATCTAATACAACAGTGTCATTGGTGTTCAAATTGTGTGTCTCTTTTTTGAATAGTTCTTATGGGGTGGGACAAACATACCATGCCTTTCATGCGCTAAGCAAAATTTACAGCTCAGACATATTTATTACCACTTTCGTTCTTAAATAATATTCCATTTCATGTGACACAACAGCGTGACGTTGCGTTTATGACTTTAAATTCATATCGCACTGTTATAACCTTATCTTTTTTAGGCGTTTTTCCACAGCAGCTTTTTAAAAATTGTTTCAAAGTTTATTAACAAAACAAAAAAAAACCGAATATGACGTATTAAGAAAAAAAAAGCTGATAAAGCATTTTGTTTTGAAAAGATTTTTTAATAATAAATTTTCTGATATCATTCAAATCTGTTGCTTAAATATATATATATATTAAAGCAGATATCGGGAAGATTGTTTCAATACTGGAATGATACAAATAGGCAAAAGGTTTTTTCATTAATAAATTCTAGCATGTTTATACCTATTTTTGAATATTACATCTTATTTCTTAAAAGGCCGCGGTGGCCTGGTGGTAAGGTCTCGGCTTCGGAACCGAAGAACCGTCGTGTAAGGGGGTCTGTTGCAAGTTAAATCCATCCTGATCAAACGTCCTCCCGCTGGTGTGGTGTGGAGAGGGGGATACCAGCTCAGGTGTAGTCCACGTCATCTGACCGCGGTTCAAAATTACGAGGTCCGTTCCAAAATAGGCCAAGTGTTGCTACAAACGCGACGTTAATATAACTAAACCAAACCAAACCTTATTTCTTAAAATTTCTCAATACTTTATAGAAAAAGAAATTTCGCAGTAAATTATAAAATGACTCAATATGTAATGTCTGCTATATAAATTCTAGATACATTCATGATTGTTACATTTTAAATGGCTGTAAGTGGCATGATTCTCTTTTTTAAACCACTTCAAATTATATATTATTCATATATGAAGCATTCTTTTAAAAAGATGGTCTTATTTTTAAACGCTTTTACCTGATTTTTCATGTTTCATGTTTGTAAGGAGGAAATTTTGTAATCGATTTTTCACTCATTTCTTTACATATTAGAGTTCTGAAATTTTGTGCAATTATTGGTTATGGATGACAATAACTTGTTTGAATAATTTTTGAGTGTTTTAATTATCAATAAATATATTTAACTGAAAATTAACTTCAGAAAGGTAACGTAAACAAGAAATTAATTTGAGATGCATTAAATTTTAAATTCCGTAATATTTGTAACTATGAGTTATAAAATATATAAAGACTAAAAAGATGAAAATAATGAAAATAAAGTTTTAAACACTTTCTTAATAATGTAATAAAAAGTACGAAATGACACTTTTTTTTAATCAAAAATCAAGCAGCATTTTAAAGAAATTAATTCATAATTATAAGAAAAAAAATTTCGAAATTCATTGAAATTTAAAATGTAAAAATGTGCATAAAATTCTAATATGCTTAATCCTTCACTTTTACAATCTTGTTTTTGATATCCATATTTTTTATTAATATAACAAACTAATTAAGAAAAGAAATTAAGATTATTATAAAAAGGAATTAAAAATGTATTTTAAGTTCATAATATAACTAATTGTAACTAGAATATTAATTATATTGGTTATGTACAAATTAAAATATTTATTCTTATAGATTTAGAGTATTAATAGAAGTTAATATTCTTCATTATGAGATTTCATAGGATTGTTTAGAATATGGATATAATCTTAAAGAAAAAAGACCATTTTGATATAATACTGAACGGTGTTACAGCACCAGCGTGACAGCGTTTGATTACCGGATAAAGCTTAGATGTTTCATTTTTTAAGCTTCATTGAATATTAGAGCAAAACTATAAAAATAAGAAAATAATAAATATAAATTCAAAACTATTTTATCAGCGTATTAAAAAATGATTTTTAACAGATATCTGAGCGAAGTAAAAATCGTAAAAGTGCAAGGCGCAGAAAACAATAGGAAAAGTCTATTAAGCCATAATGAATATCATAAATAAAAAAAACCCTGAATGTTGATGATATAAAAATTAAAAATATTATAAATAAAATTCACTTAATCACTTTCAATTCACTTAAATCGTTTCTACCTACGCCTCAAACGTTTGCGACTTTTGTTTTGAACTCCAGATCTTTGATTGAAAAATAATTTTTCCTTTTCCATATGCCGATCAAAGCAATATTTTGAAAATCTGAAAATCGATTATTTTTCGACCATCGAAGTAAGCAAATCATCTAATAGAAATCAATTCTATTATTCATGGAAGTAAGCTGTTTTATTTCAAAATAAAAATTTCCCAGAAATAATAACAATCATTTCTCTATAAAAAAAAATCCGAATCGCATTCATCGTCATTATGAAATAAGAAATAGTGAAACTAATGAATTAAGCAAAAACAATTCAACATTTCCCGTACACCGTTTCGCACAATATAGTATTTTTTAATACTCCATTAAGCATAATATAACCATTAATCAAAACCTCTTTCAACAGGCTTGTCTTACTTTTGTGTGTGTATGGTACGTAAAACCTTCTTTAATTTTTAAAATATTTCATTATATGAACCCATTTTGGGTGTGTGCTTTGGCATTGGATAATGAAAACCTTTTTGAGGATTGTTTTAGCATTAGATTGTGTCCGCTTAATATTTAATTAGTCACTATTATGATATTTCCTAAATAATTATTTATTAAATATATTTTATTTTTAAAATTATTTTATTCTTTACGAAGCAGAAAGTATATTTATTGCATGATGCTTTCTTGAATTCAATGGTCATCTAGAATTTATTTCTTTTTTATGGATATATTATTTACGCTGAATAATTTAAAAAAAGCAGCAGAAGTTGAAGTAACTAATCTACTCTCATTTCTGTTGAAGTTGATTAATCAACAGTATAAATAGAAAAAGTTATTCTAATTTTATCCTGTCTGAACCTTTAAGTTGCAATTTGGATTGTTACAAATTTGTTCAAATAATCGCAACCAATGTATTTTCAGTGATACATTGTATTAAGTCATTGTATCTTTGTAGCAAAATAATAAATAAATAATTGAAAAACGAACTCAAGTTTCGCTTAACTGAGAGAATTATTATTATTTTTCGAAGCTCAATGTCATTATTATCATAACGTTCACTAATATTATATTTTAGCATCATAGCTAAATCAAATGATATTCTAAAACAAAACAGAATGGGAAACACAGAGGAAATACAGTTTTACAGACTATTGAAAACATCAATTTACATTAAAATGAATATTTCAATTCATTGTGATAACAATAATGAAATGATAAATAAAACCTAGATTGAGATAAAGGATTCTAGTGAATTTTTATTACTAATTTATTTGTAGTAAAAGTAGTGTCTAGTGAATTTTTATTACACATTTGTAAGTGTCAAAACTGGTTCGGATTTCTTTTAAAACGAAACCTTCACCAACGGAAGTGTTAGAGGAAGCTGGGAAAAAAGAGAAACATTCGAAGTACATCCTTCTCGGAATAACATCTACATTAATACATCTTTTATTTCAATATGAAGAAGGAAGAATAATAAAATACAGTAACAATCATACCTTTAATTTTTTAAATATTGTTTTCAGTTTGTACAATTTCTCTTTCTCTATATAGCAAACATTAATACCAAAACTTTTATTCCAAACTGATAATTAAACTAATTGGATTACGAATTGTTTCATTTTTAAAAAGCTTCTGGTAAAGCTTCAAAAGATAATATACCATATTTACGAAAGCAGTGCACGATTTACTACTTTTTCCGTTTTTCATGGTATTAAGCAACAATGAAATGTGATGACAACATAGATTTCCTTTACTATAGGTTTGGGTTGGAAATAAAGATAGAGCGGAAGTTCCCAACTTGTCATTTTAACCAAAGAATAGTGAATAAATGATATGCTCTAATACACAGCACGCTATCATTTCCTTTCTCTCTGTATAAAAAAGGCTAATATTTTACTGAATTTGCTTTTTATTTTTAAAAGAATACGACGATTATATTCTGTATATGGAAAAAAAAAGACATCGGTAAATAGCCACTGACTGACTGCCCCATAAATTAAATAAATATGTGAGTATATCTACACAAAGCCCATTGGAATCCCAGTATGAATATAGTTTCAACTTTGGGTTATGTTAAGAAAAATGGATGCTTGCGTTGATTTATCCAAACCTACAGCGGTAGATTATGTGGAATTTCCGAAACGTTATGTGTTCGAAACTTCGCAATTAATATTTAGTAATAGGGCTCTGAATATTTACGTTATAAAAATATTAAGTACCAATGATTACTTAGTTATCAGAATTTAAACCATTTGATGAAGTACTTTTTACCCAAATTTAAAACTTCTGAACTCAATCAAATATTGTCTTTTATGAGTTTCTTTTCAATTCATTCAATTAGCTAAAGATTTTTCAAGAATACATTTACTCTGTAAAACTAATTCATTCAATCATTCATTAAAGATTTTTCAAGAATATATTTACCCTATACTGCATCTGGGAAGTTAGAGTACAGTTTAGAAAGTTATCTCTGTTGTAATACAATTTCATTTCTTTGAAATGTGTCCGATGTACTTGTCAGTGTTACATTACTTCTTTTTGAGTCAATTAGTTAATTGCTTAACTTACCCTGTTCCACAAGCGACATCCAGTATATGGTTACAGTTGTGATCATTCAAAAGATTGACTAAGAAATCTCGGTAATGTTTTGTGCGATCATTCTTTTCGCCAATGTAGATTTCCCAAACTTTTGCAGCTTTTCCATCAGCATATTGGTCAGGTAAACCCTCAGTAGCAACACCTAGTGATCGCAAACGAAAAGTAATGTCTGCCATTTCTGTAAGGAAATAAACTTCAGAAACTTTAATAAAACTTAATGAGTTTCCGTTTAGGTTAGAATTTAAGGACCACCTAATGGAATAAGATGTCCAAATTACTTATCGTTTCCTTTTATATAAAGGTGATTTGCGTCATTCTGTTTACCATGGCGATGAAGAATAATGGTCTTATCTCTACTTGATATATGAAAATTCTGTTTTTAAGAAATTCAGGGCTTACGAAATCCAATGGCGCGAACGGTTGCGTTAGAAAGGTTTTGAAAGGTTGCAGTATGTCAATAACAATTTTTGGATAAGTATGTTTATCATCAAATTCATCAGAGAATTGTTCAATTTCGGGAGCACATGATATAGCGTGTAATATTTTATTGCTAAAATCCTTATCGGGTAAAAAGTTGTCGACCTTAGCAATGTGATCTGTTCGATTAGATTTCTGAAATTGCACCTTTTTTACAAATACTTGGCTAAATAAACAGTGATAAAAGATTTTTCGCCTTGAGATTCTCAAGTAGGTATTCAAATTAAATTTTTTTTAAATGACTTTTTGATCCAAGATGATATGGCATAACAAAAAAAGCGACGTTTGAGGTTGTTGAGTGGAGCAAAGAATGCGATGTCTGAAAATCTGTGATGTATCAGTGATTCATAGTTATCGGCTATGTATAAAAAACAATTTTTTGCAGAATGCACTGGTAAAATATTATTTTCTTTTTAACATTTTACGATATCTAAGAAACATAATTTGAAGAATATATAGGTGTTATTGTATAATAGATGTATTTAAGAAAAATAAATTTTTTAAAAAAACGAAACAAATTGTAAAATATGCGTCTGGAAACGTTATAAAATATAAAAGGTTTACATTTTATAAATTTAAATGCTGTCGCTTCGTTTACGAAAAATCTATTAGTAAACCTAAACTTTTTGTATCTGAACTATTTGTAGCTATGCAGAAGACTGTAAATGAGTTTTGAATTTTATTTTACTTCCCTATTTTTTAAATCTACGTATACAGATTACGAAATCTTACTATCTGGGAAAGAACAAAAATATTTCATACTTTGCACAAACTTTCTACAGAAATGATATATTTCATATATTGACTATATATTTCTTTTTATGCAACAAATAGAAAGCATCATTGAACCAGCGATGTTATCCACCTCTCTAGTTTTCTTGCAAAATATGGAACCTTTTGGGTTTTACTTCATCATATAATGAAAAGAATCGATCCGAAATTCCACCACCACCACCTCTTCCATTGGACGGAATTAGCCAAAAATTTGATGCAAATCCACAATTTTTGTGTAAAGACTGAATACCAAATTTCAATCGTTTAGCTCATCCTTTATTGAATTATCCTGATCTTATATACAAGAATAGACATATGTATAATCATCGTGCTTTTCTAATAGATTTAGTCCGTCTTTTAATTTGGATCTGAAATTTCGGTAACAGGGCCATGTGCCAAAATTTGCACATCTAACTTGTTTGTTTGATTCATCTTGCTCGCATACACACGTACAGATAGACATAGCTCTATTGCTATTATTATTATTATTATTATTTAAGAAAAAGGGGTGTCTAAAACGTGGAGATTCAGAAAAATGTCACTGCCGATTTTTTGACAACCATTAAGATTTCTCTTTCTTTATGTTTTATACATGAGTAGTATAAGCGATATTTATCTTTTGCATTATTCCACTTAATTGTAAAAAATAGCAATCATTTACACGATTTTATTTTTTCCTATTTAGATGAAAATTAGAAGGAAAAAAATTTTTCTTACTGTACCTAAAGCGGGGATAAGCTACGTAACACAAGCAATTAAATGAGAAAAAAAATGCATTATTTTATTCTTGCAAATTGTAACTTGCTTAACATCGATGTTTTTAATATATGATAATGAGTAAAAAAATTACTTCAATTTAGTAGATAATCGGTTAAAGCCAACATCTACCAGTCAGAATGCAATATATTTTTTAATTGCTATGCTCTCCAAAAATTAATAAGGCGCTTTTTCAAATGAATTTCTGTCCTGATTATTATTATTATACAAACATATAAATAAGTAAATTAAATAAATATGTAAAACATTGAAATAATCATTGATATTTGCTGTTTAATCATCTTTTGCAAATGGCACACGATCTTGGAAAAGGAAATTGAGATACATAATTATTTCTCATTTAAAATATTTTTCATCAAAAGCTAGTGATTCAAATCACAAATATTTTAAGCCAACTCGCATTTACAAATTAAAAGTTTTGAATCAAATTCGTCAAAAATACATTTGTTATATAATTAGACGAATTTGTTACTTAGAAATAGAGAAAAAGTAAGTGTTAACAATAAATGGGTACGATTTTGATAACTGTAAGCAATTGCTGGGCGATTTGCATTTACTTCTTTAATCATGAAAGCTGTATTGCCTAGTGTTACCACATGAAGAAGGATTGCAATGATTAATAAACTAGCACTTATCGAATTTACATATGATGCAAGTGTCTCTAATTATAATCATGCATATGATATTGCATGGTAATTATTAATTTCTATGAATATCCACTTTTCTGAATAAATAAATTATAAATTGACTTTTAAAAAATTCAACTAAATAGGTGGTTAAAAACCACACGGATATTCGATAAAGCGTTTATCGAAACGTCCACGTCAAAACAGCGAGTTGACCCAAACGTGCGCGCTTATTTTCCGTTCCTCCCTTCCGAACGACAGATGTTCTGTGTTTCGAAATTATCAAAATTCGATAGTGTGCTGTCATAAATATAGCTTTGAAAAGAGTTTTTTTTCCCCTGCCTGGAAATCGATAAGACTAAAACAAATAGCTGACTTTTTCCGTCGTGTTTAGTGTTTTTCTTGTAGAATCTTATTATATTACAACGCTTCAAAGATAGACGAAACATCTGAAGGCGAAAAAAGAACTGGAATGTAATTGAAATTCCACTGAGTTCTTTTTTATTTTTTTCAACGAGAGAGATTAATGTGGGTTCTCTATCATAATGCACGAGTAGAGTTAATGTCTTGCTTTTTTTTTGTTGTTGTTGTTGTTCGCCGAATCATTTAAGACATTACAACGCACATTTCCTTTCTTTCTTTCTTTTATTTTCTTTTTCCTTTATGTAGAAAGCTTTTTCGAAAAATAAAAACTGTTATTCCCATCTCATTTTCCATTATAATAAAAGTGATAAGAAAATTTAAAAAAATACGGCCACTTCCTTCTTAATGTAAAATCGGTTCTAACCAAATTAGTAATTCGAAAACCTCGAAAAGCAAAGGATGATCGCTACTAACACTTATTATTTAAATGATGAATGCATAGATTCTCTTATAAGAGTATTTTATATAGGTATAAATATATGATTCATCTTTTTCCAGAATGATTTTTGTGTTAACATAAACCTCAAAGCAGCTCTGATAAAGTTTATCTAATTGTGGAAATTTTGCATGCGTTTCGGAGACAATTTAAAAGACCAAAACAGTGTATTTGTATTGCTTATTGTTGGATTCTTTATTAATTGCTAAATTCGGCCGTTAGTAATAACCAAAATCAATTTTTATTATCATTTAATTAAGCCTGTAAACTGTGAAATTTATTTTCAAGAATATATATTCTTAGGTGATGAATTAAAATCAGAAAATGTTAAAAATTATTGGTGGTATATCGGTTTGTTGTATCAGTTTGTTAAAAAAAACATCAATTTCCTGAAAATAATTAACAGAAATTTTTTTAAAATCTGCATCTGCTCTTTCCATATTGAATCAATTGTACATGAGTAATTTCTTTGTAAATGTAAACAACGAGATAAATCGCCGAATTAAATTAAAAATTAGAAAGTGATTTGAAGAAATTCCTAGTTCTTAACAAGTCTTCTTTGAGAAGTAAGTTAATTTTAATGTAAAGATTCCTTATGCTATTTTTCCAGTTGTTTTTCGAATCCTATTCATATTGTTCTTTTTTTTATATATATATATTTTAGAAAAAGCTTTTTCTCTGATTGATAAGAACCTAAGTATCTTCAAAATTTTATGCATCCTTTCCTTTCCTTTTCTCGGCTTATTCTACGAATAGTAAATAAATTGCATCTTACTGAGATTTCTAAAAACAAGATTTTCACTTAATAAAAAAAACTGCTATAAATAGGTTACAAGATTCAGATTATGCCTCTTTCGAATGTCACATTCAAAATTTAATCTAATATTTAGGGCAAATTCGATTTTATTACACATGTGTATTTTGAATAAGTTTAGTTAAAAGCAGTTATTAAAAACACAGTTTTATTATATACAAAATATTTTTTATTTAATTAATTTATACTTTTTAATCTCAAAATCCATTTTCCCAAACTTACTACCAGTTAAGTTTTTAAAATTTCATTTTATTATTGGATTAAATTATAATAAAATATTAAAATAGCATTGTTGCAATAAAATAGTTTTGCTTAAATTTCAATAATTTAAATATTGAATTTCTTGTTTATAGGCATGAAACAAATCGAATTAAAGAGAAACTTTTAAAAGTTGTTTCTTTTCTACACACAAAAAAAATTAACTTGTTTTTAATTCTTGCTTTATTGGAGGAACAGAACGATCATTGGTTTTTCTGTGAAAGTTATTTTTAGCAATTAAACGTTATATCTCTCACATCTGCTAAAAAAAAGTTATGGCCAAAAAATGGAAAACTATTTTATTTTAATAAGTTTTTTTTAAATATTTAATGAAGTATTAAATTTTAGAGCGGGAAAAGAATATTTTTACTGTTCAAAAATCAATAGATAGAATTAAAATAAATGTTCATTCACACGAAGAAATCAAATACTTTTTTCATAGGAAATGTTAGGGATAAAATAATAATTAGTGTTTTTATTTAACTTGCAAACGAAAATAATCTCACTGTAAAACGGATTCTGCTAAAAGATACTGACTATTAGGGTATTTCAAAAATGCTTTGGTAACAAATAAGCAAGATCATTGATCATGGCAAATTGAATTAAAACATAATAAAAAATTAAATAATTTATGCATTTTAATGCATTTTTATATTTTCATACTGAATCATTTTTTTTTCGTATTTAAATTATATTAATCTGTTACGCTGTCTTGTGGCTTTTTTATTTGTCAGTTGCTCTTAATGAATTAATGCACAATCGTATAACAGAGTAATAATTTTCTGAATTAGAAAAGTTTGTGATTATTCAGCGGCTTAATAATTTTCTGCAATTTTGAGAATTTTATATTCTCATGCACATGTGCCTTATAGAAATATTTCTTATTGTAAAAGGGTTCTCATGACACAACTTCTGAAAATGTTCTTCAGATTTTTCTCCTTTTCTGCTCATCATTTAAAAGTAATATAATTTAGTGTATAACTTTTTACCTTTGCTATTTTGTGAGCATGATAATAAGAGGCATTTTGATTGGATATGTTGTTGAGAAGGTAAAAATCTCGGAGAGTTCGCAAATTACCCATTCAGCTTAATGGCGATGAAAGGGATTGGGCATTGAATTTTTTCATTTCTCCATAATTCCATATCCTGTGGAAAGGGTACCACGAGTAAATGGATGAAAAGTCCCCGGATAAGCAAGATGATTCTCGCTTCTCCTGAAACGGTAGTAATGGTGTGAGGTTGGTTTGCCTTCTATCCAATGAATGCAGGTACTTCCTACGGGAAAGATTGGGTCTTCGCCCTTAATTCCCATGGTGGTATCAATTATCATTCAGGTAACTCTAGATACCAGTGAAAAGCGTTGATGGTGGCATTTGTGGCGACTAACTATAACTCCCTTATGATTGCACAATTAAAATATAAATTAATTGAATTATCATCTCATTATAATGAATAGTTTTTGTATTGAAAATTTTGCTTAGAAGTTACTGGCTGAAAAGTGAATTTCAACTTTCAAACATTGACTATCTTTCGACTTATGCATGCGACTCCTTTTTGGTAAATTCTTGTTAGTTACTACCTTTTCCTCCCTTACAATTAATCAAATTAGAAGAGCTGAAGATTTCTTTTCCTTATATCTATGAGCAAAAGGAATCTCCTTTCCCTTCTAGATTGCATTCAGATAATTTTTCTAATTACCTTCTTCTGTAAAAGAAAACTTTTAAGACTTATTTTGGTGCTTTCACAATTGAAAAAAAAAAATAACATTTTCTACAAATCGCCTCAGTATTCGTTTAATGATGCATTCTTGTAGAAGTCCATGCAGGATTTCAAGATCCTACAATCAAAAAAAACGTGTAAGTGCTTGGATTTTAAACTTCCAATTTGTGAGGAATTATTTACTTTAATAAAATAATGCATTCTGTTTCATCTTTGTATTAATGGATTTCACTTCTTCCTGTGGGGAAAAAACAGTCCAAGATTATACCTGTACTCAAAATATTCGGTTGCAATTTTTCCGAATTCTTCCATTCGGGCGGATAAATTATATAGGGGGAGAAATATTAAATTGTTTCTATAATTTGATTCATAAATTCTTATTTTTTATTTTGATATGGATTTGTACATCAAGTGTTTTACAATTAATCAATAAGAAATGAGATGAATTAGAGAAAATAATTTTTTTTATCCAATTTGAGTGAAGAGTAAATCGGATAAAGACAATTCTCAGAATATTTTTATGTCTTATCTCAAACTGCAGAAGGGGGAAGAGTAGCTATGGTGACCTGATTGTAAAACTTCGGCTTCGGGTCCTGGGGTTTTTGTTTCTGAATTCGATTCCATCAAGTATCCGCTATGTATGCATGCATGCACTCTTAATCTGAAGTCATGAGTCAAATGTCCTCGTACTGATGTGGAGTGAAAGTTAGAAAAGGGATGGCGCCAGCTCAGGCATCACCTTCATCATCTATCTGATTACGACTCAAAATTACGAAACCCATCCCAAAATAGCCTTCGCATTGCCTCAAAACTAGAAATCAATGCTCCTAAACTGAACTAAAAATTTGCTGTTATTAAATACAGATGATCACTTACAAAACCATAATCAAGACTTATAATTTGAGCGGCAAATACAGAGTTAATGTGATCTTCATAGAGCTACATGTTAAGTAAGCTGAAGTCCAGAAATTAAGAGAAACCATTCCATTAGAGAAATAATCTGCATTAATTTTATGTTAATAAATACCTATACAATCGAGTTAAAGCAAACATTTTAAGATAAAAATAATAGTTATGTTGGATATATATTGTACAAAAAGAAATGTACTAATTTATAGATTTTAAGAGTTAAGTGAGATGTTTTCAATAATTTAATTATATAGTTTCTTTTATGACACCTTGCTAAAATGTGTATGCGCGTTTCACCATAAGTTATACATAGCATCGCACAATCTTGATAAGGTTATCCAGGAAAATAAGAGATAATAAATTCTTGTTTAAGAACGGCAACAATGTTTTTCTACTAATTGTTGGTGAATTTCGCTTTGTTGTGCATCACTGAAGTCCACCCACTCAAATTCTATGAGATTAAGGTCGGATGAGAACACAGATCATGTCATTCGACGCATTTCACCACTTTCAAGAAGATAGGCAACACACACACTAAGCATTATCAACCATGTAGAAAAATTAATTTCTAATAGCATCATAAAAATTGAAAATATGAAGCACTATAATATCTTGTAAATAATCAAGGAACTCATAGTTTTACTTTCCAAGACGTAATTTTCATATGCCTGTCCAAACCATATTATTATGGTAACATTATACCTGTCCATACCATAATACTACCACTTACGTTATGGTCAACTTTTAAGGAGATGATAGAAGATTATCCATTTCGAAATGAACGACCAATGTATTGGCACCTTGAATCAGGTGATGAATAAAATATGCTTTCATCCGTGAGCAGTACAATTTCACTTAAGTGATCAAACAATTCGATGTGCTTACGATTTTTCTCGGATCTCTTCTCGTTGTTGGAAATACTCATAGAACATGGTTATTAGTAAACAAACTAACATGATTCAACTCCGATACTTATACATGTTTGCATTTTTTGTGGCAGCTATTGTGTATAAGAATTCTTACTTGAAAAAATTCTAGCTTGTCGCTCAGAATTCTATTATCTTGTCACTGTTTCAACTTTTTAAATTCCTTTCCACAAATATCTAATAAAGCTGTCCGCAATTCCAAATTCATCGATAAAATCTCTAATTCAACTGTCTTCCTCTAATTTACCCACAATTCTGCCACGTTAAAAGATAACCTTCATATATTCTGTTACTCATATCATTTCCAATATCAAGAGAAAAAAAATCATCTGCATATCACATGCATAATATTGTTTTATCATATTGATTGTTTACCTTTTATTCTGTTATGACCTATATGTTTGCCACGTTGATTCAAATTATTGCATATTCATTGATCAGTCAGTAATACCTATTTCCTACTCTTGACTATTGTACCAGCTTCATTCTGGTATTCATAAATCTACTTTTGTGAGGTTAAATCAGCATTTTGTTGTTGTTCCTTAATTTATGGATACCGGTGTATTATCAACACATCTGACTCAATTGAAAGAGACACTATCTGGAATCAAACTTCTAGTATTTTACAGCTAAGTCAACAGTCCCAATTTGAAAATATAAATATTTCAGTAACATGTGAATATATAAACTATCTTCAAAAAGGAGCGTCGTGTAAGTAAATGAATACAACAGTGAACAAGGTCGAGTTTCATTGTTTAAAAGCAACAGTAATTCTTTCCACTAAATAACATTTTTTAAACTATGGATTGCGAAAACTTGTTAATTTTCTGATTTTTTATTGTCTTTAATATTTGTAAGCAAATATTGTGTAGAAAATCATTCTGTTTTCAAAATATTTCAATGAAATTTCCTTCATAACTATTTGAAATTTAATTTTATATATTTATCGTTAAGTAATTGATCATTTTTTTTATTTATCTCTCAACTAGGGAATCCCGAAATATTTATCAATTCAAAAAAGAACAGAAATGGAAGAAAAATCTTAAAACTGTGTTTTATATAATTAAACTCAGTTAACACTCTAGATCTATGAAATAAATCGAATCAAGTTTTTATTGCTTCATATATGTAAAACTTAAAAATATTTTTTTAAATATATGTTGAATTTTTTTTTCATTTACGAAATGATGAATAATTTAATTCATCCTTCGACTATTTGTACTTTCTCATGTACAAAGAGAAAGTACTGTAACCGTCAAAATGTTTTAACTTAAGATTTTGATGCATCTCCACATTTTTAGAAAAACACATTTTTGGAATTATTTCTGTCTCTCTGTGAACACAATAATAAAAAAAAAGCTTTAAGCTAGACAGATGAAATTCGGAATGTGGACTTAACGCCAAATTTGTAAATTTCTATCAAATTTTGGGCAAAATCCATTCAGAGGAAGTCTGCCTGTTAGAGAGAGTATGAGAGAACACGATAACTGCAAAACAAAAGAGCTGGATGGATAAAATTTGGTTCACAGATTCAGCATCTAAACTGTAGATTCTTATCAGTTTTGACCAAATCCATCAAGGGGTTGACCGTCCATCTGTCTGTATTTCTTGCATAGCTGTTAATACAATAATTCAAGAGCGTAACAACCTAGGCAAATGAAATTTGATTCACAGTTTTAGCATCTAAAGCGTAGATTTTTATCAAATTTTAAACTCAATCTGTCAAATGGTTAGTAGTATGTCGTCTGTAATTTTGCAAGTATTTAAACCCAATAACTCAAAAATGCAAAGATTAAAATAAATGAAATTTAGTTAGTGATTTTTGACTACAATTTTAGTTTCATGTCGAATTTTGGTTTCAATCTTCAAATTAATAATAATAATAAAAGGCGTCCAAAATGCATATTTAAATGTTTGGTACTTATGTAATAAACACGTGGCAAAGATTAATCAAAAGATCTATATTTCGTAACTATTGCTCGCCAGTGCCATGCAATTAAGACACAAATGCCGGTTTTTCTTATATTGCAAAGCACATAACTCTCATACGTGTGAGATTTGGACACTTGGCACTCGTGTCCTTGCACAAGGTCGACAATTTTATGTGTTAGAGGAGGGAAACATTTTTATTAGAATATCCGAGGAAATTTTGGGTAGACTACTTCCATTGGTTAATTTAATTTTTTCGAAAGTACATTTTAACATACCTATTTTTATATGTTCAATATTATCAAGCTTTATCAAAGTCATGTCTCAAAGCTTTGTCAAAGTCATAAACTTTGTTTTACTCATTATCAAAATTAGTATTGTTAGAGGTCATTTTGTTATCTCATTAAATAATTCTATCTTAATTTCATAGGTTAATATATGTTTCATAGATTAATTGTTTTTCATAGGTTAATTGCTGCAAACCTATGAAATTTAAGTTTTGCATAAAGAAATTTCTTATAAAAAAATCTTAAAAACAACTGGCCTGTCAGCTTTTATACTCAGTTTATTTACTGGCATTTATTTAGATGCATAATAAATTCATTATTTGATTGATATTTTCTGAATGTTGACAAAGTATCATTGTAAGTTGTAACAGCATTTGTCATAAATCCAACAAAAATATGTGTGAAAAAAATGAGCCTAAACGCAAAAATTTCAAAAACCGAGTTTATACATAAAAAGTGTTTCAATAGCGTATTTTCGTAATCAATAATTTATTTAAATTATATTTAACATATTTTCTCCTCATTATAATATGTGAACTGAATTGACTCATTTTAGTAAAAATAAGTAGATAACCAGTAGTGCATATTTAATGTTAATTAAAAGTTTGGTGTATTCAAGACGGCAATTTATTTATTTAAATTTATTTATCTGATTTTTAAAACGTATGAGTTTGCTTAAAAGGCCGCTAATTAACTCAAGTATCGCTTTGAATACGTAGGCGAATAATTGAAATTCAAATCAACTAATTCAAGGGTTCTCAAGTTAAACATCGTGTCTTCAAGTGATTTCGTTCAATATATCTTTGTTTCTAAGCTTTCGAATTCTTGTTTATTTTATCTGTAAAATAATTTTGAATCAATTAAAAAGTAATTATTTAGAAACACTTTATTAAATTTGTCTAAGTATCTTTTTTACTCAACTCTCTTTCTTTTCTTTGATAATTGTCTTTTTTTTTTTTTTTTTTTAACTTCAGCAAAGGAACCGCATAAAACTTTTTTCTTTTGAAATGGCGTAGTGAACAGCTTTTCCTCTCAAAATGAAGTCATTTGCTTTGAAAATTCCGCATCAACTACTAAGTTATGCAAAAAAAAAAAAAAAAAAAAAAATGGAGTAGGCGGATTGAGCTTTTAAGGCCCGACCACTCTAAACTTATATCATAGAGAATCCTTTTTTCTGTGTAAAAATTTCAGCTGCATCCAAGGTCATTTGTAAACTGACCTCTTGCATCTCGGGAATTTTCCTCCATTTTCTTATCGCAGAAAAGAGATA
This sequence comes from Argiope aurantia, assembly GCA_026543865.1. Classification (NCBI taxonomy): domain Eukaryota; kingdom Metazoa; phylum Arthropoda; class Arachnida; order Araneae; family Araneidae; genus Argiope; species Argiope aurantia. Next base: position 426,135 of record JAPMOR010047583.1, on the reverse strand, counting down.
TCCGGGTCTCTGAAACCCAGTGCACGAACTCGCATTACAATATATAATAGAAGAAGTTCACAGTTAAGTTTTATTTCGACTTTAATAATGGAAGTTCGTTTTATTATCTATAAATAAGTTAAGTATTATATATGGCTTCGATTTTTCACTTTTTAAAGCGCACTAATCCATAAAAACCTTTTAAAAATTTCGTGCCTTTAATGATCTTAAATGGTTAGTAGTAAATATAGCATTATTCTTTTGTATTTTATATATTATATTTTCATGCAACTAATGTTTTCTGTTGCACAGATATAATTTTCTTTGAGTCTTATTAAGAAGAAAAATATATAAGGACCTACTAAGCCGAGTGCTCATTTTCAAGAATTAAATGCTCTTATGCTTATTAAACCGCAGACAGTAGTGGCGTCATCTCTTCTCAGTGGTCTGACTTAAAATACATAATAATTGAACAATGACTTCCAGCAAGAAATCAGTTATTGTATTGAAACTGTATATCGTTAGTCAGATTTAATTGTTTGAAGAAAATTCAAATAACAGGGATAATATTTTATCTCAAATGTGGAAAATATTTAAAGAATTTCACAACAGTACTAACAAGCATCATTTTCAAATTATTCATGACTAGCCGCCTTTGGCGACCAGCCGGTTCTCCAGTATTACCGCTCGATACAATTTTTAATTAAATATTTTAAGTAACAGGTTTCTTAATAGATTCTCAAACAAAACATTTTTAATCTTCAAATTTTGATAGTCATACCAAACTTATACTGTTGTTTAGATCGTTTCTTTCAATTTACTATATATATTTTGCTAATTTGTTGTCATTTCCGGTAAAACTTCAACTTTAATTTAAAGTGGAAATGATGAAATTGCAATTAATATAAAGATATTTTTTAATAAAACCAAGCGTTTTATTTTATTTATCATCTTTGTTATTTATTTATTATTATTATTATCATTATTATTGAATATGAGTATTGCAAACAGAATCGCTCGGTATTTAAGTCTTATGTGAACTACAAAATATTTTTCATAATTTATGTAATATCTCAAACAATAATTCAACAAAACTTTCTCAGATTTAGCATAAAATTCAGTTTTTAGTTTTGCTTTCAAAAGGATTGAAAGGAAATCAATAATAATATTTTGTTCCGGCCTATAAATATATTTCAAAAATTATGAAGTCTAAATTTAATGCAGTAAGGTATCATATTCTGAGAAATATTCTGGACACACCAAATTTTAAATAAATAAATGAATGAATGTTTCTATTTTCCACGATCAACTAAGACTTATTTATGAAGTTTTGAATGCTAAAAATTTAGAAAAACTCAACATTTTCATAATCTTAGGCCAATTAATCTTGAGAAACCTGCGCTCTGATTGGCGTTATTTTCTTTGAAACGATCGATGGAAAATCTAAAATTATCCTTTTTTTATTGAATAGTGATATTCAAATTTTCATAAATCAGTCAGTTTAAGTGATTGATTTAGTTGATTGGAAATTAACTCTCTTTATTTAAAATATTAGTGTTGCAAGAACATTTTGTTATTCTTGATTTCCACAGCAGAAGCTTTATGTAAAATCAAAAATTCGTTATTTATTAGAGCATTTATTGAATCAAGTTACATAAAATATAATCATTTTCCATTTAGACCATTTTAGCAGATCTGTGTCTTACTAAAGGTTTACAAATTAGCTGTGTGGCCCTGATTTGAATGGATATCCTGTTCATATTAAACAAAACTTGCCTTAAAATAAAACTGATTTATTGGATTAATAATATAGAGAGTGTAAAAGATCATAAAATAATTTTTCTTGAATTTATTTTTTAGAAAAAATATTTCATATTTGTTTCATTGCCTACAGATACGTGCCGAAAATTATATTTTTGCAGATTTCATTTCCAAAAAGATTTAATTTATTTTTAATGGGAACTTTAATCAATGTGATGGCAACACTTTGAAAAAAAGCTTATTTTTTCCCATGAATGCGAAACGTGCTTAATTTTAATTTTTATTTTTTACGAAAATAATTATTGAAAAACATGGTTAAAATATTTATTTAAAAATTCATTAAAAATAGAAATTTAATTTTAAAATTAAAACATTAGTATCATTTCAAAGATAAATTTTTGAACTTTAACTTGATGTAAAAATCTTTTTTGTGCGGTAATATTTTCGGAAGTTATAGCAGAAACACGTCAAAATTTCGCTTAATTTTTAAATAAATAAAATTCTATTTAAAAATTCGAAAAAATAACCCCCAGGTGCACATTCCCGGCCTCCAAGGTATACACGTGCCAAATTTGGTAGCTGTAGGTTGAATGGTCTGGCCTGTAGAGCGCCAACATACACACACACACATTGAGCTTTATTATAAGTATATAGATAGATATAAATGTACGAAATAGCTTACTGTCTGCTTTATTATTCTTAATACATTGTTGATCACTCACGAGATTACTCCATGTTAACTCTTTGTTAACATGTACTTAATATCTCAAAGCGCTGCATAGACCAGCACCATTAATTCAGACTCAGTGCATAAAATACAGACTTAACATAATAAAACTTTTGTGTAAACTGCCAGGAACGTATTGACAGTAACATTTCCTTGTAGTAACTGTCTCAACCCAACACTAGATGTTTCTCTTTTCAGGCTAAAATAAATAACTCTGAAATAATATATAATGATATTTTTAAATCTAAATTAAATCCTAATTAATTTCCTAATTTTTGTATTAAATTAGTCCATGTTAATTTCATTCTAAAATGGTTCTTATTTCCTGATCCAATTTCCTCTTTTTTATTTAATTATTTATAACACAAGCTTCAGAAAACTGATGACTATTCCTGTTTGCACGCTCCGAGTGAGAGTTTAAAAATCTTTATCACTCACACATATCTTTTCAAAGATATCTAAGATTCCCTTTCCTAAACCTACACGTGTCAAAGAAATTCCTATCAAAATCTAACAGTAAAATCACTGATGGGAAATATTTCTGTTACTTTGCAACTATATCGCGATTTAAAGAGATGTCACTTTATCATCGCTTCTCTCTTGTGCAAATTATGACTCTCATGATGAAATAAATCGGAGCTAAAATTTCCAAAAGTTACGTCTTTTCGGCCACGCGCTGTTAAAATATGTTTATATATATATAAGGTTCTCCAGAAAAAGAGAAATAAGCGTTTATTTCCTTAATTACTGCAATTAGACTTATACTTTCCATTACAATGTTTCATTAATCAAGGTATACGCAAATGTATAGAAATACTTTGGTTTCTGTAGATGGGTATAATAAAAAGTTAGAAAAATTAAATTTTTATACGATCCGTCATGGTAGAAAGGTGTCAATGTGTAAAATTCCGCATACTCTTGCACAAAACATGGCCAACCAAAAACTTTCTTAACACGCCAAATCGCACAAAATAGAACAGAACCTGCATAGAAAATTGTCATTCATGATGAAATTCCTGTACGAAGAATGGAATTTTACCATTTCAAAAAGGACAATACTTCTATTTCGACTAAAGCTACATTCATCTAACCAAACTGCATTTCTCAGAAAAGGATTTGATTTCACCTACAGTTGGGCCCAATTGTAAAATTCTAGACGTCGAGCATGTAGTTAGTTGCCTTGTAACTATTATACTCTGTTAGCAACAAATGCCCAATAACATTGTTACGATATCATCACAATATTGCCCGTTATTCAGAATATCGGACAACATCGTGGAGATATTGTATAATATCTTATGCTAATAGGATATAGTCTATTTATTCCAAGAATACTATATGGATACCAGTTACTACGTCAAAATATTCTTATATTTTCAGTTTTAGAATGTAGAGTTCGAATTGAGGAAATTGGAAAATAAGCCAAAAAATATGTCAATTTATACATCTTATGCATAACACCTTATCATGACTGATACTCTTCAAGAAAGAAAGAAAGAATCCTGTAATTTGTAATCGCTAAACCGTTCTGTAAAAACACTTCCTAGAAAGATGCCGGGAGTTCAGAAAACAGCGTTTGTTTTCTTTTATAACTAGGTCTGCAGTATAATTACATATAAAATAAATCGTCATCGTATCCAAATATTCCTTTTTACTGAAATATACCACTCTTTTAGAAAGCAGACAAATCTGAGCAAAGAAATTTATTTTCTTTCTCGGCATTTTTGTATTTCTCTGAGATATCTTAAATTTCAGTTTCTCTAGTTTATCTCTCCTTCTTTGAAGTCTATGTTGCAACTGTCGATCAATCAAAGTGAACAACATTATGCTTAATTAGCTAATGTCCTTAAAGTCATGAAATGTACTATTAGACAAGTATTTACATAAAAGTTTTTCTGTACTAAATGAATTTACATTTCTAAAATAAATGTTTTAATCTAAATTTGTGGTTAGTCCTTCTGAATTTAAAAATATGCATATCTCTGCAAATTTTGTAGATAGAAATATGAAACTTTATATGCGTGTAGATGAATTTAAGAGAGGCTTTTCACTATGGAAAGTTTGGCACTATAGAGAGAGCATAAAATTATAACTGATTGTAAAAATTTTTAAAAAAAAATCTCCACCGAAGTTTTCTCTCCACAAAATGTTTTCATACAATTGTCCATCTAATTTAATAAAACTCTGCAATTGTTTAAAAAAAAAATTTTTTTTTACTGTTGATTTTTTGTTAATTTCTGTTTTTAATTTTTAGAAACACGAGGAAAAATTTGACAATCTCGCATTTGCAATGCTACATCTAATAGGTAAGTTGCTACAACTTCTGAAAAGTATTATTAAAATTACTTTTTATCTTCAAAGAGTAATGAAATGAATTTTCTAAAATTAAGATAACACTGTTAATATAACACTTCTGACCTATATTCTACATCTTAGTACGTGCTCATTCCAAAACCATATCTACTTTTAAATGAAAGTTTCTTCAGCATCAAAGCCTTTAGTTGACAAAAAAAAAAAAAAAAAAAAAAGACTTAAGGCTAATAAGTTGTACACCCCTCCCCCTTCAATAGTTTCATAACTGGATCTGGATCAAGCAAATGTCACAAAAGTTATTTATCTAAGCTCACTTCTAAAAACAAAGCTTGTATAGCGTTTGAAAGTAGAAAGGTACCTACCTATTCGTAAATATAGCCACTTTTAGTTCAAACTGAAATTGTAATGGTTGAGCCATTGTTGACAGGATGAAAAACACATAGTTATATTTCCTCTAAGTTTTTGAAAATAAACTTGGTTTTCGCTTTAAAATTTTGCAGGATACTTTTTTGGAATCAATATAGTCATGGAAGATGATGCAGCGACTTTCCTATTTTCCTCAATATATCCTTTTCCACTGAGATTTATCTTGATTCAGCAAAAACAAATAATTATAAAATGAAACAACCTCGTTATTTTCAAGGAGGAAATTTGTTTATATCTATTTGAAATAATGTTGAACGAAAAAGTTTTTTTTTAAAAAAAAACAAAGACTGTCTTAAATGCTAACAAAAGTGCAAACGGTCACAAACTTTGAAATCATTGCGAAAAAAAAAACCGAGAATGCGTAAAATAAATATTTAAATAAAATGCTTTTGAAATTTAAAGGGATATCTATATATAAGTACTATAGATATTAGTTTCATAATTTCTCTTCAGATTTATAATATCTCTCATGATTCATGTAAGCACCATAAACGATTTGGAAATTATTATCACATATTATTAAAGAGCATTAAATGTTTTATCAGACTCAATAATACATTTCTTCAATTCAAACACTACACGAAAACAAGGTACATTTACTATAACGAATAAGAACGACCGTGCTGAAAGCAAGTAAACACAGATTACTTCATCTATAAAAAAGATTAATGGACTAATTCAGCTCAAAATGCTATTAAAAACAATCTTCTTGCTTATTCAAGATAATAGAGTCACTTTTTTTGTTAGAAGTTAATATTTAAGTTGGCCTGACCATATTTGCCTCGGATAGCTTATTTAAAATGTGTAATCAACCATCTGGTTGTGAATAGGCACAAATGTAACATTATTCACTAGAATGACGTGGGAAAAGGGCGGGAGGGAACCCCTGCCCATATCCAGAATTTTTTCTGAAGATTTATTTCAATTGGATTGCGAATAAACGTAATTAGTTCATTCTTCAAAGTACAATGACGTGGCGAAAAGCGGGAATCCCCCCTCTTCTTAAATTTTTATTGAGTTGACAAAATTTGAAAAATAATCAAATGCAATAATTTGTTTTGAATGCCGACGACTTTTGAATTAATGATTGCAATGCCTTCCCTATGGTCTTAAAATTAGATTGAAAAAAAATAAGAATAAAGAAATGAGATTTCAAATTTAAATAAAGAAGTGCATTTCACATATTCTTTACTTCAAATATAATAAATTAAAACGAGTAAATTTTTTTTCAAATAAAATAATTATTTCTAGTTTATTGTCCTTTCATAAATTTTTGCATTTCTTTAAAAGTTAATTTTTTTATGTACCATTATCATAATTTTATCATCGTTGTTATTATATATTCTCACTTTGTTAATTAATGTGATTATTAAAATCATTCAGCTATTTAAGTTGATGATATCTGGAAAAAAATCCTTGTTAATACTAACAATTAATAAAAGCCTTTTATTTAGGTTGTCTGCGTTAACCTGTTTCATTTCTAATTTTCTTATTTCTAATATAATTTGAAATTTCAATTTATTAATATATTAATAAGATTAAAATAGAAGTTTCCTTTCGGATATATTTCAGAGGTGAATTTCAAATAGTTACGCTAAACTTATAATTTAGATCAAATTAAAATGTTGAAGTGTAGCTTCTATCCCATTAAATTCCTGAACATTGTATTCCAATTTTTTCTGAGTGTCTATTATAGATTTATGTGTGCTGATGTAAGTTTTTGATACCTGGAACACAAAATAATTTAACAAAGGAAAGTATATTTGATTTAAGCTTTCATATTATGCATATCATTCCTAATGTTTAAAATTAGCGGACGTTTCTTCCCAATGTGGTAATTAGTTTTATAATCAGAGTACAAGTCATCTAAAGTTGTGACATGAAGGGAAAAAAAAACATTTGCACCTGCGTCATTTTCAATTTATTTTTTTAAATCGTTATCATGTTTTTCTTTCTCACGCGGCTTGTAGTTGTTTTTTTTTTATCCACAGCATAGTAATTGGTTAAACATCTTTGATTATTAATTATTTTTAAATGTTCATATCTCATAATTACGATACACTATAATAATTGTAGAAAATCCATGCTAATTGGTAAAAATTATTTTTATTACACTGTATCAACAAAAGATTTTTAAACTTTTATTGTACATATATGGAAATTCAATACATAATGAAGGTTTTACAATTGTATTATTATGTCTGTATACACTAAATGCATTGAAATAAAATGCGTATATCAATATATTGCCAAAATAATGGCAAAAAAAGTAGAATGAATATTTACTATAATTCGAATAAATTTATTCAGATCTTCAATGTTTGAGTCCTTTAAAAAAATTTATCATTTCCAATAAAGATAAATGATTGTTCAACTGAATCAATGAAATAGTGATAGAATCTCATTTAGAAATTTTTCAGAAAAATAAGAATGTTTACACGTTGGATTTCAAATACTTTTAAATACGGAGAAACTGCTTGAATTTTGTAGTTATTTCAAAAATAATATTTAAGTTGTGAAATGTTTCTTCCTTCAGTTTACATGAATTTAACTTCATTTCTATTTTCAGAATTATGTGAAAAATAATGCAGTACATTGAAGCTAAGATTTTACCGATAATCAAATGAATGAATGAAGGGTGAATGTTTGGATTAATTTAATGCTGCTCTTTTCTTTAAAAGATGTAGTGGTATGCTTGATATTTAGGATTTTCTAAACAAATGAATTCAAATTTCCTTGAAGTAAAGCTATTGATCAAAACTTAATTTACAGAAAAACACCTTAAGATTTATTATTATTCATAAAGACAAATTGAATTTGATCGAATGCTTCTTTCTTTATTTTCATCTATGAATTTTGTCTGTTCTTACATTACTGATTTTCCTGAATATTCAAGTATCTTGTTGTTCTATTCTCTCATTGCTTTTTAAGCTGCTTGATCGGGTATGATACAAAAATGAATATTACTTGTAAAACATTCTTCTAATTTTCAATTAAAAATGCAACTGATTGAAAATATTATACGCCACAATATGATTACGTTTACAGTACATTAGAACCATTAAAATCCTTCTAAATTCCCATCATCAGAGTCAATAATTTTGAAATGTAACGTCCCTTTCCCATAAAAAAGAGATCATCGCCTCTTCTCTGACTCAGTATAATGAAAAACAGGGGGAGGGGGGATTATAGCATAGTTTTGTTCCACTAAATATACTTAAAAATGAAACATTTATATTAAAAATTATATCATCTGTTTGTAAATTAAGGGAAATGTTAAAAATCACGGTAAATTGTCATACGATTACAAAGAATTATAAATAAATATTAAAGCAATGGGAATGAATTTCATTTAAATAAATTCATTTTGCTTTTTGAAATCTTGATAAACTGAAAAATAAATTAACAAATGATCTCTTTTCTTACTTGATATAATTTAAAATAAGATAAAGATAAATTAATATTTCTTACTTTGTGAATATAATATGCAATTTTATCTTACAGAGTTGTCGTTTTAAATTGCATTTTTCTCCATTCGAGAAAATTCTTCTTCCAATAGATAATTAGATTTCATTAAGAAATATTAGTATTTTGTAGCATACTTCAAATATCCATGGCTTTTGCAAAATAAAATGAGTATAAAGCAATACCCACCCTATGCAGAATTTTCATGAGACGAGAAACTTCAATTCGAAATCCAATATCATCTTCTAAAATGTACCACTTTATCGTATTATCTCCTTTTAAAGTTAACAAGTTTATTTGTCTACAAATATTAATTAATTTTCTCTATGCATCACTCTGGATTATGGAATGAAGATCCTTTCAAGTCTCCTTTTAAATTCCATTTTAACCTACATTTATTGCATATTTCATTTATATTCGGACCTATAATTTTGATTATTTACAAATCTGAAAACAAGAGGTCTAGCTAGTGGATGATTAATAGTTTCAATAGTAATTGCTCCGAATAGCACATAACTAAAACAACACCTTTTGTCAGTTATCAAATTCTTATATACTATAATACCTAAATCTATTATTAGCTCGCATATTAGAATGAACCATTGCTGTTGTGTACAAAATATCACCTGTTGGCACAAAAATTTACTTTATTCAATTAATATAACAAAAGTATTGTCGTTGAATAGAGCAAAATGGGCAACGTGATGTTACAGCAGTTTTTATAGAGCTTATATATCCATTAAAAGAGTAAAAATGAAAATGCTGAGTTTTTTTTAGAAGTATAAAAAATAATTGCTCGTTTTCTCGTTATATTCAATAAGATTTTAGGAATAAAGATGAGCTATCTCGGTAATTGTTTCATTTTATTTTTGTATTTGGACATTTTGCAACTTTTTAATTCAGAATAATAAATTAAATACATTATATGCTCCAAATTATCTGAATATTTTCGGATTACTACATTTTTTTTTTTAATTTCTGAAGAAGGGATGATTGAATTGCACTTAAATTATACAGAAAATGTATATAATTTACATTTTACAGTAAAGATTCGGTCATAAAAATATTTAGGAGATTGACTAGAAATTAATGAAAAAGACATTGTTTCGAATTCAGTTTTTTCACAGAAAACTGATAATAATTTACAAATTTCATCAATGCTTTGTTTGCTGTGCACAACACTTACATTAATTTCTTAAAAATAGTACATACAATTCAGAAATATATAAAGTTATTTAAAATCTCAAATTCTTTCTTCACATTATTTATTTATAATATACAGAGTTTTTAACTAATATGAAATTTACAGAATGCGTGATAATATAACTGCGAAACATTATTTCAAAATTTGAAATGAATACTTTGAGTATTCAAAGAAATATGAATATTTCTAATTAATAATTGTTAACTACATATGTGCGAAACATGTCATATATTCTGTTTTATAATTTTGAAGCCATATATATGAGGCAGCGTATCCAAAAATTTCATTTGAATACCTTTACTATTCAGAAGAATATAAACATTATAGCAGCTGAATTTCAGTTGCTCTCTGAGAGAAGCTAAATCATGAGAATTCCCACAAATGATTACCACTGATTGATATTTTTAAACCGAATAATTACGGTGAATTATAAAAGGGTTGAAACATGTTTAATTCTCTTGGGTATTGTAATTAAATATAATTTAAATTACAGTAAATTAGACATCACAAATAACAATCAGTTTTATTGCTTCATTCACATTATTTGCATAAACATTAGAATTGTACAATTATGTAGTTTGATATACACTATATAATTATAAGTATTTGAACACCGCTATGTTTTGCTTATCCTGCAGATGCGCCACTTTCTAATATTAAATGGGAATGTCTGTAGTTACAATGATGGCCGATAGCCTTTTTGATAAAGGCTGTCTACTAGATTTTAAAATCTTTTTCTGGAATTGCACGCTATCCTTGCAAAAGAAATTTGGTAAGTTTTTCCTTTGATATGGAGAGAAGTGTTGTCTAGCTCGAATTTGACCTTCTCGTTAATCTCGAGGGTGTTCTATGGAATTTATATCCAGATTCTGAGCAGGCCATTCCACTTTCCCAACATTCATTTCTACGAACCAGATCTACTAAGCTCGTGATTTGTGGAGAATTGCTGCCACAATGTAAGCAACATGAAACTGTCCCAAACATCTACGCAATTTATTGTCCAATCTTTATACAATTCGATGGTTGAAGTTAAAAGTATCAATTTATGGAAAACCCTTCATTCATTTAGCAACTCGTAGGGGAATATCTGAAATTCAGCACTATATTTTTGTAAATCTTATAGATATTCAACTAGAACTTTTATATAACCTGCCCTATTTATCTGGCTCTGAAATTACAAAAGAAAAAAAAATACTACATTTCTCATATGTGCAGTTAAGAATTATTTTCTACATACATTTATATTTCCTTAAATATTCAAAACATTTTCTTCAAATTATAATATAATATTTCAATTGCGGGTGTAATTATAAATGAAGAGTTGCTTCATTTGCATTAGTTTGAAAGCGCAATTTGGACTTATTTAAATATGTTTCCATTGAGCAGAAATACTATTTTCCCATTGCAACACAGTAGTTTTCGACAATCGAATTTCATTCTCAAATTATCATTAGAATGAATAAACAACTGATTTTAAAAATCTTTGCATGCATATCAATTCTTGATGTCGAAATGGAAAGTCGTATGTATCATGAAATACGAAAAGTAAATGTTTGCAACTAGTGCTAAAATTACCATTGATCTTCATACAAATATGAATTTCAAAAAATTACTTATTTGCTTCAGAAAATTTAAATTTTGAGATATACTTTTAATTTAACTTTTCACATTGTCGTATGTAATATTATTGTTGAGTGATTTGAAATAATTGGGTTCGAGCTCATTTACTGATAAATTTAATACGGAAATAAACCGTTTTCACTGTACTAAACAAACATATCATAGAGATCTTAAAATTTCAAGCCTAAAAAGAAATTCAAATATAGGTGATTTTCTTAGAATTGCGATAAATTTTAGGTAAAATTTAAAACGTTTTAATGGAAAAATGATTTTAAATTAAATTTTTAAGCTGATTATTTCGAGTAAGTCTTAAAATTTCTGAGTTTGTTTGAACATCTTTTCATCAAATTCACTTTTAAATGGGTTTTTTTTTCCCTTTCAAATGAAGTAAATTTTAGTGAAGGTTAAAGAACTCTACTTTCTATTTATTGTCTAAATTGTTATTATCGGTATGATATGTAGAATTTATGGGCATTATTTTTTATAGATGAAAAAAGGACGCAAATCTTTTCTTTTTTAATCCTGTAAAAAATTTCAAAAATATTCGAAGGAAGCATTAAAGTGAAAAACAAATTTTGCATGATTTTTTTTTACGATGTCGTATTTTTTAAAAAATTTTATTCTAATGAAAACATACTGATCAGAAAATGAGAATGACAGAGAGATTAGTAACTATTCCTACCAGCTGTTTAAAAATTCGACAGTATGATTGCAAAAATTAAAAATTTTCTTTTATCATTTCTGCACTTCTCGTTTTATCTGATTTTAAGTTATTTAAATTTGTTGGATTAACAGCTTTGATGAATACAAGACCCACTGATGATGGAGTTCACAAGTTTCATTCTTGCTTATTTTTTATCAATTATCTATGAAGATTTTCGTCAATTCAAGATCATTTTCTTTATGTCATTGTAGTGTGTTCCGTTTCCTCCACTAATTTGAAAACTTTGCTCTTTATGAATGTGCAAAACGTTCTCTTTTCATCCAAATTTGTTTTTACAATGATCTGTCCTTCATGGCAAAGGTGTGAAACTTCCGTTGTTATTTTTTCTAAGTAAAAAAAAAAAGCTATATTTAAATTAATTTAGTTCTAATATTGTAGTGCAAAGTTCTCATAGCATCAACAGGATATCATGAATTTCGTTCCATAATCTTATCGGATTCCCGTTCTAAATCCTTAACACATTTGTTGCATGACTCACACCCATGATCCAAAACGTCATTCAAATCAAATAACTTCTTCTATCTCTTAATTATAGTAGAGAAAGAAAAGAAAGGGGGGGGGTAATCGAATCTGATAGATAATGTGAAGCGCAGGCGAGAGTCAAGAAGCATAAGGGCCATCGGTAGACTACATATTAACTCCAATGTCTCACAAATAATCTGAAGGAATATGGAACGCCTCCCGCTCCATTCATGAACGTTTCTTTGTTGAAACTCGATTTTTCCATTAGATTATAGCGTTAAAGTTTCCTCTATTTCTTCATTGGCGTGATAGACCTGATTGGGCCCTGGGTTTCTTCAGAATTCCGTTCCATGCTGTCCTATTCTTGGCTAAGGTTTTCCAATTTGTCACTTGAAAAGTTTTCAAGTCTTTTTCCAGGCAGTCAACCCACCTAAGTTTTGATCTTTTTTTTCATGTACCGAATGATTTAGCCAAAAAGATCTTTAATAGTGACTTGATTCTATTCAATTTTCGTCTTTGACGTTATAGATATCAACGTTTTTAATTAACAAATTAATTCTCTAAATAATATTGATTTATCCTTGATAATATAATTGTTCAGTGTTAAACTTGAAGTCTCCTCTTTGAAATATCGTAAATTCGTTTTAAAGATTTAAAAAAAAAAAAAAATGAAGGAAAGAAAGGGGAAGGGGGAAAAATTGGTGGACAGTATGAATATAACTGCAACCGTCGCAATAAATAAGGTTCGTCGGTAGATGTTTCGTTTTCCTACGTTGGAATGTTTCGCTTAACGTAGTTCGTTTGTTTTCTTTTTCATCAAAAATTCAGTGATAGCACGACCGATCGCTACTCGTCTAATTCATTTTCTTGCTTTATGTGTAATGTTATTATGTTTGTAACCAAAGAAAAACGTGCATTACGCAAACTAAGTCATGTAAACAAAAAAGTTATACTTGTTGATTTTAATTTATTATCAGCGTTTTTTCTAATTAGTACAAATTTATGATTTATTAGTAGTTACATTTTTGTTTCTGATATGCTGGAGTATCTTTTTCTGTACTTTAATTTACCTTATCTATTCAATGAACAAGATTATTCAGCCTCAAGATGTTATGTTCAGGCATGCATACTGAATAAAGTGTCTGACAAGATCAAAAGGTAACTTTTAAAATTCTTCTTTTGCTTTATTATAATTTGAAATAACTAAAATTTTATAATTTTTTTCTGATATAAATATTAGCTTTTTTTTTCTTGTTATTTCTATGTAGAAATGGAAAATCAAACTCTTATTAGATTGATTGCTCTTGTGTAATGCCTCCCTATCTCTTGTTTATTTTTTCGTATATTTTTAGCCGATAACATAATTTCAAATTAGTAAGAAAAACAGATCACTTAAAAAACTGAACGCTGAATTTAGCGTATTGGTTATTTCAGGTTAATGAGTATAAAAGTATTTGTGTTACATCTTTCGATTTTTATCAATAAAGAAGAGCGAATCTTACTATATTAATTCGACATTAAATGCTAATTTTTCTTGGGTGCTGATAGGGTAATCATGTAAAAACTGTGCGCTCATAATTTAATCCTTTTGTATTTCTTAATATTTCTTTTTTGAAGCATAGAATAATTTTGTTTGATCAAAACGAAAATTGTACACATTAGTGAGTTTTTAAAATGGATTTTTGATTTAATTTTTGACGATTCTTGTAGTATTTCATTACATTAAAAATTTTCTAAATTCAGCTTAATTGATGTTTTTGTATTTTTTTTTTTTAATATTAGAAGAATATTTTTAATCCATTTTAAATATTTGATCTTGAAATATTGGAAAGTTTACATCTGGTAAAATAAGTAAATATTTTTATATGCATGATAAAAAAAAGTATTATTTGATATTATTAAAAAATAATAGCCACTTATTTTTTATATTTTTGTAAATTCCAAAATATTCACCTTTTAGTTCTAATGAATATCTTTTGGAGAATTGTTTTTTCAGTTAGTTTATATCTGATGGTCAGTGTAATTAATCAGTTATAAATAATAACCACAGCTAATATTAATAATAATCAATTAATCATTATTGACCATAACATTTATATAACATATGTTTAATGTTTTTAAGTTAATGAAGTGTTGATTGTTATTAATTTAATTTAAAAGCGTTTCTTTTATCTGTTTGTTCCATATTTATTATAAGCATGATTTTAAATTACAGAGTCATACTACTGTAAATTGCATAATGATACTACACGGATTTCTGATAATACTGCAACAAAAATTGTAGATCTTTTTCCCTCTCTTTTATAGAAAATTAAAAATGTTACATTTTTAATTTTCATAAATTTAATTTAAAATTCTAAAGAATTACAATTACAGAATATTAGATGAAGGCTGAGTTTGATTGGGGGTTTTTTTTGGGGGGGGCAAATTTTGAACTATCCTTTTTATTATTTACATAGCTGATTTAATCATTTACCTATTCCTGTTTTGTTTGTTAGCATTTTAAAGAAAAATTTTTCTGGAGTATCAATGAAGGAAATGTTTTAATTTTGAAATTATTCCGAGCATTTTAATTGTTAATAATTTCTCTCCCTCCTTTTTCTTTTCTTTATATACATGATTTGTTTGAAGTAATAATAATATTTGCATTAATTTTGTTTATAATAGTATTATGCACTTGTGCATGTGAATTTGATAAGTTTACAAGATATGATGCAATAATAAAATATTTTAATTTTGGTATGTAAACAACCATTTCATATTGTCAAAGATCTCAAATAGAAACAGCAATCAGCGATTGGTAGCATGGCTTTTGGAAATAGTCAGATTAGATTTCTTCATGTTCTCATACTTGTCATCAAATTTTTATATTAAATGAAGTTATCTATAAACTAAAACTTTTAAGACATTCTCAAAATCAATTTTAAATCTTAACATTTTTTGGATTAAAAAACTAGATTAAATTCTTTAATAATTATCTGGTTTCTAAGTAAAACATTGGTTTTAGTTTTTATAGAAGTAGCATATGGTTATTCATGCTATTCTCTGCTTTACTTTACAATGAATTATTTTTATTCCTTAAGATCATTTTTTGTAATTTTCAAATAAAGGGCTATTAATCTTAATAAAAATAATTATTTTATGTTTTTGAGAGTTATTTCTTAATATGGAAAATTGAAGCGTGTACTATCTATAGAAGTTCTGTTCAATTATAAATGCATACGAGATTAATTGTATGGATGATTAACTGTAAATAATTAATATTAGATGTTTTTTAGAGTTTAATTAAAATTATCATAAACAAGGTAAACTTAATATTCTTTTTCAACTAATTATGTCTAAATTGTTCAAAATTCTTTAGATATATTGTTTATAACTAATATTATTTTTTAGTTTTAAAGTTCAAATAACAAATTCATTTAAATTTAACAAGTAATTAAATACATTGAAAGCATGTAATTATGTACTTGATGGATATTTTTTTATATCCAATAATTAAAAAAAAATTATATTTAATTGTCATGATTTTAATTTATAAAATGTAAATTTATAAATAAGAAATGCAAATTACTATAATTTATTGAAGTATATATTCTTATTAATGCTGTATAAATAAAAAAATATATAATGTGACTTTGTGATTATGTTCAAAATATTTTGTACATTTTGCCTTTTATGATATTTTTTTAATTCAAATTTTGAACCAAAAGAATGTCTTATGTAACTATGACGTGTTTATTATTTGAAGGTCCTCATTTTTCTCTAGACAATAGTTGCTATGATGTATGCTATTCATTTGCATTATGTATTCAAAGAAAAAGAAGCAACGGTAGACTTGAATAATTTTCACATAAGAAATATCTTAGTTCTTTTTTCATTGAATAGCCTAAAAAAGTGTTGAATTTATCTGATTTAAATGTATTTGTGTGCAGAAAGAGATCTAGATAAATCAGTTAACATTTTCTGTACAATATTTTCAACTTCAATCCAAGTAGTTGAAAAATATTAAACTAAGCAAATGTCTTATTTTGTCATTTTGAGGCACTGTATGAATAATTAATGGATTTTCTTCACATAAGCATTGACTAAATTAGTAAGTTTTTTTTTAAATATATATTTAAATTTGTTCAAAATACTTAAATAACTAGAAACTTAACAGAAATTTGCATGAAATTTAAGTTTCGAGAAATAATTATTAGGGATACTATCTTTTTTTCTTTTTCTTCCTTTAATAAAGTCAGGGAAAGGATTTCAAGCATTTTTAGAACCATAATTATTTACCTGTTGGAACCAATTTAAAATTCTAATATGGGTGTTACATGATTATTCAAGTTGAATTTGAATAACTGTTGAAAATAATCTAAAATTTTGTTCTGTCTTTTAAGTATAGTTTAACTAAATATTTCTGTTAAACTTGTACTTGAATTTAATTTTTTAGAACGTAAAAGTGATTAAGGAAACTAGCGTTCAGAAGCATACTTTTCCCATTGCTCCTCTAAAGATGAAAATTAATTCAGAGTTTTAAAAAGAGAAGAGTCTAACTTAAAATATTGAAAAGGTCTTAAACTGTGTTTATCTAGTAAATATGTTTGTATTAAAAAATATATAATTTTAAATATGCTTGATTAGATAAATTTGTTTTATTCTGATCATTATTTTTTTCCCCAATGTTGTATAATATTCATTCATTTTATTTTCCATTGATTCTTTTTGATTCATTTTCTTTCCTTTAAATTCAGTTAGCGTTCCTTTATTTTTAAATATTCCTTACATTTTATTGGATGCTGTGTAATTTTAAAAATTGTACTTGTGTGCATAATTAAGGTAGTTAAAATCTGGAATTCAGGAATTTTTTTTCTTTTGTAATTAGATGTCAACATATGTTTCAATATACAATTTATGTCAGCAATTTTTTATTTGTGCAGCATGGCCAGATGTGTCTGTTTTTCCATTAAACTCAACAGCTGCAAGATAAATAGAACAAATAAAACTTCATTTTTCTTAGTTTTACATCTGTATTTATATAGTATGTATGTATTTCTTATACAAATCCTTTGTCCAATTGGATGGTTCAACTTCATATGTGTGC
Source organism: Argiope aurantia (assembly GCA_026543865.1). Lineage (NCBI taxonomy): Eukaryota > Metazoa > Arthropoda > Arachnida > Araneae > Araneidae > Argiope > Argiope aurantia. The sequence goes on along the minus strand of JAPMOR010047583.1, from coordinate 408,365 downwards.
TTTTCAAAGAAGAAGATAAAACACTGTTAAATTTTCCAAGAATAAAATAAATTAAATTTTAAATTAATAATTTAATTGGTAATTGTCTACTTGAAATAACAGAAAACAATTTTAACATTTTATCTATAATATATTCCATATATCATTTACTTATGAAATGACAATTTGTTGTTATATTTCATAATCATTAGATTGAATTCAGAAATTTAAATACTAGCTTGTGCTACATAACATAAAAATGCATAAT
>JAPMOR010047583.1:380487-398253 GCA_026543865.1 Argiope aurantia | reverse complement strand
ATATATATATATATATATATATATATATATATATATAATATAATATGATGTAATTTTAGAATAAGCAGGTTAAGGTTGAGATTTACAGAAATTTTTTGGAAGTCATATTGTGAAAACCATTGAAATAGGTAGAATTCCCAGCTCAGGTGTCATCCTTGTCAGCTAACCATGGTTCAGAATTGCAGGATCCATTCCAAACTAACCATAGTGTTGTTTGAAAGTGGGATGTTAATATAACTGAACTGAGCCACTATCTAACAGTCTTATTCCTTTTATGAAGATCAGATCTGCATTAGTAGTTTCTTTAGTGAACAATATTGTTGTAATCTATGTACCATCAAGTTCTGCTGCTAAATGTTGAAGGCAATGTTATCTATCTCCTTTGTAATGTTTGACATAGTATAAAGTAATAATGTGTGCTTTCCATTTTTTAAAAAATATTTCATATTGAACATTATGACTGTTTACACACTGACTGGGAAGTAAGGTGAATAAAGCAGTTTGATGAAATGTATAGATGGGTTTGAATATTATTTAAAAGAACTGGTGCAAATTATATTTTGAAATGTGTCAAAATCTTGATCTAGAGATTAGTTTCACATGTAAAAAGTAATTTTTTATTTTTAAAATGCGATTATTATCGCAGTTAGATATTTTGAAGCTATCACCAAAATTTGGAGAAAATGTTTGAGGATACACTGCACCATCTTCTGCAATAGATCTGTTTCCAGTTTCGTAAATCATGTTTCAGTGATCTGCTTTGTAAACACACATACTCATTTGTTTTAGCTAAAGTTTTTCATTTGAAGTAATTCTTATTGATAATAGAGCATTGGTACAATTATTTTATAAAGCTAGTGCTTTGAGAAGAGTTTTTATCCAACCTGATAACCTTTATTTTTGATATCTTGGGACATATCCAACTTGTAACTTATATATTCGATTCAAGATTTAGATTTTTTGAAGTAAATAATCTCTAGTATCATATATAAAGCGTTTTTTTTTTATTATAACCAATAAAAGAGTATTTTTAAAAAGGTTCTCTTAAAAAAGAGCCAATTTTGAGGGATTATTTATTAAAATGAGCTTTGTACCTTAGTTAACAAGATTACTATGAAAACAGTAAGTGTTTTTAATATTTTAATTTTCATAATTTTATTTGTTGGCAATTTTTTAAATTAATATAATAACTTAGTTTATATGTTCACTTTTTTATTTTAAATTAGTGACTAAGTTGGTTTATTTTCAAAATTACTTTATAGAATTATTGGAAGCATATATAATTCTTTCTATTGGGTACTTTTTTGTCTTTTGTTTTTTCTGGATATGTATATAAAAGTAGTTGAACTCTCTGAACATTTCTTCTTGAATGGCCAATTTTCTGATGGTAAATGCTTTTGAAAAAAAATTAAATAAATTCAGCTTTTTTCTCATAGTTAACAATATAATTTCACTTGTACGTATGCCTATTTCGGATTTCTTAAAAATTTGTTTGTTCATTATGCCATTATAGTATATGTTAAACCATGTAGATATAATATTTGAAAAGTTGATAGAATGCAGAATGTATGTAAATTTGGTATTTTATGTGACTTATTACTAAAATTATACTGAAAAGAAATTTTTTTCAGAGCATTGAAGAAAGGGTGCAATAATGCTAAGTTTCCTGATCTCTATGGGCATTATAGAGAAGCTAAATTTACTCAAACCAAACACCACTGGTGGTGGAAGGTAATTTTCTCTCTTTACGTTGTTTACTATGCAAATGGCATTTGAATATAGTAAATCTTATTAAATAAAATGTAGTTTCATTTATATAGTTTCTTGCAACATTTATTTCCATTTTGAGAAATAGTGTAGATGTTATATGTTGTAGTTGTATTGTACAATAGCATTTTTTTTTGTTAGTAGTCCAGTAAAATAAGATATTAAAAAATAGTTCTTTCAAGATTTGAATTCGTTAGTTCCCCCCCCCCCTTTGTATTGTGCAAGAAAATCTGCGTTGCTGGAAATGAAATTCAAAATATTGCATGATCTGTTATTGTCTTCTTAAATCAGATTAAAATACTCAAGTAATCAGCTTAATGAATTATTGATTTTTTTTAATATTAATTATCTGGAAACAATTTAATGTAAGAAATTTTTACCTTTTCTCAAATCTGTAATTTTTTTCTCCCTTGTGCATTCAAAATATATTTGTATTTATGAAATGAAATTAGTTTTGTAATAATCATTAAAAACAATTACCAAGGTTCATAGGAATTTGAAAGCATCTTTATGTAAAGCAGAATTAAATGACAATTTCTTCATATGAATTTTTATTCTTGTATAGGATATATTTACAAAGGCTTATAGAATTCATAATAGACATGTCCTAATCTCCAAGCCGTTTTGATTTTCCAACATTTTAAATAAGATACTGAATATTCAGTTTTGAAATCTGTTATGGAAAGAGATTTAAAGATTTTTCCAATTTCTTACAATGCAGTATTCTCTTTAGTTTTAAGAAAAGAACTCGAATCATATTTTTAATTTTAGATTCTTTGGGAAAATGTCAAAGTAAAAAGGCTAAAAGTATTTTTATATTATGCAGCTTGCATGTTTCCTCTCTTTGATATAAATAAGTGCTTCCATGCCAAGTTAATTTTTTATGAAGCCTTTTGAATAAGTGAAAAAATTCTTCCTAATTTTTAAATGTTTTTATTTTTAATTTATTTATTCAAATCAATTGTAAGAACATCGATTTTCTTTTGAATAGAGCGTAATTTTAAATAATGGAATGCCTTTACCTCAAATTTGCTTTCTTTACTTTTTTTTATTTAAATTACCAGATTTATTTATCCGTTAGTTGTTGGTTGAAATGATTTCATCTGTTTCTGTAGGTAAATCATCTTATGGATGGGTTGCATATTACCAAAAATCATATAGGACCTGTATTACTGCTTGAAGAGGACCATTATGTCGCACCCGATTTCCTTTATATCCTTAGGATGATGGAGAATCTTAAAATAACGTATGGGACTTTAATTTACACTTGATTTCCCATACACCATTGTTGCCTTAATTTTAGAAAAATAACTAAATATATAAAAGTGTCACATTTATTATAATCACTTTTAATAAATATCATTTTTCTATAATATATTAAACTCTTTGTCACATAATATAATAAGCAGATTTCAGGTATTTTTATGAGTGAAATTTCTCTTATCATTAAATATATTGTTTGTAAAATTATCTTTTTCTTATTTTTTGCATAAAAATCGAAGTTTGTTATTCATTTTCAGTTGGATTTAGCAATTTGATCACATATCATTCGCTATTAAAATAATTATCAATTACTTTTATATTTTTTTAGTAAATTGCTGCCGTTTCAAATGATACATAATGTAGGCAGGGCAAGATTATGTCGAAAAAACGTGTGCTGTTTGTTTCTAAAAGTTGCATTAAATCTGTTTACCATCAACTTTTAGAACGATCTTTTTTTGTGTATGTGTGTGTGTGTAGTATATTGAAGCATCTTTTTTCTTTATTTTAGACATTAAATAATGATGCTTTGATCAAAGATAAAATAAATACATATTTCTTGCTTATAATTTATTGTTTCTTTTCTTTTTTTTTCTTTTTCTTTTAGAAAGTGCCCACAATGCAATATTTTATGTCTGGGGACCTATGTTAAATCATATAATTATGCTGCCTTTACAAAAAAGGTAAAAATCTCACCTATCATAAAACTATTAAGTTATATATAAATTCTTGTGAGAAGCTTATCTTCCAATGTAACTTTGTGAATGTGAGCAAATTTCTTATGAAATATGAGTTGTAACTTTTTGTGAAATTTATGACAGTTTGTAAGTTTATATTCTAAATGTAATTCCATTATATAGAATAACTTGCAAAAAGTATCTAGAATTTCCGAGTTTAAAATTCAATCCTGTAGGGTATTGGGACTATTGTTGGGTTATATCATGTAAAACAATATAAACTGTTTTGTTGCTATAGAAGTGGTGAATTACCAGAAAATCCTAATGATCCTAAGAAAATACATCACTATTTACATTGATAATAAGTAATATATCAGCAATAAGGAATAGATAAACAATGAACATTCATTGTAAAAGGGTTGATTACGAAGAAATCGCCATGCATAGTAGGGTCCTTTTGCTATCAAACATAGAAATTCAATTCTTTCTACTCATACTATGGAAGTATGAGAAATTAAATTTTAGTAAAGTATGTAAATAAAAGCAGAGGTGAAAGAGTGCATGTAAGAGAAAATAGCACGAGTACATGAAGATGACAGTTTTCAAGTAACGACATTTTTGGTCATTTACATTCATTACAATTTATGTGCATGCTACTTTGTAACTTTGCAGACGAATTCATATTTTGCCATTTATTTTATATTTGATCCATGGTACTGGGAATAAATTTGTATCTCATTTTTAAATCTGCCTGTTATTGTATTGCACTTTATAAATGCATTTTACCTTATATATGCAAAAAAAAAAAAAAAAAAAAAAATCATGATGTAGGAGAGATGTATATTTTTTAAGCATTTTTTTTTTCAAGGGTGAAGCGTGTTTTCAAGTTTGGATATGCATGTTTTCAAACTTTGATTTCATTAATTTTTAACGATGAAATATATTTTCTTGTTAAGTTGTTCAATTCAGAACATATTGAAATCACTTTTTGCATTCTTAGCTCAGAAGTAATTGAAATTTAGATGCTGAGGTTTAAAATATAAATATTTCTGAAGAGTCTTAATAAAATTTGAGAAATAAAAACGTTAGAATTTTGAAATTAGATCACAAAAATATGCTTCTGGGCTTCTGATATATATTTAATGTCTGGATTTATACATGATATAATTATAAAGGGATCGAAATATAATAATCATATTGAAAGGCATTTTCCAAAGATAATTAATAATCTTGAAGAATTCCTGTAGAGTTAATAATCCTGAAAAATTTGTGAAAAATCTATATAAGGTATAATGAAGTTCCTGTGCCATCAAACAAGAAATTCCATAATTAATTGAAATTAACAAAAAGCTTCTTTAAATAACATTAAAATTATTTTACTTTTGTGATTTTTGTGATTTGTGACTATTGTGATTTTATATTTTGAACAACAGCCGCCTTGAATTAATGGATTTGGATCGAAAGTTTTTTCTGTATTGGTTTTTTACTAATATGTAAGGTTACAATACAGGGTGTTTATTTAGTCCCGGACCCATTTTGATGTTTAATGACTCATGAAATAATGAAGATATAAACAAACTTATGGCATTTATTGAGGGAATAACTCATATTTTCCTTTTCAGGTTTGAATATTTTTACTTTTGTAAATATCGTCTGCGCGTGTGGTTAATTTCAGATAATTTCATTTTCCAGTCTAAATATCTGTACTTTTCTAAATATCGTCTGCTTATTAATTGCATTTTTCTCTCTTTTGTTTTCGGCAACTATTGAAATGTTATGTTTACTTTTGATGTGTTTGTTCTATGTAGTACTTTTGTATGTGATGTTTTATTCGAGCGGATATTAAGGAGAATGCATACACAACAAGAGAAAGCACAGATTTTATGGTGGTTCATAGAAACGAAATCGATAGTGCAAGCACAGAGAAATTTTGGAAGAATTTACCAAAGAGATCCTCCATCCAAAAACAGCATCTTGCGGTGGAAAAAGAATTTTCTAGAAATTGGAAGTATCGCAGATAAGAAACGTTCCGGACGTCCTTGCAAGTGATTTTGATGTTGAGCGTGTCAGAGAGACATTTTTACACAATCCTAGAATATCTGTGAGATCAGCGGCAACAGAATTGGATATGCCAATTTCGACGGTGTACAAGGTTATTAAGAAAAATTTAAGACTGCATGCATACAAAGTTCAAATTGTTCAAGTTTTGGAACCGAACGATAGGCCTAGGAGGATGGCCTTTGCAACAGATATGCTAAAAAGGATAGAAGATGATGCTGATTTTCTGAAGCGCATAATGTTCTGCGATGAAGCATCCTTTCATGTTTCTGGCATTGTTAATCGCCATAATGTGCGCATATGGGGATCTGAAAACTTCCATGAATACCGTGAGGCACAAAGGGATTCCCCAAAGGTGAATGTGTGGTGCGGACAAATGCACGACCGAGTCATTGGGCCTTTCCTTTTTACAGAAAAGGCGGTCTCATCAGTCGTATACTTAGACATGTTCAAAACTTCGTATTTCCACAAGTAGAAGAGCTTCAGCCACATGTCTTTTTGCAACAAGATGGTGCGCCACCTCATAGGGGTACCATCGTTCGTACTTCTTTGCAGGAAGATGGATTGGGCTAGGAGGTCCAATTCCTTGGCCGCCCAGATCACCTGACATAACGCCGCTGGACTTTTTTCTTTGGGGGTTTGTAAAAGCGAACGTTTTCAGGAGGAGAGTGTCGAACATTGATGACCTAAAAGCCAGAATTACAACCGCAATAGGCTCTGTGAATGCGGACATGCTTGCCGTTACCTTGCGTGAAATTGACTATCGACTTGATATTCTCCGTGCGACGAAGGGGGCACACGTGGAAGTTCATTGACAAGGGTCATGAAACTTTTTGAGTCTATTTAACCATTTATGTTATTAATTTTAATCTATCTTTATTATTTTATGAGTTATTAAACATCAAAATGGGTCCGGGACTAAATAAACACCCTGTATATTCGTCCAAAAAAGGTGGATAATTATATTATAAATTTTTGTAAGTACTGTTGTATATCTTTGTATTTAAAAGTACCTATGAATTTTTTTATTTAAATTTTTATATTGCAGATTGAAATTGTTAAGTGGCTATCTAGCAAACACAATATGGGAATGGTTGTTAATAGAACTTTGTGGGATCAAATTAGAAAATGTGCCAAGGTATGTAATTTTTTTACAACATAGCTTTTTAGAAATTATTTTAAAATTAATGTATATCTGAGTAATAAATTTCGTTTTTTTTTCCTCCCTCCTATATAAATCGGCGTGTCTATTATTTAGAGAGGCACAAAAAAAAACAACATTTGTCTTCATTTTCCAGTAGAAGAGAATAATGTAAACATTGCATTCTTCCTATAATTTCAGTAATCACTTCTATTTTACATGTATCATGAAAATGTTATGTTTTCAGTTTTAAAAAAATTCAGGGTCTTTGCAAAAGCATCTGATCAAAATCAAGCACTCTGTGTTTCTAGGTCATATTGCATTCTTATTTTAAAGTATGTATTTCTCTCAATGGATCAAGTTGAATGTAATTTAAAAATTTGTGCTACAATTATAGAAACTCTTTGTTTTGGAAAGTAAAATAATTTATATTTTTTAGAACTCTTGAATTAAATATTAAAATTTTCAATGAGATCAAAATTCGATTAGTAAAATTTTGAGAATTATTTTTAAAGCAAATAATAAAAGAGCAATGCTTGGTTGTAGAATTATTAATTTCAATTTCTATAATAAAAAAATTGAGTTCCAAAATATTGAAAATTCTAAAATAAATGGGTTAGATACAGCATGTAAGTATGATTAAGTTGTAATACTCATAGATTTACATAGCTGTTTATTGTTCATATTGAAGGGTTATTCGGAAAATAAGGTCCGATTTCTTATAAAACATTAACAATCACAATTTTTTTCGTAAAACTTTTTTTATTTAACTCCTTACAAGTTTTTTTTTTTTTGCATAGTTTTTATATTTGTTTAAAAAATTTTCATATCGTCCAATAAACTTCTGTATGCCTAAGTTATAGAAGTCTTCGACCTGTTAGAATCACCAGTCTTTGATTCTTTCACCTTGTTCATTAATTCTAATGTTTATGCTCGGTGAATTTAATGAATTGTATTATGAATATTTTGAATTTCTTCTCCTTTTCAACATTTATTTAATTTTAGAATTTATGTTTTGGATTCAATATGAAGTTTGATGCTTTGAAATAATTTTTTTTTACTTCAGAAATTAAAATTTCATGAATAAAATATTTTCTATAAATAGGCATTTTGTTCCTTTGATGACTATAACTGGGATTGGTCGCTACAGCATGTGAGTGCGACTTGCCTACCAGCCCCATTAACTGCCATGGTAGCCATTGCTCCTCGCGTTTTTCATATTGGAGAATGGTAAGTGTTCGGCTGTTGACAAATGTTTCTAATTTAAATTACACTTTGTATGCTGAGGATCAGAATTTAAAGCTATTTAGTATACATTATTCATAAGAAAGCAAATCCTAATATTAAATATTATCTAACTTCTAATTAAAAGGAGCTTAGAATAATAATGACAGATATCAACCAAAATTCATTTTGAGAAGACTAGTATTATGTCCACTAAGAATATGTTCATTTCAGTACAAGTGAATTTTAAAGGTGGAATATGAGATCTTACTGAATATTATATCAGCATGTGAAGATTGATGATCGCAAAATAGGTAATATTTGCATCTCAATTTAAAACCACTTGAGATCTGCCATAATTACTCTGAGTAACACAATTATGAAAATCAAAATTGAATGCAGATAATTTAATCTGAAAACATCTGATTAATACCCAATGGCAGTTGACAAATTGTAACCATGGGGTTACTTTTACTTGAAATGCTATATGTGCAGTGAGGCGTTTCTGCATAAATTAATTTTAGAAAGACAAATTTTTAGGTAATTATGAAAATTAATTAGATTTTGACTTTATAATAAAGTGTGGGTAAATTCTTACAAAAGAAATTGAGTTATGAATAATTTTTAATTTATTAAAAAATTTGTCCTTTAGCTAAATTTTTTCACGCATTTTAAAATACGAAAAATCTTTCCATTGTATTATGTGGAATTACTTATGTAATTTAGCTTATTAATATGCCATTTTGGAAGATTATTTTTCAATATTTACATCACTTCATTCAGTATTATTGCAATATTTCAATAAACTTGGAACAATACAAATAGAATGGAACAAATAATTAAAAATTAAACCAGAAAAAATTGAAATTTTTTCGTCGACGCTTCTTTTATAAATGTATAAAAGTTTTTAATTGTACATGATTAAAATATTGTGTAATACTGGTTTTTGAGTTATAGGGATTTTATGGAATCTTTTTTTTTTTTAATTTCTTGTAATGCCTTATTTTTTAACTTTTTTTTTGTTGTTGTTGAGATTAAAATAAATTTCAAATTTTTTTCATGAATGTGTAAGAAGCTCAAATCATTGTTTAAGAAGCAGCAATTGATAAATTCCATTTATTTACAGTTTTGTCAACATCAGATTTACCTATTATCTAACTGTTAATCTACAATAAATGTACTTGGATCTATTTTTATTATTTGAGTGTGGATGCATCTGAATTTCAGTGTTTCTTACTGTAAAATTTACTCGGTGTATAGTAATAGTTTGTTTGAAGCATCAATTTTATGCCATTTTTGAGAAATAGTAATTATATTCAGAAATCATCTCGTTTATTGTATTTTACATTCATAATATGAATTTATCTCTCTACTTTTCTAAATAGCTTGCTAATTTTGTTAATATAATTATTATAATTAATAGGATGCATGAAACTAGTGTTGCTGAAGGAAACTAGTAAAATATCAACTTAATGTAAAGAATATTTGTAAAATTGTACTTGATTTGTAATATATGATTATTATAAAATACCAATTTTTCATTTTTAGTGGAGTTCACCACAGAGGTAAAGACTGTAGTAGTGATCGTGTTGTGCACAAAGTCATGAGAGTTTTAAGTTCATCGAGCAATCATCTATTCCCAGAAACATTAACTGTTCACCAAAGTTTTAGGAAGCCATTCAAAGCACCAAAGGGTAACGGAGGCTGGGGTGACTTCCGTGATCATCGCTTATGTTGCAGTCAAGTAAAAAATGCAAGTGCTGACTGTAGCTAGGTACAGTTTCATCTAGTCTGTGTGCAATCATTCCTACACCACATGTATATTACCTATATTGTTATCCAAGATGCATTTACAACTAAGTGCTAAATGTGGATATAAAAAAAAATAAAGATTTTGTAAGTATTCTATATTGACACAGGCACTTTATTTTTTAAAAATCAATTACAGTCATTTCAAAAGTATATTTTTACAATTCACATAACATTTCTTTTAGAATACAATGTATAAACAATTTATATTGGTGGCATTATATATTAAATCCAAACATTAGTTGTTACTGTTTTGTCACTTTTACAAGACTTTGAAATAATTTAATTTGTAATCTCGATTTTCTTGTTAATTTTTATTAAGCATTTTTATATTTAAACTGTGTCCCTTGCTTTTCTAAATGTTAAAACAATAGATTGGCACATATTTTAATCATTTGAGATTTTTAATCTGAAATATGTTTTAATACTGAACAGTCAAGTTTACGATTGATGACATTGATCTGTACAAATAGGGTCAATAAATAAATCCACTCAACAGTTTGATATAAAACTTTAATATTAGTCTTTAATTAGAGTTTCTAAAAATGAAATAGATTTTGATTGTTTGAACTGAAGTTAAACTTGAAGTTTGATTTTACATGAATATTCACAAGATGCATATATTTTTAAGTAAAAACATATTTTCACATTTGTTTTTCTTTTTACATACATCACTGGGTTTGTATTCATAAAACGCTATCACAAGAATTGTTATTAAAGGTCATGTGTCCATGAGAACCATTATATAGTATAGAAGAAATTAATCAGATGTTGATAAAACATCATAGAATATATATATATATATTCAATAGGTGGCATTTTCTCTTTATAATTATGTGTTTTCTTCTATCCATAAAATATTCAGAAAGTGAAAATCCATTACATTGCAGCACCTGAAAGAAATGAAATGCCATTAATTCATGAAATATCGCATATTATGACATAGATTGTGTTTGTAAAATTAAATTATTTTCTATGGAATTAATTTTAAAGGTCTGCTTTTAGCTATTTTGTGCAATATTCTGCATTATTCCAAAGTATATTCTCATCATTTCAAAAACGAATGAGAGGGAAACGTTATTTTGTTTTATGTATTTAGTGTGTTTTGATAATTTAACAAATTGCAATATATATATATAGGGAAGTTTACTACTCATTACTTTAATATGATGGAGTTGTTTCTTTCGCTTGTCATTTTCTGTTTACAACAGTTATATTTTTAGCATCATTTAAAAACAAATCTGCATCAATAAATCGTCCTTCAACCTTTCTTGTTGTAATTTATTCTGGAATAACACAGAAGACAATGTGATATATATTTTTACAAATATATTTTTAAAAATGGATTTTTACTCAAATTATTCTATAAAAAATGTTTTTTTTTAATTTACCTACTCCATAAAACAAAACACAAAGTATCTGCAGAAAATAATCAGGACAATAATGGCTAATTCTTAATCATTGAATGTTTAAACTTCTGACGGAAAATTGTAAGTCTTGTACTTTCATATGGTAGTGTTCATGATATTTTGTATTCTTACTCTATCTATTCACCTTATGCTCTTCAAGAGCATTGTAGCATATTGTCTTAAGTTATGATTTTTTTAATGTTTATAACTGGATAAAATATGAAGAAGAAAGGAGGAAGAGGAATGAAGGAGAAGAAAGAGAAGGAGATTTAAGACCTTCATTTTAAGAAAAAACGCATTCTCACCATTGCATTGATCAAGAAGTGTGGAATGTCTAAAACATGTTTAAAACAGCGAGTTTTCAATATGAATCATGCACAGTGCGGGCGATGAATGGAATTCGCGAGTCAGTGGCCGAGATAAGAACTCCCCCTAGTACGGGAGTCAAGTTCCCTTCTACCGGAAAAAAAGTATACTAACATCAACAGGGAGACCACGTGATATTTACATGATTGGCAGCTAGCTCCGCCCAGGAAGACCACGTGGTTAACTGAATTCTTAACATCCTCCGTATGAAAAATATTTTTGACAGTAAATGTTTTCTTTAAGAAATCAATTAAAAAACGTTTACATGTCATTTTTGCTGAAGTAAAATTTTAAATATGAATAATGCAAATGCTGAAAGTAAAAGTTTTATGTGTAAAGAATATAAAAGCCTGTTTTACGTAGTATTTCTTTAGAATACCAGCTAAACTGCTAAAACAATAAATAAATTCAAATTTTATTAGAAAATTTTCAGTGTATATCAAAAAAATTTAAATACAAATAAGTCTATTTCTTACTTGTCATTTTTTGAGATTTGTACAGAGAATTCCTTTAATTATAAATGTAACACAAATTTTTATTTCCTATTGTTTTTAAAAATATTTGCTTCCTTATTTTTACAAGTGAACAAGGTGAACTCTGTTGTAGTTCTGTGATACACTGCATTTGTCCATTGAATAGATCGCGATATTCTTTACTGATATTCACCATGGATTAATGTATGCATAGAACATAGCAAAATGTATTGCACCCCAAATATCTAGATTATGAGATATGATGAAATGAGAAGTGGAATATGATTTGAAGATGGAAACTTAAGTTCAGTTGTAATTCACATCATTATATGAACATAAAATATGCTACAAACCTGAAAACTGGATACTATAAAATATGCTTTATATCACAAGATTCTTGTTCTTGCACATCATTGTTTAAAGTAATATCACTGTCTATAATTCGTTCAGACGTTGATGAGCTGTCACTTTCAGTTACTTCGTTTGAAAGTGTTTGGTAATTAAATGATGACGAAGAAGATGACATTGATCCTGGAGACCATTTACCAATTGGCATAGTTGTTGAAAATGATGTTTGATACGATGAGTGGACATTCATATTGTTAAGGCCTAAAAATTTGATAAAACTTTTATTTAAATCACATTTTTATGAAGTTAAAAGTCCCATACGTAAATAATGAATGGTAAAATGGACTAATAAATAAATTGAAATATACTAAAAAAAATAATTTACTTCACTGGACAAAGTTAGGAATAAAAAGTGATATCTTTAAAGATAAGAGAAATAAATCTAAATTTTTACAAAGATTGGTTCACAAACTATGTAAATTATATTGATCTTTTATTTACAAAATAGTTAGATTATAGAAACTGTAAAAATGAAATCCAGTGAAAAATTCTATGTATTCACACAAATACTTAATATTATCCTTTTAAATTATGCTACGAGGAGACAGTGGTAAGTCTTAGAACCTTTTCCATTATTACTTTTAAATGCATAAGAATTTAGTCAATCAGATTATTCTTGTGAGGAGCAACGCATAATTATTATATGGTCATCTTTTATCCTTTATAATAAAAATGTAACAGTTTTAAAAAGAATCAGCATGCTGTATTTTACCTCACTACAGTTATTTTCTATTTTAACATTTTGTAAAACAAATCCTCATCTTGTACTGTAAGTATTATTTAAAATTTTAAAAATAGACTAAAAATTAATATCATCACTATCCCTACATTGTTATTAAAACATAATTCCTTGGTATATGTTTAAGTGTGCTATTATAATATACTTACATTATGCGATGAAAATTTTTTTCTTTTTATTAAATTAGAATGGAAAATGTTGAAAACTTACTGTATATGTCATTTTAAATAGATCTGAAAGGATTTTTTTTTAAATAATCGATATAAAAATGTTACTTTTTTAAATGGTGGTTAAACATTTCTCTATTACATAAAGTGAAAAATATGACATCCAAGAGCTAAGAACTAGCAGATTTATAGAATTTAGTAACATTAAAATTTTCAAAGCTATAAAAAGGGATTAGATAGAATTTATACCATGCTTCATCCTCATTTGTTTCTTTGCGTCCTTTCTTCTATTATTGAACCAATTATTTACTACAGGCAAAGTCACAGTATCTCGATCTGATAAGGGCCATTCTAAAATAAATAGTAAATGATAAAAAAACTACAAGCAATTTCTTTGTTGTTGAATAAAATTTGTCATAATTATGAATAGTTTCGAGACCAAATTTGTTTTTCTTGCATTTTTTTTTTAAATTGACTTCATTTAATATTGATTTTTTGTATAATTAATACAAAACTCTTTTAAGTAAATGCTTTATTCTTTTTATAATATTTAAATTTGAAAAAATTAACTGCATAAAAATTTAGATATTATATCAAAAGATAATGTAATATGTTATTAAATAAAATCTTAATTTTCTTTGAAACTGTGAAATTTGAATTATATAAGACCTTGATAATTATCTTTGAACTATAATTAAAATTGACTATAATCCGAAACTTTAGTATTGCATCTTGCGAAATTTCTCGGAGGATTTTTCTTCAATAAAATACAAAATCTTGATTATTTTTACATAATTATATGTAACACTGTCACAAAAAACAAATGACATCTCTTTATGAACAGCAGTATTAATTTTATAAAATTAACAGACTTACAGGATTATATTTCACAAATATTGCATATTAAATAAACAATTTCTCTGACCTAATGTACAATATAGTGTGCTAGATTTCGTTGAATAAATAAATTACAAAGGCATTTTTTTTTTTTCACCTGCATACTCTTATTAAATAGTATAATTACTTTCACATATTCCTTAAAATGCAGTGTAATGTCAAAAGATAATCTATTCTGCTGAATATATTTTTAAGAAAAAACACTTTCGTTTGCTCTTGCACCATTTTTAATAAAAAAATTAATTCATCTGTTACAAAAAAAAAAAAAAAAAAGGCACGAATTTTTAAATTATCTCTTTATTTGAATAAAATTAATGTTAAATTACAAGTTTTAACGTTTCATTTTCTGAAATTTGGTATGTAAATTGTTTTAGAAAAACAGATTAAGAGTTTATAGAAAAATAATATAGGTAACACAATTATTTCTATTATATATTTAATTTTTAATGCTCTAAATATTATCAAAATATGCATCTCATTATTATGGCAGCTTTTGTTTTGATTAGAAGAAATCAAATAAGGTCTTTATAATATCAGTAAAGAAAATTCTTCTCTGACTTAATTAAAAATTGTTATATGTATAGTTGATTTAGTTTGATTCTGATTTTTGATTTGTCAGACATTAAAGCTTAAAGTAAAGTATAACCCTGAAAATCCATTTGGTTATCATCTGGGACAATCTTTACATTTTAACTCGTAATTATATTTATTATTTCACACAATAAAGAGCATTATATATTTACCACATTTTTCTGCTGCTTTGTTACATTGTTCAACAATCATTTCCCTAACTTGAGTATCAGGATACGGATCTTGTTCATAATACTTCTCCAAAACAGCAAGATGAGAGCCTTTAAAAGTAAATCTTTCACGTTTTAGAGGTATAAGGTCACCAGACTCGGATACCATTCTTTTAATTCCAGAAGTTGGACACATTTGAGCTGAAACAAAAGAAAAATCTTGCTATTAAAACTTTCTAAAAGGTTGCAATTGTAGTAAAAATGAAAATTTATAGTATTTTCCCAGTCTAGTTTTAATGAAAATATTTTTATTTACAAATAAACCTAAAATGATATTACAAAAGTTGTATAAATATTTCTTCTGTTTAACAAAAAATGTCTTCATTTTGTTAGTGAAAATTTTTAAGTGAATTTAAAAAATAGATAGCATTAATTTTTAACACGATCTTGCAAGATTACGTAAAAAATGAGTGATTATTAAAATTATTTATATAGGGTAATTTTTCAGTGCCATAACTTAAAGAAAAATAATTCACTAGGTGCTGATAAAAGTAAAAGAAATTATAAAAACTAAACTATTTCTAAATGTGCATTGTGTTTGCATTTATACATATGTAAAATTATTACATTCAAAGAACAGACTCTTTAAAATTATGGAATATTTCAGAGTTACATTTATGAAAAAATTTATTACATAGGTGTTATATAAATTCACTTTTGCATAATCTCATTGATACATGTTTCAACTTCGCTTATATTTTGATTATCATACAATTTTTAATTTATTTGAATTCATTACCAGATTGTGTATGAAATTTACTAAAAATTATGCATTCCTAATTTGTTCATGGCAATAATCCACCTTCATTAGTTGCACTCTTTGTGTTTGATTTAGTTTGCAGAACCCACTACTTTCATCACTTTTGGAGAAGAGCAAATTAAAAAAGAACTTAAACGATTAATCCTTTACAATTATCCATTCAAATAATAAAAATTTTGCTATTAGTCACATTATTATTTCCAAGAATTGAAAAAAATTATAATCAGAGTGCAAGTGATTATAAAAATGTATAAATTTTTAGATTTGAATAATTGTTTAAAGCATTAATTGTATGAGGGACTGGTCAGAAAAATTTTGCAAAATGATTATTAAGATTAATTATTTTTATTTAAGAAAAAATATAGCTTTGAGTCCATATATATTTATTTGTTAAACCAAGAAAGATAAGTGCCATCACCCTGATTTTTATTCCCCATCATCTTTTTAAATCTAAGGTACTAGCTAGGGATTGCAATACCGGTATTTTGAGCCATTTGTACAATTTTGTAATACCGGTATTCACAAGTTTAAATACCGTTTTTTTTTTTTTTTTTTTTTTTTGGTATTTACTAGAAATTTTTAAAATTGTCTCCACTATATGTTCAGCGATCACCAACATAGCAAAATAGTATACGTTCTTGTTTTTATGCCTCTCTAACGGCCGAAATTAATTAGCTAATTAATGGCTTAATTGCTTAAATCTAAATTAGCGATGCATGGATAATCCCTAAAAGAAAAGTGTTCGCAATTCTTTGAAACATGAGCTAATACAATTAAAAGTAAATGGTGAAAAATTTAGTCTTGCATTTGATGAATGGACAAATTTAAGAAATAAACGCTATTTAAATATAAATATTCATTCAGAAAAAAAAAAAATTGGAATATAGAACTTACACATGTCTCGAGAAGTATGCCAGCCGAAAAATGTGTGGAAGTGCTTAAATCTAAATTAGCGAAACATGGATTATCCCTGAAAGAAGATATTGTATCCATAAAGACTGATGGAGCAACAGTTATGAAAAAAGTTGGAAAGTTGATTGGTATGCTCTAAATTGATTGGTAAATTGTGCTATGCTCATGAAATTCAATTAGGAGTAATAGATGTATTATACCAAAAAAATAAAGAACAGAAGAATCCACATACTGTGGATATAGAAACTTCGGATTCCAACTTTGACGAGAGTAAGAGTGTGAGTGATATTGACAATGAAGATAATGACAATGTAATTGTTGAAGAAGATATTGCTAATGAGGAAGAAATATTAACCCATCAAGAATTGCTTCCTATAATTTATAAAGTTCGAAAATTGTTAAGATATTTAAACGTTCTCCTATCAAAAATGACATATTACTAAAATATATATTAACTGAAAATAAAACAGAATATATGTTAATATTAGATTCTACAAAACGTTGGAACAGTTTACTCCTAATGATGGAACAATTTTTTTAAACTGAAAAATTCAATCCAAAAAGCAATAATCGACTTAAACCTGTAAATTAATTTTTCAGATAATGAATTCGACTTAATATCCAAAACTGTATCAACTCTACTTCCAATAAAACTGACTATTGAGGCATTATGTCGGAGAGATTCTAATTTATTAACAGCTAATGCAACAAATTGTGAGAACAATAAAAGAAATTTGTCAAAAAAGTATTTTCAGAGCAACTTAGAAATCTGACACATTTGTTTGGTTTTCTGAAAATTTTGAAAAATAGGAGCTGCCTCCTTTCTGCAACAAATCCTAAAATTGGATATTTGAATGAAAGACGAATAAATATTTCATACTTGAAATGTCTGATTTTTT
>JAPMOR010047583.1:313432-374069 GCA_026543865.1 Argiope aurantia | reverse complement strand
TATATATATATATATATATATATATATATATATATATATATATACACCATGTTTAGATACGCATTTTCTGAAGATGTTGAAATAGTTAACTGGTTAATAATGTGCATGATGTCGACTCTGATATATTCTGGTTAATTATTCGAATTAATATATGAAGTTAATTTATACAGATTTTAGGAACAGGAAGAATTTTATTAATGAAATTAAATTTAAAAAACATAGATACAGAAATTATAGAAAACTGTATTAAATTATGTATGTCTAACAAATTAATTCATTTATTTTAATATATATGCCAATCAATAAAATATGTATGTACTCTATTTTGGTTGCTAAAAAAAACCCGCTATCGCTTGTGAAAGGAAGCATCAGGACTACTCACTAAGCGAACTTCTACTTTTATTTTCCGAATTTTGACATTTTTTTTCTCTCTTAAAATCATTTGGGATATAGGAGATTCAAATAATCAAATAATTGGACTTCAAATTTTTATTCTATTTTCTTAAAAGCCTGAAAGATTTTATAAAAAACACAAGATAAACCTGTTGAAGACGTAGTAGTCGAAAGAAGAGTAAATTTTATAACCGAATAACAATTGCTAATTAATTCTATTTCTATGCTTCAAAAAATTAAAGTAGTTTAATTTATATTTCAGACTCATTCTCTTTCTAATCATTCTAACAAATGCAAACGAATTTAAAATTCTAAGATATGATAAGCTGTGATGAGTGTTATCATATATTCAGAAAGCCAAGAAAGAAAAAAAAAATGCGATAAAGAAACATGGAAAATATTAATTAAATTTCTAAAACAAATAAATCTACATTAAAACAGAATCTGTAGACTAAATTTACAGTTGCCTTTGGATCAGTGGCGCCTCTGGGCTATAAGTCAAGTTAACTCAACAGATAAAACGGCCTTGAGTATGACGGCCAAATTTGAACTAAGACGAATAAAGATTGAAATAATTAAACAAAAAAAACATAAAAAAATTCTTTGAAACGGGATAAAAAAATAGTTAGTGAAATTATCAGATATAACTAGTGGGATTGAAGTTATCGAAATTCTCTTAACATAAGCTCCAATAAAGAAGCTATTCTCCTATCCAGCCATCCATAAAATTGTTGACCTTGGGTAAAGTCACGAAAACCTTACGTGGCATTGGCGAACAATAGTTATGAAATATTGATATTTCGAGTGAATCTAGCATTTTTACTGAATCTAAGGTATGATCTTTGGCAAATTTTGTTTAGAGATTAATCTCTGGCTTGTCATTAATATACTAATATCCAAAAACCGAATTAGTGTTTTGGGCGCCTTTTTCCGACCGAACCAAAATTTGATATGGAAGTACAATTGTATCATAAGATCCCATATTAAATTATATTTATCTAAGGCATTGCATTTTTGATTTATTAGGTTTTCATGCTTCAATATGGAAGTACCGACCGATTGATTGCCAACCCATTGACAGATATGGTTCAAAATTTAATAGGAATCTACATTTTAAATGCTACACCTGTGCACCAAATTTTATTTATCTAGCTCTTTAAGTTTCGAAATTATCATGTTCGCTAGTACTAATACAGATGAATAGATTTCCTCAAAATGGATTTAATTCAAAATTTGAAAGAAATCAACAAACGCGATGTAATACGTATATACCAAATTTCATCCGTCTAGCTCAAAGTGTTGTATGTTGTGAAAAAGTATGGATAGACAGACGGAGGATTCGGTTCAAAATAGATGTAAATCTATATATCAAATGTCATCCATATGGTTATTTTTGTTTGGTAGTTAGTAGTGTTACGTTGCATTTGGATAGTTAGGCAGACAGACTTCCTCTGAAAAGGTTTCGTTTAAAAATTTGCAAATTTAATGTTAAGGCCATAAGCCAAATTTCATCTGTCAATTTCTAAGCGTTTATGAGTTATTGTGTTCTATGACAGACAGACATAATGCCACAAACGTGTTTTTCGAACTGAAGGAGGGCTGAAACGTGAAGACACGTCAAAATCTCGATTTCGAATTTTTTGAAAATTACATTACTCTCTTTGTATACTCCATTCACAAAAAAATAAAGAAAAAAAAATTATTCAGTAATACGCATGTTAAATTAAAATGCTTTTTGGGTGCATTACAATACTCCTTTTGAATAAAACACCCAATGCATACAATCTGGATTAGCAATCATTAGTTAACAAAAATCCAAATTTTTTCAGTACAGTTTATGATAAAATACACAGCAGTCCAATGTGACAGTATCAATAAAAACCGGCCATTTCTCAAATTATCAAGTTTTCGTATCTTTTAAAAACTAGTTTAAGAAGAACTGTACAAGTAAAGGTAAAAGGAATCCAGAAGGGGGAAAAAAAGAAAAAAAAAAAAACCTTTTATACAAGAACTCTTCAACACAGTTAACAGCTCCTGCACTTGGCAGACGAGTTATTCATTTATTCAAATAAGGTTAACTTAGTATGCAAAAGATCACACTGGATTAATCTAGGAAATAATATATTCAAAACTAATAAAAGTTATGCCACTTATTTGGACAGTTGTATTGAATTATTGCCTGAATCACCAGCTAGGCATTGACAAACGAAGTTTCAATGGCACGGAAAGATAAGATTATTGTGTCAGATAAGCAGGATTATCGAGGCGCCCAAAAATCTAAGCGAAATAGGGGGGGGGGGACTATCGATAAATTTTCTCAACTGGAGTCAACTACCGAACAGTATGTTAAAGCGAGATCATTTTACGATTTCGGGGGGTGGAGGAGATCTCACTTTTCAGCGAGATCATACTTTCATCTCGAAATTTTTTTAAAGTGTATACACATAGAAAGGTCAGAGGCGTAACGAAGCCAAATAGCGCCTGAGATATGATATTACTTATTTCCTCTCAACCAATGGGAACGGTTACCCCGAAACTTTCTAATAAAGATAACATCCCTCTGTTTATCCCCGCATAAAATTATGAACCTTGGGCAAGACGGTGAATACCACGAATGCTCAGAGTCGCACACAAGAAAGTTGTGTACTTCGCAGAATGCTGTTCTTGTTACTTGTGGCACTTTACAAGCCCGCTGACAAATCTGTCAGCGATTTAAGCCGACTGAGCGTCTCTTATTTTTTCAGTAACCCCAACTAGGGCCAAGAGTTCGATTTAGCTACTTCATGCGTCACATTCGTTTGCACAACCCCTTTTTACAGGGGGGCACATTCGCATATCTCACAGATAGAACACAGAAGAAGAGCAATCCTGCCCGAACCAGGACTCGAACCTGGGACACCCAAATTACAATAAACACGCGCGATACCTTTATGCCAGGACGCCGGCGTACTTCGTAGAATAGTAAAGAATATCGGTACTTATGTATTACTAACCCTACGCGATTGACTATCAATGATTATGAAAAGAGTATATTAACATGTGATCTTTGGCGATTAATCGCTAAGATGCAGTTAATACATTAGTGCGGGAAAACTGAAAGTGTAATTTAGATGTCTTTTTTCCTATCAAATAAAACAAAAAAAATCTGACACAAAACCACAAGTGCAGTCGCAAGATCACATACAAAATTCCATTTATTTAAGTCATTGGGTTTTTGCGTTATCGCGTTTGCATGAATGTGCAAAAGTATAGACTGACAGGTGATCAACCCCTAAATGGATTTGGTCCAAAATCTGACAATCTGCACTTTAGATGCTAAATCTGTATACCAAATTTTATCAAACTAGCTCCTTTTGTTTAATAGTTACATTGTATTCGGTCAGCCAGATTCAGACTTCTACAGAATGGATTTCGTTCTAAATTGGATAGAAATCTGCAAATTTGGTGTAGGATACACGAACCAAATTTCATATGTCTAGCTCACAAGGCCTTTTAAGTAATCGTGCTCACAGGCCGACAGATACAATGCCAATAATGCATTTTTCTTCTGACTCAGGGCGATCTGAAACGTGGAGATTCACCAAAAATCCAGAGTTCGTATTTTTTGGCGGTAACAATACTTTCTCTTTGCATATTTCTTATATGATAAAGTATCTTCGTATACTTCTGATACAAGAAAATAAAAACTGATACAAATGAACTAATGTTTTGTTCCCATGGCACTTCTTAAAACTGACGCCCTTTGCATCTATACACCCCCCGCTCCCTGTTTGCTACGCCACCGAAGATAGAAGTTGCAAAATAGTTTTAACCCCTTGTTTGCCATGCCACTGAGAAGATAGAAGTTGAAAAGTAGTTTTAACTCTTTGTACTGCGATGCCGAATCTGACTCGTCATTTTGAAGGAAACATAGTTTACACATTCTTATTAGATAATGATTATTACCGGTATAAATGCCGCATAATAGCAAAAACTCCTGCATTAATTTTTAAAAATTATAACAAAAGTATTGTCATATTTTGGAGCTTCATAAGCACTAAAAGGAATTCTTATACTCGCATTTATATGATCATACAACTTATTACTTTTCAGAGAGGAAATGTTTGATTCAGGATTTCTAAAATTAAGGTCCCTCAGTAGCGGATTTTGGACAAAATGAAGTTAAATGCGCAAAAACATTTAAAAGACCCTCCTATGTCGTAAATTTGTCGACTGCTTAGCACTGCAATGTATGCTGAGTCGATTTTTAGTCCCCCCCCCTGAATTTAGGAGAGACAGGCGTGCTTCTCCAGTGCCTGCATGAAAGACATTCACGGGGTATCGACCTCAAACGTAATAGCGTGCAGGAATTTAAGGCATGCGAAAGTATTGATAACGCCCACATTGATCAGATTTTTTAATATTAGCTTAGATTAATATCCAGTTTTGAAATTTTACCAACTTAATTGAGGGACAAATTTCATTATTTTGAATTTAGATAAGATAATAAAGCTTACAGCTGAGTCGATACTCTCTCCACAAATTTCCACACCACACCAGGCTGCCCCTACACGGATCTTTATATATATATATATATATATATATATACACACACACACAATTATGGAGTTTTACAAACTCATTTGTGGATATGCCGCTACTCTCTCCACATATTTCCACACCACACTAGTAAGAAGAAATGGATTTAATAGGCACTAAGCTGCTCTATACAGGTATCTCTTGTGGAAATCTTTATCGAAGAATATGACCTCCTAGTCCCAATATTTGAACAATCAACTCAATAATACTTCTTGACCTAAAACATTTTAATAAATTTTCTCAAATAAGTATTTTTAACTAAATATATTTTTGCTACGTTAAATTGAGTTGTGACATGCGCTTATACACGTGCAAACAAATTGCTAGTTTTTACACCGTGTTTTTAGAGTTACGTTAAGTTCCCTCCCCCCTTTTGTCATTGCTCGGATCTTTACAGTGGATAATTATTTTTGACTTGTTTCATGAATTCTTTAAATTGTGGACGTTTTTCTAATTTTGTTATTTGGGCTTTTAAATTTCTTAACTTTTGGTATTTTATCATTTCTATTGGTATTTTATCATTTCCATATTTTTATTCTGGCCCTTTCTGGTTTTCCAGTTTTGGATTTCGATGTTTGAATTTCTTAATATATTTTTTTAAATTTTTAGCTTTCTATTTTTGCGTTATATGTATTTGTTCTTGTTTTTCCAAAATCTCAATTTCTTTCAAATTTGAGTCATGAGGGGTTAATTTTTGGAGGTTAACCCATTGCCCTCGGAAAAGTAATTTGATGCTTAATTGTTCACCTAATACAAAGATTTGAAAAAGAGATTGTTCTGAAAAATACATATACATAATTGTTTTAAGTCGAATTTCTTTGAAAAATTTATCTACATCTTTTTAACATTCTGTAGGTGTTTTTAACAATTAAAATTGAAAAATAAATAAATAAAACGTCAAAATGATACACTGTTTTGAATGGTGAGTGAGAGGCACCATCCGAGTGCAAAGGGTTAATAGAGGACTCCTTAAAAAAAAAAAAAAAAAAAAAAAAAAAAAAAAAAAAAAAAAAAAAACTTTTTGCTCTAAAGTGACCCTCGATAAAGTCTTCAGCCAGGATGCAATTTTTCAATTGTATTCCTATTTATTTTTACGCAATAACCTACAGGCGTTTTCTACTTTGAATAATTTCAGTGTAACCATTTGGATTTTTTAATGCTGCGACATTTATGCGCTTTAATTGCAATGATTCTCCCCTAACATTTTTTTTTCTAATGATTTTAGCTATATTTTAATTTTTTTGTTTTATTATTTTTAATTTAAGTCAAATTAATTAATTTCATTATTTTTGTCTGTTCTTAATTTGTCAGTCTAATTTTTAAAAACTACCAAAAAAAAAAAAAAAACCTTGAAAAAAAAAAAGGGGTAGTAAGGGAAAAAAAGGGTTTTTTTTTTTTTTTTTTTTTTTTTTGTCACTGAAAAGTGATGGCGAGTGAATAAAAAAATCCTAATTTCTACTTTAAGTAAAAGTAAATAAAATAATAGTTTGCACAGCTATTTAGTAAAAAATTTTAAATCAAGAACATTTTCTTAACTATTCTAGCTGACTAATATTAGAAAAACTGATAAAATCACATATCTGAGTTTCAGCTACATTCTTGCAGTTCTGAACCATATTATAATAAAACGTCTTAAAGTGTACGCGCGATGGCGTTGCTGTGAAATTTAGAAATAAATCAAAATTTAATGTTTCCTGCTGTCAAAAATATGAAACATTTAAATTTGAAGTAAATAAATTCGATTTTATGTTTCCTGCTGTCAAAAATATGAAACATTTAAATTTAAAATTAATAAATTCAGTTCGCCGAAGAGGATTTGGTTCAATGAAGCAACAAGTCAATCTTCCTGTTTCCTCGAAATCAAATCGAAAATTTCAGATCAGTTCATGCGTTGAAATTGTAAAATTTCAGAATGGATGTGCAATTACTTAAACTTTTAAATTCAACAAAAGTTGCGATTATTTATTTATTTATTTTTATCATTCGGTCATTTAATTAACCTGTTTACCGAGTAATTAATTTATATTCCGTTCGTTTCACATTGAAATATTTCGTCATACCCAGCTAACAGGTTAATAGGAGGTTTAACTAATAAAAAATATATTGAATCCCTTGAATGTGAAAAGAAATTATTTTATTTAAAATGAGCAATTAATAAAATCCTTAAACACATAAAATATTTTAAATAAGTGTTAAAGAAAAAATATTGTGAGAGTTTCTTTAATTTAAATATTGTGAATCATGATTCATTGTGACACTTTTGTTAGTCGTAATTCATCCTTCAACGATCGCAATGTATCCAGCATATATAAAACCTATTTTATGAGATATTCATCCAGGTTTGATAATTTTTCCTTTAAAACTATAATAATTAGTCCTGATCCGAATATAAATGAGAGTATTATAGTATTTTGTAAAACAAAAAATCAAATTGTAATGCGTTTAAAATAGCTAATAGATACTTGCGTATCCAGATATGACGACTAACAGAGGGTTGAGAGACCAAAACTTCTAAATCGATCGCAAAATAATTTTCGAAAGTACTGAAATTCATGCTGATACTTAAATTACTTTATCTGTAATGACAAATGAAACATTAGAGGCAATTTTTGAGGAAAAAAATATTCGCTTTTTTTTTTGAAAAATTAAATATTAGAATTTTTTTTAATATACAGATATTATCATTTAAGTTTTATCTATAAATGTCTGTTTTTACTAAATTAGAAAATCTTACTAATCTGCAAAATAACATTTCATTACCTACAAAGTTAAAAGCATTAATGATTTATAAACAGAATATCGAAAATTAAACTTCAAATGCATATTAAATTATGATCGTATATTCAATGTTTTTAATTTTATAGATAGTAGATTTGCAAAATACAAATCTTATCTATTCTGCAGAGTTTATCAAAAGCGTAAGAGCGGAGAGAAATGCCAATTCAAAATAAAAACGTGAAAAATATTTGCGGAAATCATATTCTAATCAATAGTTTTATTCTAATCAATAATTTATGTATTTACCAGATATTTGCTTAAAAAGCAATATTTGGTTATTTAGCAAATAATTTTTGTTTATTCCGTGACTTCGAGGAATACAGGGTGTTCGGATATCATCGGATAAACTATGCGGAACGAGAATTCTTGCTCATGAATTATAAAAATATCCCAAAGGAACATAACTCTACAATGAAGTTTTCGAAAAAAAAAAAAAAAAAAAAAAAGAACTTATAGCCGATGTCAGAAAAATAAGCGTTATTAGTTCTCACAAAACAGCAAATCGGATGAGACGCTAAGATTAGACGAAACAGATTTAGAAAACTAAAATTAGACGATTAGAAAATAACGAATTTTGAAAATAACCAGAGGGAGTGATCTCGCCGAAACTTTCTCACATACTCCTTAAAAAAAGGTTTGCTTCCTCTACTCCTGGACAAAACTGCCGAAACAGGACAAAGCTCAATTTTGAATGCCACGAAGGATCAGACCTTTGTTTACAATATGCCGCACATGAACACTTTGTACTACGTATTATCGTGAAGAAAACCAAGGCTGCATTTTGAACTGCCCCCCCCCTTTCCCTCTCGATCGATTGAAATCATCATTTGTAGTAACAAGATCACATACGAATTTTCATTTATCTAAGTTGATGCGCTTTTCAGTATCAAGTTTACATGCATGAAAATATATAGACCAACAGAGTGCTAACGTAGGTGAATTTGACTCACATTTCATAAAAATACACAAATCAGATGTTAAAAATGTGCACATAAATTTTACATATCCAAGTTTTTCAGTTATCGTATTTGTATGCATGAAAAAGTATGGATAGACGGACGGACAATTCCTTGAAGGATTTAGTTCAAAATTCGATACAGATCTGCAATTTAGATGCTAAATCTAATACCAAATTTCATCCATATGGGTCTTTTTGTTTGGTAGTTAATAGTGTTATGTTGTATTCAGACAATTAGACAGACAGACTTCTTCTGAATGGATTTCATTCAAAATTTGACAGAAATCTGCAAATTGAGTGTGAAAGCCATACACTAAATTTTATCCGTCAATTTCTAAGCGTTTTTGAGTTATATTGTTATAAGACAAACAGAATTTCAAATTTTTCGGAATCCGGGCGGTCTGAAACGTAGTGATTCGTTAAAATCTCGAGTTCGAATTTTTTGACGATTACAATACTTTCTCATTGTTAGCTACATACAGGAGAAAGTAAAAAATTGTAGCCAATTGTCTTACAAAAGAGGAGACAGTTTAAAAACAGACGGAAGATCAGCGCATGTCTGTTGCGCAAGATGGACGATTGTTGAGACACTTAACTGACGTCCTTCGGCGCTTTAAAATTGTGAAATACCTGGTCGCTAGATTAGACGAAGGGAGTCACGATCAGTAGATCTGACTTGTAAATAATTTCCTATGAAAAAATCAAAAAGAATTAATGAATCGAGTCCCAGCTATTTCAAAACGTGATTTCGTTGCTTGTCTGCTTGCTGTCTTCACAGTTGTCGACATTGCGATGTTGGATCGTGTGGAGTTAACCATGACATGCATACCTCGAAGCACTCTGTGATCATTTAAGGAGGCATTTATATAATATCGTATCTTTTGTAAGTGCAACTGTTCTTGCTTATATTAATTTTCAGTTTTCTTGCACTGGATATGTTTTTTATATGTTACGCATGTTTTTACTTTCTTTTATTCAAAATAATGCAATTGACGTAAATTTGAACTCGAAATTTTGACGAATTTCTATATTTCTAAGTCTATAAAACGCAATTTTGAAATTATATAAGGCTTTTAAAGCGATAATTCAAAAATGCTTTGAGCTAGACGGATAAAATTTGGTATGTGGTCTTTTTTTTATGAAATTTGTAGATTTCTAGCAAATTTTGAATGAAATCCATTCTCATCTGAAAATTTGTGTCTGTCTGTCTGCTGAGAGCAAGTGAAGACAATAAATATAAAACGTAAAGAGCTAAAATGATAAAATTTAGTACACAGTTTTAGTGTCTAATTAGTAAATCTGTATCAAATTTCGAGCTAGATGTGACAAGTTGGCACTGTGGGTCTGCGCATTCACACGCATGTAAACACGATAGCTTAAAAACGTAAAGACTTAATTGAAATTTGGTATAAAATCTTGTTTCTAAAATTGTACTTGTGCCAAATTTTGATTTGAATCAATCGACAAAAAGGCTTCCAAAATCCATACTTGGTTTTCTTCAATAACTTAGGAAGCATAAAATTTTCATAAGACTTTGAATATATATATATATATATCAGAGTACTTGTGACATTCACGTCTTTGGCCAAGGTCAACAATATTTATGCGAAGGGGGGGGGGATATTAAATAGTATGTAAGAAAATTTCGGGGTGACCATTCCCGTTACTTTTATCTCCTCACAGTGAATACTCTTCTTATTCTGCATAGTTTGCTTGGTGGCATCCAAACACCCCTCATATCATTACTATGAACGTCTACACACAAAAGGGGGGAGGGGGAGAAAGTAGCCCTTTACGTGACGTCAGACGCACATTAAAAATGTAACAGCGCATTTCATCAAATAAATATTGCATATCTAAATCCACATTGCCTTGCAGTTTTCTCCAACAATAAGGGTTTTGGATTCCAAAATTAAAGTGCCAAGGTACAGTTGATGAATATCGCATGGAAATGAACTGATTCCATAATTTTTTTCGATAAATTAATTAGGAATTTTAATTTCAGACATTCTAAAAAAATGTAGTTTTTCAAATAGATAAAAAAATACTTTCAGGTATATAAGATATTAATAGCTGGGAACATAAGATAAGAAAATAAAAATGCTACAGATACATTAAAGATGAAAATAATTAAGATGTCAGATATAGTTTTAAATAAAATCTGTTTTAATGAAATTTTACAGCCACAGAAAATGGTCTATAAAAAGTCTAATTGATGGAGTTAATGCACTCATATCAGTTTTTTCCCCACTTTATTTTCACTAAATTCAAGTCATTTTAAATGCACAGCAAATATAATAGGAAACAGAACGAACAAATATCAAAAAAAAGTTTTCCATTTTAAACATTGTATTTCTATGAGAAATAAGGAAAATTAAAGAATTTTATTCATCAGCTATCATGGCAATATAAGTTTTCTTCATGTTTTCAGCTGAAAAAGTTCCATTTTCAACAATCCATGACAGAGAAATTTCATACCAGTGGAATACGGTATAATAATTCATTTAGAAATAGAAATGGCTTATCTACATGCGGTTGTGGTTAAGATTTAGAATGATATATCGTGATTAGTTTAAAAGAGAAATTTTAGTTTTCAATTTTCCACACTCTTAAATGGAGCCGTTAAGTAACTTGGTACAGTAAATGTGTATTTAAGCAAAAATCACTACTCTGTTACAGAATTGACTTCCGTGTGGGTAACACAAATATGAGTTAGTTTCCCTAAGATAGCATCCAGGAAAACACTTACTATACACTCGACTGGATGAAACATTCTAATTGTTCGAATGTTACATATCAGATTTTATTCTGAAATCAATCACCATCTATAAATATTTCTAATTTGCATATATATATATAATTTTAACTTAAATAAACAGTGGATAAGTTATCTTTAAAATACAATTTTATTTTTCTTTAAGATTAAGGAAAAGTTTCACATTTAGCAGCTTTTAAAATTATTTGTTAAATCACCAGTAATTCGACTGACACACTCATCACAACGAAGAGAACAGAAAGAAAAAAAAGTAGGAACACATTCAGAGCTTTTATACAATTAAAAGGGGATTTTACCATAACTTAGCTGAGCAAGCGTTTATTTTCTCACGTTGCTTAACGTTGGGCAGTAAAATTTTAAATATTAGAACCTGAGAAATGTCAGAAAGTCAAAACCTCGTACAACTCAAATTAATCCAAAGTTTGGTATCAAGTGATTAGAATATATTTAATTTTAAGAATGGAGATAAATTGAATTTACTGCATATATATTCCATTAAGGGTGTGATAACTTTTTATTGAAATATTTTCTTGTACTTAATGATACATTTTGATTCAAAATGAAGGATTTTGATGGAATGCAGAATGAATTTACATATATATTTATGTGTTGAAATGTTAGTTTTAACAACCTCCATAAAAAAGAAGAAAAACCTAAACATTTAAATAAATAATCAATTCCTTGTATTTTACATTCATTGTATTTTTCATCCATTCCTTGTATTGTTTGCATAGTCTGTGCAATTGATTAACCATTGAATTTTCAATCATTTCCCTGTATTGTTTGACAGACCATAGTCTGCGCAATTGTTTTGATGGGGAAATTATTCATTGTAACTTAACTTCATGATTATAATGACGGCTGTCTCGTTTAATTTGCCAAAATAAAAAGTCAAAATACAATAAGTGTTTATACAAAAGAATAGATAAGAAGTTTCTGTATATTTGTAAACTTCTGCATGAATTGTCAAACTTTTGAAACCGATATCATAAAAATTGCTGAATAATTTCAACAGACGAAAAAATAATAATTTTTCATTTAAATAATTTTAAAATGTTCAAATTGAGCATAAATTTCAATTTGACAGCCTTTGGACAAATTCCCTCTCCCCCCCCTTTTTTTAATGCAAAATAAAAAGCGGAAATTTCCTTGAAATCAGAAGTGAACCAAAATTGCTTCATTTTTCTGAGTCCCATGATGGAAATTTTCCATTTTATTTGTCACTAAAATTCATTACGTCATGAAATTATGACGCAAAACTTTTTGATATAATTTTTTAAATTCATAATCAAACTGTTTTGTAAAGAATTCCGATTTATTTTTAATTAATACATATACCAAAACTTCAATAATTAGTTATTTTTCCTCTCAAATTACGAACTCTCCCAGGTAAGCCCTTGACGACAACAACTACTGCACTTAAACGTCGAACCAATAAGTTGCTTCAGATTTATAATTTAATCAAATTTTAATTTTTGAATTTTTTTCATTCCGATCATTTTTTTGCAATACATTTTTCTTACGATTTTTTTTTAATTTTGTGATACTTCTAATATAAAAGTCTTAGTTGAATATCTGATGAAAAGGAAAGATATAAATTTGTATATGATTGTTGTTTAAAGTTAATGCCAAAGAGTATATAGCTCTGTAGATTACTTAAAGAACTAAAAAATGTTATTCTTTATTGAAGTAATTTTTAATGGCAATTAGAATTTAGATGATAAGCAAAATTATATCCATATCCACATTGTTACATGGTTATGAAAGAACTGAGAAAAGTATGTACAGTCAATTTCGATCCTCCTAATGTTTGAAAAATCAAGATTTTGATTCTATATCAAATTTGGCGTCCCGATGCACTGTCTAAGAAGGCTCGATTTTAAATTTTTCAATAATAATTGGAAATCACGACAGGGAGTTCATAGTGAATTTCTGGTGGAAATTTTAAAATTAAATTCTAGAATTTTTGGTCCTGGACCAGGTTTTGATTTCGCAATTACTCAGATTTCCTAAATACAGCTTTTATTGCGATGTCACAACCTCATAATGTGGAAACAAATTATAGGGCACGAAATCACAATTTAGATTAAGAGCTGATTCTAAGCCATATTTTTCAATTTTCATATGCTTAAAACTAACTATTAGCAGTAATTACTTAACTGCTGATGACAATTCTAATTCTACTGGCGGTGGTTTGCTGGTATCATATTTCAGTGAATATTTTTTGTGTGGCAGTCCCACATTCTTGTGTATTTTTCAAGAAAATGTCGAATAATTTTAGCAGCTAATTGACTATAACTGCCCATTCTGTCAAGAAACGCTTAATTCATGAATATCACAAATTTGATTAAATTATCCAGAATATTCACGGAATCCTTATAAGATGGAACACTCTTGGATTATTATGATGAAGAATTATAAAAGGGCATTCCAATTTTAGGATTTTTAAAAAACTTGGTTTTGCTATATTTAAATGACCATTATAATGATAAAGCTTTTTACTGTCTAATTAATATTTCCAGGTTTGGGAATGTGTTGTTTGTATTCAACTAAAAATCCATAAAACACTTAAGATATACATGTTTCCCATGTAATTTGTTTATCCGATTATAACATCTATAAAAGACTGAATTTTAATCTATATGTTTAAAAATATAGTAATTTGTAGTATGCATGATATATGCATAAATTATTTAAGTGGTTAATACTAAAGACACTGACCGACAAAAATGTAAAAAATCAGTACTAAACCTCAACGTGTTTGTTGAATACCGTTTATGGTAATCATATTCCATATTGTAACTCAGAAGAGCAGCAAAAATACTTTATTTTGTTTCTTTTTTAAAAAACAACGAAATAACAAATCATTATATTTTATTGATATCAAACTGATAAATAGTCCATAATAAATACTTAGAAAAAAATTAGAATATTTCCTGCATCTAATTGTAAGAATATTTACAAAACTAACTACTTAAGAAAAAATTTGTTAAGAAATATTTCATGAATTAATTATTACTGTAATAGTTATATTCAATAGAACTTATTATATATTTATGTTTAGAAATTCCCGCCTTAGAGAAATTGCATCAAATGCTCCCTAATTATTTTACCGTCTATCTACATAATTAATAAATTATTATTTAATGAAACTTTTCCTCTGCTACTCTGCATACTCATCAACATTTCAAAACACCGAACTCCATTTAACCTACCGTACACGAGTCAGAAAATTTGCACATATCGTTTTCCATGATTGCTTCAAAAATTCTTGGAAAAAGTGTAAACAGATTTCCTCATTAGTATAATGCTCAGTGTTTCTTAATCAAATTGCTGTTAAATGATATCCGTAAATTATTTCAATTAACTGATATGAAATATGCGTTATAATCATATGCAAATTAAAGGAACAATTTGTCTTCATATTTGCCAGTAAACATTAAATGTTACTACTTACAAAAACTTTCATTTTCAATAAACGTTAAAAAAGAATTATATATAAGAAAATTCTCATTCCTTAGTTCAGGGGTAGGCATTAAGTCGATCGCGATCGACCGGTGAACCTCCAAGACATTTTGGGGTGACCGCCTTTACTAAGACCTAAGACGCGCATGCTAAAAGATATTTAGGGTTAGGTTTAGTTATATTAACGTCCCGTTTGAAGCAACACTTGGACTATTTTGGGACGGATCTCGTAATTTTGAACCGCTGTCAGATGACGAGGACGACACCTGAGGACCACCCCCCTCCCTCTCCACAACACACCAGCGGGAGGACGTTTGGTCAGGACGGATTTAACGTGCAACAGACCCCCTTACACGATGGTTCTTCGGTGGAATCGGGTCTCGAACCTGAAACCTTCCGGTTCCGAAGCCGAGACCTTACCACCAGGCCACCGCGGCCTAAGACACTTAGGAAACACCGACGAAACATTTCAAAAATATTTCACACGAATTGTTTAAAAACAGAGGTGCATTAAACAAAGAGAAATAATATGATGAAAAAATAAAACTTCACTCCGAATTCGAGGGACGTTTTCAAGAATTTACTACACTAATCAACCAATGAAAAACATGAAAGAACATTGAATTGTTACGTTCATGTGTTACCTATTTGACAATGCTGATGTGGAAGAAATACCAGAAAATATAAATTATATATTCTCTTTATCTCTTGAGGAAAACGAAATGTTTCTCTTTCAAAATGGCGTAATTTTAAGAACACGTGGTTCAGAACCTAAGAATAGTTTTTGGAATCTAATGGACGAAGTAAAGTATCCAAATTTAAAAAAAGTTGCATATCATTTAATATCGTTCTTTGGCTCTAGCTACCAGTGTGAATTTACATTTTCAACGATGAATATAATTAAGACAACATATCGTTCCCGTCTCACAGACGACCACTTGGAATCCAGTGCAAGATTAGCAGTTAGTAATTATATAAAGAGATAGTCTGCATACTGTCCGCCAGTCTGGAATAAGTCTTCTACTAACTGTAACTACAAGGACTAATTTTAGATGAAAATGACTTATTTTCTAATGTATTTTGAATTATTTGATATTAAATGTATCATTTGATATTATTATATTTGTGGCTATTATTATTATATTTGTAATTATATAGGTAAGTACATATCTGCATTTATTATTAAGCTATAATAAATATTGTACACCTTCATTTTAGCTCACTACACCTACGCCACTGGGTGAAACGCAGCACCTTGAAAAAATTAGAAGCAGCACATACCCTGGAAAAGTTTGCATATCTCTGCCTTAGTAAGTAAATGTTTATAGCTATATTTATTTTCTCGAACATGATTAAAGAAACGAAATTTCGTAAATACGATCTGATTAATGAAGTGCCTGTTTCATAAACGGCGGTAAATATAAACACAAAATTAATGGCATGCTTTAAATTCTATTGGAATCCTTAAAATTTCCTTTGGTACAAGTGAAAGAGTTTGGGTAATGCCAACTCAGTAATAAAATATCGTGCAATAAAAGAGATATTAAACAGTTTTATTTAAAACTGATATGATTTGAATCCAAATCAGGATAGCTTTAGGCTAAAACATGGTGTCTTAAATTGTAGGTTCCGATCCCGAGTGGAATCTAGAAAAGTGTTGGAGTTGTAAAGATTCTCACCAGGTTTACTTCTTTCATACGTTGGTTGCCGCGTGACTCGCATTTGATTCATACTTACTATCTAATTAGATGACCACTTCTACTCTGCAGTTAAGATATAACAAAGAATAGGTCATCCATCAAATGAGAGATGGCCCGATTCATAGGCATAATAACGGCTGTAAATTTGTTACAACTCTTCCCATTGTTAAGTAAAAATGTTTAAGAAAGCCGTTTTCGGATAAGCTAGTCCTTTTTAATTTGATAAAACATTATATTAACTCAATTTTATTTTAGTTATCATTGTTTAAAATTAAGAAATATCTGTTTTCTGTGCTTTAATTGAAGCGCTTCAAAAGCTGAACATTTAATTCGGGCTTCTGGCTGAAGATTGGATTCAGCTCTGTAGAGAACTAAAGGCAATGCAAGATTTGCGCGTTCCTTCCCCTCTTCTTCATTCAGACTTAAAAACCATAATTTTTTATGTGTTTTTTAAACTTAAAAACCATATATTTTTTATCAGACATAAAATCCATAAAACTGAAAATATTTAATTAAAGGTTTCTTCCAAAGAAGAAAGAAAGATTTCAATAACTGGCCTATAAGAAAATATTTAATTATAATTTTTTTATTTAATTATTATTTTTTTAACAAAATTGTATCTTTTTAACAAACTTTTTATCGCATTCTGAATTTTTAATTACAAAGTTTAATAGGGCTGTTAATTTGTGAGTTGGTCAGATAAATTTAAAAAAAATCAGCATTGACTTTGAGAATATGGTAAAAAGAAAATCGTAAGAATAATTCTTAAAAGTTTAAAACAATACTTTAATTTGAATATGTTCAAATATATGACCATAATAAATAAATAAATAAATAAAAGAGTTAAACTCAGATAACTCTGAAAATACCATTAAAAAATTTCGAGATCTGAAGGTCCTCCTAAGTTTCGAGACCCCTAAGCAGTTGCCTACTTCAAATATTTGATAATTCGGTCACGTCTAAGCAGGGGAAGGCGCATGGGTTTATTGGACTAAATCCAAATAAATAAGGTAAAATAATAATAATAATAAAACATTTACTAACTCTTTGAACACGGTGTCTCATCTTCGGCACCATTGAAGTCGGTGCATCATTTTGACATTTTATTTATTCTTTAATTTTGATAGTTAAAAATTATTATAAAAAATAGGTAAGAAGCTGTACATTAATTTTTGCGGATAAATTCAACTTAAAACAATTATATATTTCAGAGTAATAAATAATTTTTTGTATTAAGTGAATCATTATGCATTGAATCACTTTTCCAAGTGCAAAAGGTTAATTTTTTAAAAAGTAGAACGCTGTAAAGAAGCAGAAATAATATATATATTGTTTAATAAATTTTCCTTCAAGCTGATTCAACCGTGTTAAACTTAGCAGGATGACCGTAAAAAAAGTAAAGTGTTTGGCGATCGATTTTTTTAAAAAACTTTTCAACCAAATCTGACTAAATTTGGTCTATACACTATTCCACCCAAACGATTTCATCGTGAAAAAAAAATGTCATCAATTACTGCATTATACATGCAAATGGCCAAATCAATTAGCCAAAAATTAAATAAATCCTTTTTTTTTTGCCATAGTTGGCACAGTTGGTTGAATGAGCTCACATTTCTTACACTTAGAATAGGGAAATTTCAATTGCAAATTGCAAATAATGTGCAAATAGTCTTGCTATCGCTTCCAAACATGACGTAAAAGTATCTAAACTAAGCTAAACCAAACTATTCAAAACGGCAAGTTGGAACCATTACGCAAAATTTTGCATACTGATGTCTCAGTTGCACTTTATAAATCAAGTTTATGACATGTTATCTTCACGGGTGTCTGCACTGATAGTAAAATTATACTATCAGAAGAACAATAAAGATGCTGCAACATTTTGGAAAATATCCAACGATAAAGGGTTTGCAAAAAGGCTCCATGAGTATTTCAAATATGTAAAGTATGAAAGCAACAGCGGAAAGTAACAATGATCGAATAATATCTCGGCAACTGGACGTGCCATATGTTGCCGTATACTTCGCAAAACATCAAAAAAATTTTCTTTGCAAGATTACCTATATCCAATAACTACGTGTGGAATTAACCCATCTAAACTTTGCTCTACACTTTATAGTTCGCATCGAAGTTAAAGATTATGGGCCGTACCTATTATTAAGCGATGAAGTTCATTTTTATCATTATGGTAATGAGAATACTCACACAATTGTCGTATACAGAACTCAAAGAATCTTCATGAGTTTGAGCAGATACTGCATATGATTTAACTACGTGTTCTGTTACTGCTCAGATATCGAAAACTGCATCTTAATTTTGTTTTTCTACATTGGCAACAACTTAGATGGTTACCACCTACCACATTCATAAAAAATGTGCACTGCTTCACAAATTTACATTATGAGGTAAGCAAATTCTACGAGACATATTACAGACAAACAGATAATCAATCAGCCGTACTTTTCCCGCATGACCACCGCGCTCCCCGGATATTGCTCTCTATGATTTTTGATTGTTGGTTCATCACAAAAATTAGGTTTTCAAAAGGAACGTTGATTATCTAGCCACTTTGAAGAATTCCATAACGCTGTGATTCCGAAAAATCAGTTCTGAACTGTTGAGGTAGAACATGCAAACCAAAGAATGCATTTCTTTACTACATTTAAAAAATTATCTCAGCAAACTACATATATCTATGGCGTCAAAATAAAATTTGATACAGAAACAATGACTTCGACGAACTGACAAAGCCAATTGTATGTGCGGTACCGTATTGCAGTTAGTAACGAAAACTCACTTTTTTCGTGCATAAATAGAAATCACAAGCTCGGAATAGTAAGTAAACAAATGTGGTTACATTTGGTTGAACAGATATTTTACAATCAAGATCTAAATACATCAAACTATTTAATGGCGACTTGCATAATAAAAGTTAGCTATTTGAATAAAGTTTTATTTAATTTAACTTCTTTCATGTTTGTAAAGATGTAATTTTGAAACCAGTTTTTCGCTCATTTACTTATGTATTGGAATTTTGAAAACTTTAATGTTCTAGATAATAGTGGACCATTTTAATATTTTAAGAACCTAATTATTAGTTAATAGACTGATTTAATTAAATTTTCATTCCATATACGTGATGTCACCTGATGGTGAATTTAAGAAAACAGTGATAAGATTCCATATTTAAATGTATTACAAATTAAAACACAAAAAGTTGAAAATAATTACAGAAAAAAAGTCCAGTTATTAACAAACTAATAAAAATGTATTGTTAAAAATTAAGTGTATATAATCTCATTTCTTTAAAGAACTATTTAAATCATAAAATATAACCATTCGAGACTTTTAATTCAAATCCCGGCATCAAATTTCGCCTTTAAAAATATATATGCAGGCGTAGAAAGGTCAGTGACGTCTAGAATATAGTTTGATTTGTTTTTGTCCCCTCTCCTTCCATTCTACCACCAGTGTTTTAGCAAATATAAATAGCGCCAAGGTCATGGTATTATGTTTTCGCTCCATTAACATATTTGGCATAAAAATGTGACATAAGCGTATTAACGTTTTGGGATACATGGCGGCCGGAGCATCTATATCCTCTTGCCTCTCCGGTCGCTACATAAATGTCATATTCTATGTAAAGAAAAAGTAGGGAGAAAAATGAAGACAATTCACTTTTTAAAAAATTATCTTTCTAAACTAAAATATTGAAGTTTAAGATAGCTAATCATTATATAATGTATTCACTTATAAGCAATAATCAGGATAGGCAGTAAAAATTTCAGGCAATCCCATCTAATCAGGATGTCTGATCACTTTATTGAAACTTCACTTTCTTATCTATTTCCCAATATTGGGGTAGTGACAATTTTTTCCGAAGGGGAGTGGAAAGGGTTCGCAGAAAATTGTGCATCGTTTCCATTTAAAAATTTAAGATGGAAACGTTTATGAAACCCAGACAATTAATATAAGCTCTCAGTATTATTAATATAACATTTTTTGTATGGAGGGATAATTGAGGTGGAGGGGGGGTACTCAAAAATAAAAAGACTAATCAAGGCGTATGGGTAGGAAAAGTCGGAAATCGTTAGTGGTTGAAAGTGATTTTCAACTCTTATCGTGAATTCTTTTTTATCCTTATATTACATCCCGTTGAAAAGCCATCGCCAACTGCATTTTCTTTCATATTCTTAAATTAATGTTAGCTTCAATTTTATGAAGTTAGAGGTGGAAATGACCGAGAATTTTCTTTAACTTATATAATCACGATCGCCAACTGCATTTTCTTTCATATTCTTAAATTATGATAGCTTCAATTTTATGAAGTTAGAGGTGGGAATGACCGAGAATTTTCTTTAACTTATATAATCAGGCAAAAAGAATTTACATTCAACTTCCGGCTGGCTGACTGGTTTTTGTTTTTCTTTCCTTTTCTTTTTAAAGTTCCTGAAACCGACGACACGGCATTAAGTATTTTCTGGAGGTAGCACATGCGTCTGGTCCGTGTGAATCAAAAGATTGCGCAATCCAGTCGCACGATGCTAATGTTATCAGATGCCAGACAAATTAGCATATTTTTTCGTGCATGCAATCACGACAGACGAAGGCGATGTTTTAAGTCTGTGAGAAAAATTCAAAAGGACTAATGAGCCAACGGCGCTCGCGACAGTAAAAGCTAATAAAGGCGAAAAAAGAAATGTTCCACTTTCAAAATGGATGTTTTCCAAATGCTGCAATATCAATAATTCGAATAAATTAAGCTTTTGGAGAATTTTAGTTCAACGGACTAGAGTAAATGAAATATTTCCTCCAAAAAAAGAGCAGATGTATTATAAACACTGATACAATAATTACAAAATAAGAAGAAATAAACTAGAAAACATGATCAATCAGGGCCACCAAGGAAGTCTTCTAGAGGCCTTTAGAAGCGGCTGATAAAAATCTTGCCATCTTAACCTTCAAAGATATTTTTTTATTGATTTTAATTTTTATATAGGCAGTTTTTAAGTAATAAATTTTAAATCAAACTGAAATAACAAAATATTTAGTTACTGACTATTTTCAAGATAGTTGGTTTCTCGAACATAAAATGAATACAAAATTAAAATTTAATAGCTATTTTAAACAAAATAATAATAAAAAATGAAAATAATGCCAACCTAAATATAATTTAAATACAGGACATAATATCTTTTTAAAATTATAAATTAACATTTTTTTGGAATGATATAAAAAAATTTATAAAAAGTAAATTAAAAATGTTTTTATAATAATGTTCTAAAACTTAAGCTGCATTTGATTTTAATTTGAATAATTTCGACTACACATCTCTAGTAAATTAACACATAATTAAGTTACCTGGACAATAACAGAAAAAATCTCGAGTCCCGGGATTCCTAGGTAGTTGTCTAATTCGCCTATTTGATAATCCAGCCTTGTAATCAATCACGCTGTTTACTATCAAGAAATAAGAGTCTTATTTAACTCTTTGCATTCGTGAGGTGACTCATGGTCACTATTCAAGACGGTACATCATTTTAACGTTTTATTTATTTTTCAATTTTGATTGTTAAAAACACCTACAGAATGGTAAAAAGATGTAAATTAACTTTTCGGGAAATTCACCTTGAAACAATTATACATATTTATTTTTAGGAACAATAAACAAACCCTTGAATTAGGTGAATAATTTTGCATCGAATTACTGTTCCAAGTGCAAAGAGTTAATATTTTAATTTTTTTTACCGATTTCAGGTGGATAGTTTGCACTAATGAGTTGGTTTTGGTATACTTATGTAAGAAATTAAGTGCTTTACATGATTTGCTAAACGCATATTTTTAAAGAGTTAATTTAATTTTAAACTAGAGTATTTACAAAAGACGCGTATTTATGTTGGCGCATTAAAATTACTTTGTTTTCTATTGAAAGCATAGTGATCGCTGGAAGAATTCAACCATGAGATTTTTCCATGTTTTTGACTTCCTGTGTAAAATATAACTTTTTTGAAATTACATATGGCTGCGTGTATGTGAAAGCGATAACTTGAAAACACAAAAAACTAGATATTCAATTTTTTGATGGAAGACCATGAAACAAAAATCAACTGTCTGTTTATCTATATGAACAAGATAATAGAAAAAACATAAAGCTAGACTGATAAATTTTTAACTTGTTCTAAAATAAAAATAAAAAAGATGAATAAAAATTTTGAATTAAGTCATTCAAGAACTAGACTCTACCAGTATATAAGTTTCCGTGCTATATAAATACAATTCAAAATACAATAAAAGAGATCGATGCAATTTGGTATACTGCATTAATCTGTAGATTAGTCTTAAGATTTGGAATAAATAATATAAGGCAAAGTTGGGAGATTTTTTTTTTTATTTATTGGTTTATATCTTCAACTGCTAAATCATTATTTGTCAGTTATTCCTAACAGTTAAAAATAATGGCTAAGAAATTAAACTAAAATTTGGATTACACCAAAAGCTAAATTCAAATTATTTTGACCTCCCCATTTTTTGCAGTATTTTCAAATCTGAAAAATACAACAAAAAATGTCATATTTTTCTGCAAATTTTCATATCTATGAAATGAAAGCAACTAATTGCAGTCACTGAATACGTACAAGCCTCTCCGAACTTTTATAACTCAGTCTAGATTCCCTCCACAAACATAATGACTTAATGGAGTTTACAAATAATTTTTTTAAAAGTCTATCGGTAATTTCAAACATAAAGTTTTCAACAGAATCAAAGAATTTGCAAACTACTTAAATCGCATTACAAGACAAGATTACAACTTTTAATTCTATGACAGGCCTGTCAAAGATTGAAAAATGTTTACCCAATGCATAAAAACATTTTAGACCCATTCCATTCAGATTTAAAGCTAAGTATGAATAAACTTTCTGAAAAATCTAAAGAATTCATTCCATATTTAACCATAACAAGAATCAACATACGAGCATCACAGTGATTAAATTAGGCCTATTTAAAATTTAATATGTTCATAAATTTTTCTAATGTCATTTCCTGGAGCTTTAACACATTAATCCTTAGCCCCCCCCCCACTGGAAGGGGAAACCAGCCCTCAAATTTAATATGAATAAATTAGACAAGTACCATTTTAAAACTGCATCTAACTCGGACTTTCGAACCTCAGTGTGAGGATAAAGATTATGAATTGATTCATGCACATAGCATATCTTTGGTGATATCTGGGTACAAAACCATGATTCTTCGACCTTGAAGATGAGATGACCATCCGATCATCGCGAACCTCATATGCGTTGTAAAAAAATTGTCTAATCAGCGCGTAGTAATTACCGATTCCCTCGACTTCCCATTGAAATCGCTATAATACGATGATACAATGCAATCAAATGTTGCCCACAAATTGATTGTAATACATGAATGCAAATATTGAGTTTTAAATACAATTCAGGGATACACTGGTAAGCCTTAGTAACGAGCAAAGCTTTTAGCTAATACCTTCGAGACAAATGTTGTAGTATGTTGCTTGCAATACATATTTAAATGTTGCATTCACATGATTCATAAATGAACATTTTCCCTTCAAGTAATATGTTTCTGAATTTTTTCTCATAATTTTAATCTTCTGACATAAAAGTAATTGTAAGCTATAACTATTTTCAACTAATTTGTATTTATCAAATTTTTACAGCTGATAAAACCCTAAACGCTATGGCATAATTTCAATATAAGATACATTCTGGTCTATATGCTCAGAACATAAAATATAAGGTACAAAAAGGAAGTACAAAGTAAAAGCATTACAAAAAACAAATGTTTTTTAGGTACTAAATCGCCTGTTAAAAAGTTAGTGAAGAACAATATGTTGTTGGAAAATCACATTCTATAACTATTAACAACAACAACTACTACAAAAAAGTTTATCAAAAATTCAGTGTAATAATTTAAAAGAAAATAAGCATACTTTCGGTGGAAACAAATACCCAATAAACGAATTTTTGAGAAGAAATTCCAATGTTAAAAATGTGATTGATCAATAAATGGGTGAAACAGATGAGATATGACATTTCTGCATTATCTTTAAGATTTGCATAAAAAAAGGAGAAATTTGGATTACTAGAACAATATTTGGAATGAAGAATATATTATCTTTATAGGATGTTACAAAGTAGTTAGTCGACAAAGAATTGAATGAGAAATAATTAAATATTTAAACTTAGACATAAAAGTTCTCTACATAATTTAGATGCTTTTAAATAATTAAGATGGACCCTCTACACAATTAAGAATTATCAAATGGATTATTTAACTGCAAACTACCTATAACCAACAAAAACAGCATTTTCATCAAGCAATAATATTTGCATATGATTTATTAGCATAATTTTGTAGATTTTTCATAGAATTTAAATGTTTTTATACAATGTCTTATTTCTTATTCTTAAGTTAATATTTGTTTTATATGAAATTATTTTACGTAAAATCAGATTTTAATTCTATTTTATTTGAAATCAAATTATAGTAAAAAAAGAATTTGTTTTAATCCTTTTTTTTTTCAACACTGTGTTAACTTCTATCACACTAAATGTTGGATAAGTTGAATTATTATCAATACACAAATACCGAAGAACAGGCATTCTTTCAGTAGCATTGGACATAGAAAAATAATAAATGCTATTTCAGTGAACTTAAAAACCTTACTTTCATATAAACGCAAAATTTACTTTGTTTTTTTTACGTATCTGCCTACAATAGAGCTAGCTACTTTAATATAAAAAGAACCTTTAAGGAAATTATTCCAGTAATGTGAAATAAGAGTCCAATTTCATCAAATTTTGACAACAATCTATCTGCTGAGATAGCCACAGCCCCTTCTAACTTTAGAAGCAGCATTTGAACCTAAATTAAAGACATTACACAGAAAAAAATAAAATGAAAATTTGCTTATCGATTTCTTCCACCCGAAAGCAAAAAATAAATATTTTTCTATCAAGAGGAATATGTTCTTTAGATTTTTTCTATCAATAACAGAATTATTGGACAATATTCTAAGAATTATTTAAAGTCATTCAGCTCAATATTCTTTTTTCATTTGTCCGTTCATTTTTGACACAAAAAGTTTTAAAATTTCTAAATATATTAGTTATTCCATAGAATGTGCATGCGTTTTTTATAATAAAAACCTTTTTAAAATACAAAATTAAATTTTTAAAAATTAAGCATATTACAGTAGTCTCAATAAGATCGAGAATGTGATTAACATTGGCTACATCCAAGAGTAATCCTTTATGATACCTTTTTTTTTTTTGTCATGAATATCTGTAATATATTTGACATGTTTGTATGTAATCTTTCGAAAAATCTGAAATTAAAAAAAATGGAAAAATTAAGTTTTTTAGTTTCATGTTTATTAAGTTATACTGTATACAGAAAAATACTATAGAAAAACTTACTCATAATGAAATTTAAAAGAGTGGCAGTTATATTGGCAATA
This sequence comes from Argiope aurantia, assembly GCA_026543865.1. NCBI lineage: Eukaryota > Metazoa > Arthropoda > Arachnida > Araneae > Araneidae > Argiope > Argiope aurantia. The sequence goes on along the minus strand of JAPMOR010047583.1, from coordinate 347,925 downwards.
TGATATTTCTGATAAACAATTAAGATTTGAGCTAGATTTAATTAACTGGAAATTTTGCATTTTTGATAACAAATAATTTGTTAGAATTCATTCTATATTTGGAAAATTTCTTAAAGAGAAAGCCACCAAACATTTCCAAAAACTATCAATTTAACATTTAAATCATGTAATATTTAGAAATCAGAATAATGCATTTCAAATCAATGTCAGAAGTTTTTTATTTCAAAATTATATCATTATGATGTAAAAGCAATGCCTTGCCAAACAAATAATATTTGTCTTGCAGGATATTTTAAATAAAATTTTAAAATAAATGCCTACTAAAAAGTTCTAATCCATTATTTGAAGTACATATTGAATAAGTGAGGGATTAATTATTATTCCATTTATAACTATTTTTGACAAATCTAAACAAGAAGCATTACTTTGATTCAATTAAAAGAAATGCTGTTTAAACTAATAAAAAAGGTTGGAAAACGTATCACGGAGAGATAGGGCTTAATATTATGAAAATGCATATAGATGGATAAATATTCAGTACAAGGAGAAAAAAAGCAGAAAAAATAAAATTGAAAAAATATATTGTAGTTGATGATGGATGAAATATTTAATTAATAAAACTAATTATACTGTTACTAAATTTCTGAGAATGAGTTGAAAAGAAATGCCTACACTGATGTTCCTATTTTCTGTTGGATAATTTATTACTAAAATAAATTATTTTGAAAAATTTAAATTATTTTAAATTCAACTAGGTTGTAACATTTTGAAACATACTCAATTTTAAAACTTATAAAATAAGTTAAGAACACATTCTCAGGAAAAATAATTCCATGTTGACTTTCTTTCCTGTAGTATTTAAAAAGGCAAGGAAAAAAAAAATTCTTTGATTTTTACTAGTTACTTAGAATATTTATTTAGGAATAATATAACAATACAGAAAATTTACATATTTATATATTTCATGATTTAACAATGCATAAAATATGCAATCTTTAGTGAAATATTTTATTTCAAGCAGTTTTCAAATTGTCACTCCTCAACAACAATGAAATAAATCAATTAGGAAAAAATCAATCAGAAAATTATAGAGTACAAACCAATAATGCCATTTATATGTAGAGCACATAAAAAAAGACATTTTGATATTGCATATTAAAATAAACTTCAGCACTTAATAAAATTGATAATTTTTCCAAGAAATAAAACAATTAAAGTGTGACTCATGCAGATAAAAGAAAAACTTAACAAAAACAAATCTCACAACTAATTACACTTTTGTAAAATTCAAAGATACACAACATACAGTCAATGTTATTTATAGATAACTTTTTCTATTGATGAATAACATGTATTGCTAATACAATTACAATAACGCATTCAGAAATTATTATTATTTGAAGTTTGCAAAGATAGAATTGAATAACAAGATAATAATAATAATTAAAAAAAATATTGTGCAGCATTAAAGATTAACAACAATTCAGAAATTACACTGCTAGGAAAGTTTAAGATAATTGACCTACAAGGGTTCATTTATGATACATGCTACATAGACATTTACAAAATAATTTTGAAAGTAAGCTGCCTAATACATGTTTCAACTTGCTTTTGAACCATCTCCCATAAAAGCTATTTACATTGTTCAATGACCACTTTGCAAATAATTCTAACTGAATTAGAAAATTGATACTAGATATATTTTACTGATTTCAAACACAGTCTCAAATTAAAACTACAGTTAGTTAAAAAAAAATTCTAATCTCTTAAACCCAGGAAAAATTTCAATAAAACAAAGAAATTCAGCATTGAGATTTATTAACATAAGGCCTTAATTACTTAATTTATTATTGCTTATTCAGAGGAATAAAAATTTGCACATTGTTTAAAACACAAATACCAAAGCAAGAAATGAGGCATTTGAAATATTATTCAAATTCTAAGTTTTAAATGTAACAAAATAAAATAAGCTACATTAGTTTAATTTTGAAGTCTTTTGTGACTGAATATAAAGCCCCTTTTATATTTCATGCTTGCTTATAGCCTCATTTTTTTTTCAACATCTTACCATAAAAGAAGTTTATTTAAATAAACAATTACTAAAAAAAATAACAGTACTAAAATATTTAAATAGATATTTCATGTGGATTCGTAATAGTCTAAAGAATCCAAACATGCAACAGAATTAATTTATCTGTGCTTGTATATATAATAAGGATATTTGTTTACTCTCATTTCTTTTAAGAAACAACCTAGCACAAGTTAGAAAACAAAATATGCACCATTGGTAACAACTTTATCAATAAAAGTTATTTTTTAAGAATAAACTGAATTTTTAAAACTATACAAAACAAATGAATAAAAATCAGCCTTCAATTATAAAGCTATATTAGAAATTTAATGAAAGACTTCTTTTATTTTTTATACTTAAGAAAGTATTAGGGAATAAATATTTCTTGAAGTAATATATATTATATATATATTTATATATATATATATATAATCAATTCATAACAGAACAAGATTTTAGATTTTAAGGACTTTATTGTCTGAATACATTACAGCTTACTAATACAGTATTTGCAATTATTAAAACATAAATAAAATATAAAAACATAAACCAAATGTATCCAAAGTCCATAAATTTCATTAACTAACAACAGCAGTCTAAAATATATTTGTTTTCAGATTTAAGTTCTAACATTTGGTTCAGTTACTTAACACCTTTTTATCACAACAAATATACCCTTTCAATCTTGAAGCAGGATCAGAAAATGCATTTGAAAGAGGCTATGCTACTGATTATTGCAGTTTATGGAACTCACCTAATTTTAATGGGTTATTTTTGCAGGTCAGATACCACATGAAAAAAGTATTCTTCGTGCGATCAGGCATATCTTGAATATCACCACGAAAAAAACGACTCACATATGGTTGACTCATTTTTGTCATCTCAGCTATTAAAGTTTGCTTAATGTTGTAAGTCATCACAAAGTTTCTTATTTCAGCAAGTATAGCCATATCACCTTTCCTGAAAAAGAGAAAGGAAAATTGATCAAAGAATTGAAAAATTAAGTTTTTTTCAGAAAGAGTATATCATGCAAGACTGAAAAATAAATGACAAACATGGAAGTTTAATCACAGCAAATTCTTACACAAAATAAAAATTAATCAAGTTCTCAAGTATAATTTTCCCACTTTATCTTTTCATTTATTACTGAGTTTTCTGAAAAAATTAATAGGTTGAATAGAATAATAATGATGTAACTGTACTTGATTCAATGTATATTAATAAAGGATGAGTAATTAGTGATTATGAGTAATTTAGAGATACAAAAATAAAACCATACAAAAATAATAAAAATAATCTAAAATCTAGTTTAAATTAGTTTTTTTTTTAAAGTAAAAATGCATAACACTCATATTTTGTGCTCATATTTAAGGAACATATGGGTTAAGTAAAAAAGAAGAAATTATTATTACAGGACTCATTTATAAATGATATTTTTAAAAATTTGAAAATGAGAGAACATTTTTCATAATGAAGTCTTTAAAAGAAGAAATCCATCATAAATACACTCATAATGCTTATCTTATACTTATATAGCCTTCCCATCATTTTTTTTTTCCTTTTGGAAGTGTAATTTATAGTTCTTAAAAGTAGGTTTTTTTCTTTTTTTTATCAGAATTTCCAGCAACAGTGAAAGAACAAAGAATCATTGCATGATAGCTGACTAATTACAAAGGAAAGAATTGTTCTTCCTTTTTCTGAATGCATTCTTTAAACCATATCAGACATAATGCCCAAATCTTTCCTTTCACAACTAACTGATTTTCTAAATTTCCTTATTAATATTCTAAGTTATTGTGACACAGCACTAGAGACCTACGTTAAATCTTAATTATATTAAAGCCAAAGCATTAATTAACTGTTAATGATTTTAAAAGCTTCTATTAAATATAAGATAGGTTGATGTTTGAAATGAGAGTTAAACTGGACATGTGTATTCAAAGTATTGAAGAACACAAGAATGATAGCACTTGAATTAATAATTTTTCTTTAAAAGCAGTATTTCCCAATAGAATATTACTGCAGAATATAGGGGATATATGACCTTAGAAAGCTATTACATATTAGTGAATTTCAGAATGTTTAATCTCCATTGAGTAAAAATCGCTATTTTATTTAACACACACATGAAAATAGTCTTCACTGTGTGCGTTAAATCCTGTTTTTATAAATATATTGCAAATAAAAGCATTTTTTATAATTTCAAATTATTAAAAGAATACTAAATACAAATTGCATCAATAATTTTTATAACACTGATTGTTATAAGTAAAATGACACTTACATAGGTTGGTGTCATGATTAAGTTAAAACTGGAAATTTAGAAGTTCATAAATACTTGCAATATATATTTTATATTCTTTATAAATTCATAAAATATTGGTTCATATAGTTAGATATTGCTCTAAATCGATAAAAATATCTTATCTGATTATTTCCCATTTAAAAAATCTATATCTACATAGCAGCTAGTATTTAGTTACACTCAACTTGGCTTATAATCTATTGTTCATTTTAAATTATTAGTTATTCCCAATAATTAAAATTAAAAGAAAGAACTTGAAATTGCATAACGAAAATTTTATTTTACAACATTGATGCAAGGATCAATGAGAGAATTCTATCCCTGATAAGCCTTCACTACTGATTTTCAATGCACATTCAACAAAAAAATTTGGAAAAGTCATTCAGTTAGAGTTTTGTTTAGTTATATTAACGCCCCGTTTTAAAGCAACACTAGGGCTATTTTGGCCCGGACCTCCTACTTTTGAACCACGGCCAGATGATGAGGACGACACCTGAGCTGGCACCGCCTCTCCGAATTTCCACAACATACCAGCGGGAGGACGTTTGGCCCCGATGGATTTAATGTGCACCAGACCCGCTTACACGACGGTTCTTCAGTGGAATCTGGTCTCAAGCCTGAAACCCTCTGGTTCCGAAGCAGAGACCTTACCACCAGACCACCGGGGCCCTTTCATTCATCTGGAAGGAAACAGGGACTCACTATTTATCCACCAACATCTGAGAAAGAAACTGATACAGGGGCAGAGGTTTGATAATTTGAATAGGCATCAAACTGGATGTGCACAGAGATCTTCATATCTTTCACAGACTCTGTGACAGCTGACTACTGTAGGATGAAATTTTGAATACCTCTTGTTCATCTTTTCAGAGTAACAGTTTATACACATTTCATTTTTATGGGCAAAAATTTCATAAATGAGTCACTCATAAGGCCAACAAATTTCTGGAAAGTGAGGATATTTGGCATATGGATTGACCAACCAAATATTTGAATTTTACCTCCCTACAGTGTGTCTGGAAGAACTCTTGGAGAAAAATTACGCAACTCCCTCTGATTACATTATATTACTCCCATCTCCACTAATCATCCTGGCTCTGAAAACAGCACTGTTAAAGAAGTGAAAATGACTTTCACATAAACTTACAAATAGACTAATTTTGAACCTGAATTCATATTGTGAAAACTGTGTAATTGTACCATACCCTTTATTAAACCACATTTTTTTGTTAAATTTTGTAATGTCTGTTAATATTTTTGTGCTGATGACCCGAACCAATAATTACATATGAGTACCCTAACTGTTGAATGATATTTCTTTTGGTATTATATCAACATATGCACACACCCAATTTCTTTAAAATCTGTCTAGTACTTCTGGAAATAGTTGGTCAAAATTGAAATTTTCTTAATTTTCATACCAATGCATTATAAACCCTCATTCATTCATAAATAATCATTTTCCTTATAATACATATTTTAAAGTACTTATTTAACAAAAATATAATTATACTGGATTGGTCTCCTATTCAAATTCCCTCTTTTTTTTTTTTTGTATTCTATTTATCTTGATCTTTCTTGAGAATTATCTGCCTATTCCTACAGTTAAAAGTATAAAAATCAAAGAAATATTGATATATGCTTTGAATAAATGGTATTTAAATGATCTTGCACATCCATAGTTTGTAATGTCATAAGTCAATAGATAATATGCTTATACAATAAAATTAGCAAATAAAGAAGGTAAAACTAGGTTATAATTTATTTATTTATTTTACAAAAACAACACTTTTTAATAAATTAATTGAAGCTATCAGAATTACAGTGCACGTAATTTCTGAGAAAATTTATAATAAATTTTTTTTAAAACTAATTTTAAAAAATTTAAGTTTGCAGACAATATTTTTTTTTAATTAAAGGCTTAAAGGGAGACCTCATAAATAATTGCTGCATAGAGATTGCACAGTGAAATAAATTTCAGCAGATTTATTACTAATACATCACTATACATGAAATAGCTAAAAGACAAAAATTCAACCATAGTAAATCATGCACATACATGAAAATTTAGTTTTAAAGTACCCAATCTTTACCAATATTCTAAAATCATATTCTTATAAAGAGATAAATAAAGCAGGTGGATTAAACAATATTTCCAACACAGTTAAAGGTGAATTAAACTATTATAACAAACAATTTATGATCTCTCTAATATATGCTTCCTAAAAATAAAAAAAAATTAAACCAGCATTTCTCATTTACCAAGCTATTTGTTTAAGAATTGCAGAAATTCAAGTTTGAATTAAAAAATTCTTACAAAATGGTTTGATTTAATATAATACCATTATGTTTTAAAATCACATTGAGCTAGTAAAGATGAGGCATATAATTTTGAACTTTGGCAAAAGGATAAGGACAATATATGACACAATGCTAAGTTTCTTTACCACAGCAATATTAGGAAATCTGATGAAAAATTTAATATGCATTGGGTCCACGCATTTAAATCATAAACAAAATTGAATTCTGAATCTGTGGGCCTACTAACCCCAAATCAGGAACTTGTCAATTTTTGACATAGTTACATTAATGAATAATTTTGCAACAACATAAGAGCAATTTTGAGAACAGACCTCAATGAATCATAGTCAGATGACAAGAACAACACATGAGCCACCACCTTTTCTTGTCTCATTATGGGAAGAAGTTTGATCCCAAAAGATTTAGCATTTATCAAACCTAAATATATACAAGAATTCGTCATTAACCCTTTCTAAGGCTGTGGGAAGTATGCTTCCCACCAAATTTATCAATCTTTGTATGAAATTATGTAGGTTGACATAAGTTCTGATAATTTTTTTTAGAAAGACAGAAACTTAGATGCTTCAGTTCTTTATCTCACACAAAATGATGTGTATTGGTTTATCACTTAATTATTAATTAACTTAATTAATTAATCAAATTAAATTTATCTAATAAGCTAAATGAATCCCTTTTCTTATTCTAATTTCAAGACTAAAAATATTTTAACATAATATGACTAGAAAAAAAAATGGCTCTTTAAAAGGGTTAAGTTGAAACTCTGTAACTAAGCCACAACAACTTCAAGGGTTGTCTTTCAGAAACAAAATTTGGATATTGAGATATAATACTGTAGTTACAGGCAATTTCTTGTATTTAAAAATGAAACAGTTGTTGCCACAACAATACTTGAGCTTCATTCAATCAAATATCACATCCAAACTCTTAGAAGATATTTATTTAAATATAATTAATCATTTATGTCATTTGATTATGCTTTTTTTACAAAGAGGTCTTTTTGTTTTGTTATGCAACTGACTTTGGTACTCATGAAAAAATATTTAAACTAAATTTTTATGTTGAAATTTATTTATAATATTATCTAAATACATAAAAACAATAATTCTCTAACTGATCAATTTGTTGATATTAAATAAGGTCCTTAATTGAGAACATAATAGTATGAAATAAAAAAAAGGGAGGGGGGTTCATAAATGAAAATATTTTCTAAACTGAAGAGATTCTATTATTTTTCAGAATCCACAGTAAAAATCATACAAATGAAATTCTCTCTATAACAGAAACAAATCAGCAACATAATGCCATGTACACAATGACAAAATTCGATTGAAAACCTTTGATAAAAATATAACAATCTTAATCTTGTCCAAATTGCTATTTTATGACTCATGTTTTATTCTCCAAATTAGTTCCAAAATTAAGAATTAAAGAAGAGAAAACTTTTCTTGAAAAATTTATAAATAGTTATTAAGTCCCCCAAGCATGAAAATAATGCTCAACATATTCAAGATCTATATTTAAATTTTCATAAAAATGCTTATAAACTCTTATAAAAATTTGAACTATGTTTTCTGAAATTAATGAATGCTGTAAAGCATAGACACATTTATAAATAAAATGTAGGGCTACTCAACATTTTTAAAGGCAGTTATTTTCCTCCTGATAATTAGTAAAACATTTTGGATTTACTCAAAACAGTACAAATATTTTTGGGAGAATAATTACCTTTTATCAATGACTTTATAGTTAATACATGCTGTTGTCCAGTTGATAATGCATTATACATGAATGCGTCGTATTTAGCGATGGAAAGTGTACTCATTCATTTGGAGCATATTTGATTTGGAAAGAATTCACTTTCTGTTCATATCCACAAGCTTTAGACTTCTCTACCCTGTAAGTTAATAAATATCAAACTATAAAAGAGATTTGAATAGTTTTCTAAATTCAGAATAAATAGAGAAATAAAGTAATATTCAGTTATTTAATTACTATTCAAGTGTACCACGGATTATAAGAATTGCTGGCAATCTCAGTCTAAAGCCCGTATGAAAATATTTTAATAACAACATTTGACTAAAATCAACTATCAAAATATATTAGAACTACATCATATTTATAATTAATTTTGAAAAATATTTTTAAAAAGAAATACCACCATATTTTCAATGAGCGTCTATAAAATATACAACAACAATAAATAACACATGTTGACTCTCTAATACATTTGCTAATTTAGATAATGATTACAATAAATAACATTTCTAATCCCTCAGAGAAATTGAAAAAGCGTAACAGTATAAACTGCAAAGAGACTCAAGTTTTCAATTTTCAATGAAATGAAAAATTAAAACTCTATAAAAATATTTCTATAATGACAGAAAAGCATACATTACAAGGTATAAAATATTAATTATCAATATATCGTTTGATACCATAACAAGTATTTAAACATACTTGGATTATGATTAGCATTGCTTATTGCTTAACCTTACTCTGAAGAATAATTTCCAATAATTTTTCCAATAATTTTTGTAATAAGCTATTTTTACAAAAATTAAAAATCTGGAAGACAAGATTCTAAATTTTAAATGAGTTTTTAATACTCATCATTTAATGGATTTATTTTATTCCAACATAACAATAGATCATCTTATGAATCAGAATTATATCGCTGAAAAGTATTTCAGCAAAAAATTAAATAATTTACACACGTGGTCTTAATACAGATCAGAAAATACTTTACTCTATTATCATAATATAGTTCCTGAAATGTCTGAAGTCAAACTACGGTCATAACAAATATTTTCCTTTTATGAGATACTAGAAAATTTTTAAATTGCAAGAGAAGTCTAGTCAAAGCATTATTTGGTCTAATTTGTAATGCATTATATCTACCAAATTCTGCTAAGAGCACTGTAACCATATGGCATATCAAGAGAAATGATTGAAACTCAACACCTTCAAAATTTTAAGAACTCCTGACCACAGAAATCACTAATAAAATGCAAGAGATGCAATTTCTCCAACTATTTAAGAAAATACATTACCCAAAAAATAGAAAATTAAAGTCCTTAGAACAATATTATATACATATTAATAATTTCAATTTATTATAATTCGCATTATTAAAGTAATTACTTTCTAATCATGTAAATTAAAACTTCATTTTAAAATCCAAGATGTATGTGCTTTTGTTCCTCATGCTCCTGAGTTAGCTACGTTAAGGGAAATTCCCTTTCGTAAATATATAAGCTCTGAATGTGTTTTTTCCCCTGCATTTTCTATTCCTGTTTGGAGTGAAACTACTCTTAACTTTATAAACAAATCTTAATTACTCCAAAAATTCAACTCTTCCCTTAATAATCAAGATAAGAATGGACCTTACTTAAAGAAGCTCTTTAGCTAGAAAATGTATCATTACACAAACAATTTCAATTTATTCACATTTCTTTAATTAATTTCTAATGACCTGAATTTAAATTTCACTTTAATTTCTGAATTTTTCAGTCCATAAAAGCCTAAATAATATGTTTTCTCAGAAAATTTAATTCCCATTTGAAGCAAGTTCTGAATGCAGTCCCAGACTTTCTTTCTTGTTCGGTGTAACACTTTAATACTGGTCATGGAGTTGGCAAAGAGCTTTCAAAGCATCTCTAAAAATTGAACAGCTTTATAACCACGAGGAAAAATGAAATAGTAATGTAAGAACTCATCACCTGCTTTCTTTTCCAGAAGATTCATCTCGTATATCTAATGAATAACATAAAAGAGGGAATAACATTCAAGTCATCTAAATTCAGAATCTGCATAGAATTCAGTAAACAAGGCAAATTTGCAATGCCTGGAAAAGCAGTTTGATTTACCCATCAAAAGGCCTGCTGTTAGGGATCTAGTCCCAATTCCCCCTCTATTCCCAGGAAATTCACAATTTTATTTTTTCACAATGTTTTTATGATTAAATATTTTATCTTTATATACAAAGTTGCAGATAATTAAAATGCCCTGATGAGATACATACATTGTACATAAATTTTTAATCATGAAAATATCTGCGAGTTATAGATAATTACAAAATTAAACCTGATTTTGAAAAGAGATTAATAAATTATTTTGGTATTTTATAATATACTACTGAATTTCAAAATGCATTGATGCTCAGTACCACAATTCCATAATATAAATATGTATTATGGCAATTTCATCTAATACAAGAATTTAGGAAGATTAAAAAAAAAAAATTGCAAGTAAGAATGTTGGTATAAAAACCATGTCTTAGAGAAAAGGAATAAATAGTGGCTCCACATAAATGAAATGACACTTTTACATGGACACAAATATCTTAGGAACACTAGAACTATAATTAAACGATGTATTTTGAATGGTCTAATATATTACTGATTTGAAAATCAAAAACTGTCAAAAAGCACTCCCTCAATTTCTTTTTTTTTAACTATCACTTTTTTTTCCATTTTTTATCTCACAATATTTCTTTAACTTCAAATGTTTTGTTTAATGATTTCATAATAAAATCAAAAGGGGGAACAATACTTTTAGAAGCTTAACTGAAACAGCAAAAACTATCCCTTTGAAATTAAATGTCTCAAAACATCAGAATTCTATTTTCCCAAATTTTTTTTCTGGCTAAATATTTTATTTTTGGAGAGTAATATTTCAAAAGATTAGTAATCTTACATGTTTAAAAAAGTACCATAAAATACATTTTTATATTAAGTTGCTATAAAATCTCAAAATAATTTATTTATTTATTTAAATTAAAAATTTTAGATTCTGCTCATATACAAGCATAATTTTATAGGATAAAAGTGAATAACACATCATAGTTCCATTTTGCGGTTTGCTTTTAAAAACTATTTAATTTAAAAACTTAATGATGATTAAAGACACATAAAAAAAGTGATTCGTGAAAGTATATTTTTGCATCTTTCAAAATAATCCAAAAACTATTAAATTCCCATAAAACCTTAATATTAAAATAATGTTTTGAAACTAATTTTCAAGAATGTTATACATATTATTATAAGAAATGTTTATATGCAATTAATAGTTCATCCAAGAATGGAGTATATTATCAAAAAGCTTAAATTTAAAATGAAAACTAATAATAAAATTAGGCACCAGATATAATATATTGAAGTCCATCCACTCAATACAATTTAGAACCACAAAATAAATAATAGTCATACTTTATTTATATTTTTATGCTAATTTAAGAATGCAATTTTAAGTTACTCGAGCCAAAATTGTCTTTTATAATAATAGACCTAAATCTCTTGACCTAAATAGAATTTTTTTTAAAATTTTTTCCTTGCTTTTTTATTAAAAAATTCTTTATTCAATATCATAAAATGTACATTCAAATGCTTATCCAATATTGTATTCTAGAAGTACTTTCACTAAATTTGAAGTTTTTAAATGATACAAATAAGCTGCTTCTATTCTCTTTATCTTAATTACATTTTTTTTTCTAAATCAAGATAATATTTAATTATCTAGCAATATTTGAAAATTCCAAGCAGAATTTCTATTGATCTTTTTCTTTATACATACAAACCAAAATTTTCATTATAATTTATTTATTTAAGTTAGTGCTAACTAGAAATGGAAACATTCCTTATTTCTAACTCATTTAGACCTCAGATATTCACCAAAATTTCTGATTTTCTTTTCAAAATTTCTAATGGCCAGTATGGATATTTTTCTAGAATGTTGAAACTACTGAACAGTGGTGGCTTATGTAATATAATCACGAGGGTGAAGTAGCTTTTAATCTCTTACTGTGAAATGATACATATTTGCACCACTTTTATATATCAAATCATTGCAATTGCATATAACCAACCTTAATTCTTACTATAACTCAGAATATATTAAACTCTTTCTTAAGCTGAAAAGCAGTATTTAGGCTCAAGGACTTTATAGAAACTGCTGAAATAATTTAAAATTTGAAAACAATTATTGATGCTTTTTAAGAAATTCGGTTATTCAGAACTACCTGTGTTTTATTCTACAGTCAGGGCTTTATTAAACTCAATATCAATCAGAAAAGTGCAAATTAATATATGGGAGTTTCATCTTGTGCTTTCTTTCAGATCTTCAGCATTTCTAAGAGAACGGTTATAAAAAATATGAACTGCAAGAAATATCACATTTATTATTTATTAAAGTATCAAATTTAATAAAGCCTACATTAAATTAATTTTTATTTAGAATTAATTATCCTCCATTTTCTTATTTATTTTCAAATTTTATGTTTATAAAAAAATTTCAATGGGAAAATACATAAAATTTCATTTTTAACATCCTTAATACTGAACTTTTCAACAGTCATTTTTTTTTTTAAATGTAAGAGAAAAGTTTGCATTTTATTATTGTGCACACACAGAACAAGAAAATTAATGGAAATAGGAACAAGTTGAAAATGTATTCTATTTATGGCGGTTTTCAGTCTTTATTTATTTATTTTTTCCAATTATATGAAAATAGTTTAGGTAAGGAGGGGTGGATGCTAAAGAATCCAGTTTCTCGCTAAAATTTTTCCCAATATTTTTCATAAAGATAGAAAATACTAAATAATATTAGAATATTTTTGAATTAAAAACAATGTAAAAAATTAAATAAAGTAATTTAGTTTACATACAGAAAAAAGCTACTACTATATTTTTCAAAAACTACAACATTAAGTACATAACCTAAGTACATACTACAACATAAAGTTTTATTTAAAAAATTCCATGCTAAAAAATCCAACAAAACTATGGAACAAAAAAAAAAACAAAAACGGAAAAATACTAAACAATGTAAATAGATTTTTTCCAACGGGGAAAAAAAACTATGAAACAGAAGAAAAACGGAAAAATACTAAACAATGTAAATATATTTTTTCCAACGGAAAAAAAAACAACTATGAAAACAATGAAAAGAAATACTTAGTTTAGTGATACCTATATGTTTGGTACAAGAGAACTGAAAACTTTGCAATAATTTTTATATTTGAAAGAACAAATGATTTCAAACAGTTGAAAGATTTCGGCTTGACTGAATTTATTTATACTGACGTCTTTCATTAGCTTGAATGTTTTTTATTTTGTTGTTGTTGTTAAATATATATATACGGCTAGCCATCTTAATGCTAAACAATGCTTAAATATAAATTAAACTGATTTTTAAGTCAAAAATAATCTTATTATTAAAACATTACAAGAACATTAGGATCAAAACAAAAATATATAAAATTACTTGTAAAAAAAATCATGAAAAATATTGCTTATATTTAATGTGAAAGCAATAGTGATAATACCCGGTAAAAATTTGTTATAATTCAAATAAAGATGGCCAACTTGATGACCAGTAAAGTATCTATTGGTACCGGCTACAGCAAATTGAAAGTGGGGGAAAGAGGCTAAGATAAAATCTTATATAACATGTTAAGGAAAAAGACAAGTCATAAATTGAAGTTACCATCAAAAAGTTATAAATTCAAAGGACAACATAGGGCAAAGTATTCAACAGTAATTTCCTAAAGGAAGATGAAAGCAATTGCCTCTGCAACTACTTAACAAGGATTTGTAGGTTAGTTCCTATCCTCCTTCCTAAAGCAAATTTTTAAATGAATTTAAAGCCTGACAGAATGTATATTAAACATATCCACTTATAACAATATTCAAACAAAGAAAATCAGAAAAAAAAATATTAATTAGTTCTTTAACATATTTTAAAAAAGAAATAAAAATTTATATTTCAAAATAAATTTGATCTGTAAATATTATTTTTGCTTGCTACTTAATGGCAAAGTATGCAATTTTATTGTTAAAAGTTTTCAATAAATTATTCATATGTATGTAAACTCACACACACATATATATAACCTTCACACAAAAGCAAAAAAATTAGACATCTTTAAAAAATTTTAATTTTTTATGCAAAACTATAAATTTTATTAAAATCCTGAGAGGTTCTAAATGTCTCTAGATTATACAAAATCTTTTAACATGTTAAGAAATATCAGAAATATGCTTCTGAAATTTAACAGCTCTAAAGACTTTCTTTTTAACTCTGTGAAAAATGCTTTTCTTAAGAGCAGTACAGAGGCTATATCTGAAAAGCATTAACTAACCTAACAGAATTAATTTGCCTTTCCTATTATCACCTCCTATAAATATTTTATTTTTCTGTTCTATTGCTTACCACAGAAGTGATTATATTAATAATAATGAGGGAAAACAGAACCCAAGAGGTGATAAAAAAGGACAAAAAATTTTGTTTTCAAATGACTTCATCAAAATCTCCATTGGAAAATAATAATTTGAGATTTCATCAGACCAACAAAATTTCCAGTAGCAAAAAAGTGAAATGTTTATTCACCGTATTTTGGAAATAAATTAAATTCTCACAAAAAAAAAGTAAAATGTAACTCGAGTTTTTCAGAAATATTCAAGCTAAATTGACACTATAAAGCCAAGCATTCCATTTTATTCGGTTATGCAAAAAAAATATGCTTAATAATTCAAAATTCCTGAAAGAGCACTCAATAAAAAAAGTTATAAAAATATAGATATAAAAATTTATAGAAGTATTTTTTACCCTGACATGAAATGCAATGCAACAAACGTTACATTTTTAGGAAGTTTGCACAAATAAAAATTGCAATGTGATCAATGATTTTGCAAAATTAATGCATGGATATAGCAATTTAATATACAGTAAGAAATATGGAGCATTTCTTGGTCTGTATTTAATATTACTAGTTACAAATTAAAATAGATAAAAAATTCTTGCATTTTAATGAACAAATAACTACTTTTTATAAAGAGTCTCATGAAAATTGTCAGAAAACCTGATTGATGATTTAGCTATAACACTGCTCAGAAATAAGAGTGGAATGATTTTCTTTTAAATTAACACAAGAAGTTTGTAAATAATCTTCAGACAAGTAATACTCTTATATTCAAACATTACCATTAAATAGATGGATGGGGGGGGGGGAAGTAATGATGTAAACAAAGTAAAAATATGCCTGCTTTAATGACAATTATCAAAGCAGTTCAACAAATTTAGCCATATATTATTAAAAATTACACATAAAACATAATTATTGTACATCAATTTAACCTAAATTATCTGAATCAAAATTTCAAACCATTTCAAATAAACAGAAATACACACAATAATTAAAGAATTGCAAGAACAGCTGAGTACTAAAACACCTTTACTCTTTTTTTTTTTTTTTTTTTTTTACAGAAATTTTGTCACTAACACATATCAAATTTATCTACTTAAAAATATTAAAAGCTTCTTTCATGATATTGATTTTTTTTTAAAATTTTGTATCATCTTCACATTTCTATTGATTTTAACCTGCAGGCTTATAGATGTATTGAAAGAAAAAAGTTGAAATTCTGACACATTAGAAGAATTTTCATATTTGGTAATTTTTTAAGGAAAATTTCTTATATATTACAGAAATAAAACAATATATTCAATTATATCTATGCATTGTGTAAAAATATATATTCATTATGCCACTCTTTTTTACTTGTATTAAAATCTCAAATGGTGTATTAGAAATGTATTAAAATATGCTGATTGAATAAGATCTAACCTTTAAATTACGAATTTCACAGAAATTTTAATGTCCAATAAAATAAAATGAAATAACAGTCGAATTTAAGATAAAAATTATAACATTATCCAATTGAACTAACTGTAGAAACCTTCCAAAATTACTGAATATAACTCTACCTAATTTTAAGTCATTCACTAATTACAATTTATGAAATTTCTTTTAATATATACTTTATTTGCAATCTGGTTTATTTCTCTCTAATAGGAAGAACAGGAGAAAAAAAATCTTTTGTAGTAATTTTCTATTTTGACCAGCAGAAAAATAAATTTAAAAAAAAAAAGATGTTAGCGGCTATTTATCTAAAAAGACCAATAAGCACAAATGAGTCAAAATCCAGTTATCTATTTTGTTGAAAAATAAAACAATAGTATATAGATTGTTATAAATACTGTTTGTTTCAGTATTCTGATATGAAAACTTTTGGGCGGTTCTATCTCACTATGGGGTGACACACAGAAGGATGTGCGCTATTTCCTGAAAATTCTTTATTGTTAAATATAAACATTTCCTCTTTTCCTCTTACCTCTATTTTGTCGAATTAAACCCATCCTAACCATGTGCTAAAGCACGGAGGCTTTTAGAATTCGTTGGCAAACAATATATATATAACACCAACTGCAGATGCTTTTAAAACAATAATAAGAACATAAAACAAATTCTCAAGCACTACAGTTAGCTCTCTATTACAATATTTGAAACAGTGCAATGAAAATAACTTCACGACTACTTTCTTATTCATCAAATATGCATGCATACTTTTAAAAAAA
The DNA here is from genome assembly GCA_026543865.1 of Argiope aurantia. Taxonomy (NCBI): domain Eukaryota; kingdom Metazoa; phylum Arthropoda; class Arachnida; order Araneae; family Araneidae; genus Argiope; species Argiope aurantia. The sequence continues at coordinate 330,814 of JAPMOR010047583.1, read as the reverse complement.
TTTTATGCTACATTTTTAAAAGATACTAGCTAAAAGGGAATTTTAAAACAAAGATACTAAAAAATAATACATGGAATTTAAAGGACCACTGAATCACCATAACAATGAATGTGAATTACAAAGTGCAGAATAATTTCCTTTCATCCAAAGAAATTATTTTTTCGGTAAGGTAATCAGATACTTATAAGTAGAAAATATTTAAATAAATCATCCAAACAAAATTGAATGCCAATTTTGTTTTAATCCTGTCCTACAATACATACATATAAAATATTAGAAACCAACATATTTTTAAAAATGTTATCTTTCATTGTAAAAATTAATCTCAATTAAAACATGCATATAGAAAAAAATATGACATTTTTATAAAATTGCTTACAAAATTAAAATACACATAGTGTGGAAGGAGGGATTTAAATCATTTTCCAACAAAATCATAATTAAAAAAGTCATGACAGAATGCATGCTATAAATAAATTCTACGATGATTTTATATACTTATATCCAAACAGACAGGCTAGCTTTAGAAAAAATAATGGATTTATTTTTTGATGATAATGAAGCATCATCTTCCTTATTTATCTTTAAGAAAAAAACATTAAACACAATTGTGTCAAATATTGTCTATGAGCAATAGTTTGAAAGAATAACGTCTAACTATCAAAGCACTATTATAAAAAGGACAATTATTCATACAAGTTTCATGCTAAACATTTATATTATTGATTTCTTCTGTAAGTATATCTGTCTAGAAGCTGGCAATATTCTCAAAATTTAAAAATTAAAATATATTTCGATTTTTCTAGCTTTTCATGAACACAATTAAAATACTATGTTGTAAAAAATAATTTCAAGCTACTAAATATAATTGAAATTCAAATATCTGATTTAGCAACAACAAGCTGATTAGCTTAACAGGCAAATTTTGAAAAGGAAAGTTAATTTATTTCCCTAAAAAGTTAGGTAAGATTGATATTCTGCAATTTAAAGATCAAGGTCAAGGATGTAAAGAGTCATAGAAGTCAAAGGAAACGTTTCCTAAAAACTCAAAAATTGAAAGATCAACCTCAAATATTATTTTTTTTATCAGAAAATATATATTTCATATCATTTTCAAGTCAAACATGCGAGACCATATAAAATTAAATATAAAACAATCGCTCCCTTAATTTACAAAAAAAAAAAAAAAATCATAAGCAGTTTTTGAAAATTAAATATTAAAAATGTATTATTGCAGTAAAAATATAATTTTTTTGTTAGATCATTTTTTATACATCTATAAAAGGATGATTGATTGTTCATTAATAATTATAATGCATTAACAGAATAATAAATAGCGATTCAGTTTAAAATTCTTTTATTAGCTACAAAATGCACTAGAAATCCAATGTTTCAGCCTCCCTTTTAACTTATATTTAACACTGACATTTGATATGTGGACAAGATATTATTTAAATGAAGAAATTACATATACTGTCTACACCTATCTATGATAGTTAGTAATTTTTTGAGACTCTCCAAAATGCAAGAAATGCACTCATGGCTTCTGTATGAGGGTTTTTCCATGAAGGTAATTATTTTTAGTAGCTACTTTATAACAATGTGACAACATTTAAAAAAATAAAAATAAAATCCTTAAATACAATTAATATTTTAAAAACTATAAAGAAGATACATACTTACTTCTTTAATTCTTGCAATTCTGCTAGTTCACTAGATTGAACATCCATTGGATAAAATGAACAGTTAAAAGTACTATTATAAGCATTTTGGGTAACCGACTCGGAACAAGATACAGAGTGCATAGTATCATTAACTTGTGGAATAACTAGTTCATTTTCTAGTCTAGATGGAATATCACTTGTATTTACGGAACAGTCTCCATTTAAAACAGTTGAATCATTGACTTCATCATGCATATTAGTACCATTGCTTGTAATAGGTTGAGAACTAAAGTAATCATTGTGTTTATATTGAATATGAAGAGAATCACCATTGACATTAGGAACAGGTGTTACATTTGGAATTCCTGTATTTGCAAAAACAGACGCGGTGCAGTTACTTCGAACAACAGATGTACTACTAAATGAAAATTCCATGTTATGATTTTGCATCTGATCACCATAGGAACAAGACCTGCCAAATTCAGCTTCTAAACGTTCCAGTTCAGTAAAAGCTAACAAAACTTGCTCTCTTGTTATACCGCTACTCCTTAATCGACGTATAAGTTCAACTTGTTCAACTGTAAAAAGAGCCATAGATAAAACTGAATCAAAAACTACATGATTTATTTCGGTTTTCTACATATTCATGAGCCTCATAATGGAAAACTTTGAACATCAAGTAAAATGAAAGTATTCCTAGTCATCAATAAGTGTTAATCCATTTTAAAAACATGTTTGCTTAAAAATTGATTAATATAAGAAAAAACGGTGATAGACATGAATGATTGCAGAGCCATGAATTTCCTAGATGCCGGCATCACCTCACATCAGACAGCAGAATTTTTCGATATCAAATTGTTTATTTCCCCTAGTTTCACTTTAATTAGTTTGTCTGGGATTTTGTGACTTGTGCTGTGATGCAGCAACAGTGCATGTTGTTCATCTATTTTGTAATGAAATAAAAAAAATAAAAATGCCTAAAAAAAAAGGGCATCGAATTTTTTTTAATTTTTAATGATAAAATATAATCATAATTTACTATTGATATCTAATCAGAATATAGTGAAATCAAACTAGAGCTATGTGGACAAATGTCAGCTGGATTAAACATTCGGTTTCGGTATTAATTTGAAGCAGAAACACAATACTACTTTCATTCAGTTTTGAATCTAGATTCAGAGGATATTTTGAATTCCTAGAATTAATTTCCCTTTCATATGCTTCGTTATTTATTCGCTTTAAATAAAGAAATAAGAACAGAATAGCATAAGATCCACATACAAGTTGTTATGTCTTCCGATCTTTCATTGGGAAAATTTCCGGATCATCTGCTGTTGCTCATAATTACGAAGATCAATCAAGATATTGATTAATAAAATAGACCGTATATTTTTTGTAGTTAGTGAAATGAAAGTAAAAATATCTCATTATACATCAGAATTATGAATATATTTAATAATTAATATCTTTGGCGGTAAATTGAGGCTGATTACAAAGAAATAAACATCGATTTTTATACGCGTGATATTTCTTTGATAGGTTATAAGGAAAAGCTAAAATGGAAAATTCTGAATATTTTTAAAATTAACTCAAAAGTAAATAAAAATTATCACAGTGAAAAGCAGGATATTGAATCGACTTGAAAATTCAAATTGGTGATGGCCATGTCGAACGAATGAGTAGCAATGCCGTCACGACCTGGGCTTATAAGCCCTTTGTGCCAGTGTGAGGAGGCATCATGGAGACAAAACATAACTTTACAGTAAAGCCCAATAAAAGATGAGTTAGTAAATAAATGTGGGAAAATGCGTAGAATTTTACATATCTTATTAATTTTGATTTCAGGCATAAAACTTTTGGGGATTTTCGCTGAATTTATGTTAGACCTGCCAGTCCTGAGCTCAATAAAATGTGTGTTATCTCAGAAAAATATAAAAATGTATCGACGAACTTATTCTTGAAATGGAATAAAATGAATAACTTTGGCACTGAATTGGATAACACCCAATTTCATCTACAGTATAAAGCATCTCCTTAATACTAGGTTTTGCTTTTATGATGAGGAATCAAAAATCGTTAATTTGGCGATTTTTTCATCTTTTTGATAAAAAGTATTAATTGGCAATCTATATTCTCCCAATCTATAGTGGCCTTTGGTAATCCATCCACAATCCATTTTCTCAAGGTTATTGGAGATCAGAAATTCTGATGTTCCAAAGAGCGCATGCGCTGCAAACTCGTTGTTGTCTGCCGCTAGCTACGACAGTTACTTTTTGTACATTTACATTAACATTTGTTGTCCATGTGTTTGAATACAGACTTTATATCAGTTGTTTTTGGCGCAAACCTATTTAAATGGTCAGATAATGGGTTTAATAATTTATATGGAAAATAAATAATTATGAACCGTTTTTGTGGAGTTTCAAAAAAATTAATTTTGTACTAGTGTATATTTTTTTCGGAAATTGTAAAAAAGTAAACTTTTTACTAAAATGGAAAATCTTGATGATGATCAGTCTGTTAATAAGGTAAGCAGAGAACTCTTGCAGTTTTATTATCTGAATAATTTGGAATGTATTCCTATGATCATATATTTGTCTCTTTACATAAGTATTATAAACATTTCATGAAACCAGTGTTATAAATATTTATTAAATGAATATTTACTCTCATAAATGCAGAAATATTTGCCTCTCTTTATCATAAAATTCTTATTCTTTACGGTAAATATTCATACTACTATTCTGTTCATTCTACTATAAATATTCATACAATACAAATAACACATTGTGTAAGAATTATAATTTAGGTGAAAAAGTTAATATATATATATTAGATAAATATATGCTGCTAAATTTGTCTTATCGGGGTAAAGAGAAACCCCATGCTTTTTATTAAATGCAACATATTGAATATTAACTTCATATTAAACATTTAAGAAATTTTTTATGCATTAAATACCGGAAATTTAATGATGGCATATTGGGGGAAAATCAGTTCTCTCTCTTGAGGTGAAAATGATATAATCGTCAAGAAATTTGACCTCGAGATTTTGATAAATATTTTTATCTCATACTCCTGTGTCCAAAATCCACATTTTTAAAATTGTGTCTGTTCGTTTGCCTATCTATGAACATGACAACTCAAAAATATTTTGAATTAGACAGAAGAAATTTTGTGTTTTCTTTGCACAAAATTGATAGATTTGTATCAAATTTAAATTGAAATCTACAATAAATTGTTTATTAGAGTACAAATGGATATGGTAACTACAAAATGTAAAGAGCTAGATGTGTAAAATTTGGTACACTGTTTTGCATCTAAAATTTAGACTTTTATCAAATTTTAAACCAAGACTGTGAAAGAACTGATCATTCAGTTGGTCTGTTTTTTCAAGTGTATATAAATACAATAGTTTTGATAAATGAAAATTGTGTTATTTTTATTTTAATAATTTAAGTTCTGTATCAAATTTCGGTTTGAGATGTATGAAGAAAAGCATCCGAATACTCACTTTTCTTCTAATTACTGCAAAACATAAAATGCTTGTATGCAGGACATTATCACTCTGCACAAGATTTAATTTCATTCATGCTGCCATACTTCTGCCTTTCCCCATTCTTTGATTCCTAGGGTAATAAAAGTCCAAGCACTGGGGATCTTCATAACTTTGCCAACATTCCATGATGTGGGGGAGAGGAATAGCATATTTAGGTAAAACCAAAAAATATGGTACCGATTTTTTTTTTGCCATTGTCAACCAAATCGTGTTAAATGCCAGAGCTAAAGAATATGGTTAGTTTACCTCATTACCAAGTTATCACTATTGAAGAATTACAATTTGGTATTGTTGCCATATTACTGAGACCTATATTTATAGAAGTGAAAAAAATAAAAATTTTCACTAATGTTTTTTTTTTTTTTTTTTTTTGTTCTACATTTCAGAATGAGTAGAAATGTCATATTTCATCAATTTATTTTTTAATTAATGAAATAATTAGCTGGGAACACATATTAAAATTGATTGTTATTTCTACATAGCTATTCAATAGGTACATGCTCAGAAATTAATTATTGCATTATCAGTAGACAGCCAGACAATTTGCAAAATTAGAACAGTTTTACAATCCAAACTATGAGTTGTCAAGTGCTCTATAAAATAATTATCTATAAATTGTAATTGATTCCTACTAGTGTCTAATTTAAACATAAGTAAAGACCCATAACTGTTAATATTTAATTTTTTTTTCTTTAAATTATACTTCAAATTTTTTCAATTTGTCCTTAAAAATGTTTCTATTCATCCCATTTTAGAATAATTACTGAATAATTTTCCTTTATGAAATAATTTAATGTCTAATTTAAACTAAAGTAAAGATGCAAAACTGTTAATATTTGAATTTTTTTTAAAAAAATTTAAATTATACTTCACATTTTTTCAATTCATCCTTTAAAATGTTTCTATTTATCCCATTTTAGAATAATTACTGAATAATTTTCCTTTATGAAATGGGACAAGAAATTTAAATTTTTATTTTTACTAGTTATGGGTTTTAGTTTACTAGTATTATGAACAAATGCATAAACTTAAGGAAAACTGGATTTTCTGAATGCCGTTGAGCACTTCTAAATAAATTTTTTCCACTTCTGAATTTAACTTTGCAAGAAGTTTTTTACAACCTCTTATATTACTGGTACTGCTGTAATGTACTTTGTTTTATTTTGTATATAAATAAAAGAATGTTTTAAAAACAGTTATTTTTAACTACAGATGTAAAACTTAAAAAGAAAGAAAGAAATGTTATCCAGTGAATTTTTCAAGAATGAAATAACCTAAGCTTCAGTAATCAAAAGTGATTAACATAATATAAAAGTTTTTATAATTCATCACTTAAATGTCTGGCATTCAATTGAATAATTAGTGAATTTTTGTTTAAAATTAAATTTGGATCTCGTAGATACTGGGAATTTTTTAGTTATGTGCATCATTTAAGCAATAGTTTAGTCTGTCAGTCTTAATTTCAATTTCATAAATCTTATCACATAGAATGCTTATATTCTCTCTTTTAAAAAATAGAAGATTATTCCTTCTAATTAAGGTACTCTTTTCTCTGAAGTAGTGTGGGGAATATTTTTTTTGAAAAACTATGTGAACCAAATGAAAATATACTTTTCATATTAAAACACATTCTATGGATATATTTCTAGGAGCTAGAGAGTAATTATAAAATTTTTCAATACTATTGAAATTAAAATTCTTGTTTTGAAAAAGATCTAATAGATTTCATATGCTTGTATTAATCAGTAGTGATTAATAAAAAGACAAGCACGAAGGTTTTTTTTAAATAGTTTAGGTTTCCTTTGTGCAGTGTTCTAGATCTATCCATGTATCAGTATTGTTTAACTTCAATTTAAGTATGAAATTTAAATTTTGGACTTAATTGTAGAAATTATCTTAAATCTCACTTTTAAGATCTTATCTTAAAAGTGAGTTTCCATTATATTTGGAGGTTTCAATTTTAGATTGTCAGCTTATTTGGTTACTTTTTTTTAATCTGTTAATAAATATATGTTAATGAATTTATACTCTATCCATTTTGTTTCATGTAATTACATATAATTTAAACCTTTTTAACTTTGAGGTACATATAAAAAATATCAGGAATCTTTATGTACACTAATATATTGATTTTTATTTCAGATGAAAGACTTTTTGTACATTTATAATAAAATGGCTGAGACATGTTTTAACCATTGTATTGAAAATTTCAACTGTAGACAACTTACACCTTCTGAAGTATTATTTTAGTGTTTATTTCCTCTCTTAAAATTTGTAGAAATATTTGTTACTTTTAAGTATTTTGTATTTCATCTTATTGCATGTTTATCAATTAGTATGAAATTTAGACCATTTTAGTGGTTTTAATTGATGCCACTCTCTTGGGTAGATTTTTTATTGGTCTAAAATTGTGAAATTCAATGTTTCATGAAGCAGTAACCATTTTTGGTTGTAGAAGAATTGGATTTTCTCTGTTTAAAATGTTTGCATAACGATTTTATTTTACTTAATAGGACTGAGGTCTGTGTAAAAATTTAGTTTATTTTTTTCAAATATGCATTTATTGACTCAAACATTATAAAAGCAATTATTTTTATCATTTAGATCATTTTTCTAAATAGAAGTTTATAATCTGTCTGATGGTTTGGAAATTAACTTTTTTAGTATAATTAAAGTAGACATTTTGTATGAATGAGACTTGAAGGCTTCATTTTTACTGTTCCAAAATTCTTACAAAGTTTGTATTATGTGTGCTAAACTGAATTGTATTAAAACCTTCTTTTAGAGAATGATATTTTCCTAAATCATGTTAAATTGCTACTTACAAATAGTGTTACAAAAGCCAGAAAATCCATCACATAAATTTCATGGGTTAAAAAAAAAACTTTTTGCTTTTGCATGTTATTGATTACAATTAATGGATTCATTTACCCACATTTCACAAAATCACAACATTGTTTAGTTGATTACAAATAAAAGAAAAAATATTATTCAGTAAAATAGTTTAATAAAAATATTGTTATTACACATGTGGAAATAATGAATTTCATTTTAATATTTTTAAAGTTCAGTGATTTTCTGATACCCTTGAATAACTGAAACCCTGAAATGTTTTATATTTCATAAAATAATATCTCTTGTATTATCATCAAGTGAAATATGCCAGTCATCATCTTGTACATTAGTGTTATTTTCTTTCTTTAAAAAAAAAAAAATCGTCTTCTATACATTATCATTGTTATTAGTATATCATTTTCATGTAAGATGTTAACACTTTTTTCGGTTTTTAAAAAACCACATTGTGAAAGAAGAATGAGACCAAGTTAAAACTTAAGCCAAGTAAATATTTCAGTCATGGTTCTCAGAATGACATCTCATTGAAGAAGAATGAATAGTGTTTAGCTTTTTTTATTGTTTTATAAATCTCTGATAATAATGAAAGTAAATGTTTGCCTACCTTTTGACCCTCTTTAGAACTAATCATTGGATCTATAATTATCATTGTTGGTATAGGCATTAATTGATGCTGAAGATGTGCTCCTCTACACAATTAGAAATGGAATAAAATATTGCTAATTTTATTCACTTTTTCAGTAATTATTCCCTAAAGAATTTTTTCAAAAAAAAAAAAAAATTATAGCATGTAAAACATATAAAACCCCATTATAATAAACAATGTAATATAAAACATAATTAATTTTTCCAGTGGTATTAGTTTATGAATCATGCAATGTTTTCCTGGATTTTTAAATTTCTTCGTGATCCTACTTTTCCATGAAGAGAAGGTAGCATGGTGGAGATGGGAAGAGAAGGATGAAGGAAACATTAACATAGCGATGCTCGAAAGTTGGGGGGAAAGGCAAACAACCTCTATTTACTAATCTATTTTTTTTACTGCTGTTTTTTTATTTCATTTTTTTAATAATTAGATAAAGCAAAATGTTGATATTTTCTCTATTTGTCATAAATAACTTCAAAAATTGTTATAAAATAAAACACTCTTTACATATTTTAAAATAAGGAAAAGCATCTTTCCAATGTAATGAAATAGTATATCAGGAGCTTTTTGTCCAATCTTATGAAATTCTTAATCTCATTTTTCAAATTATATGTTATCTTAATCTTTCAATATACTCAGTTGGGACACTGCAAATAGAAATTTAAAAATTATTTTAAGAGTATCAAAATTGTTTTTGCAGTATAAATGTTTTCCATTATAAATTATCAATTAATAAATATTGTCTGGTGGCATGTAATTATCTTATAAATGATATCTATGCAAATTCTATGAGTGATTGCATTTTTTAAAAAATTATGCTAATTATTTCTTATGCCAGTTTTCTAGAAAAGGAAATTTACATTGAATTATTCTCTTATAATTTCAAAAAATGTTCATGTATAATATTTCATTAGAAGATTATGGCATTCATGCACTGTATTTTCAACTTAAGATCTAATTTAGTGATTGGCAAATTTGAACTTTTGAAAATCTATTTTTCCTTATTGATTTTGTATCTTTTTGAAATTCATTTTTGATTTTGAAGCTAACAGTATTTGATTTTCTTTTTCAAAACATATTGATGCATTTGAAGTAATTTAAAAACTAATTTTTTAACAATGTGTACATAGTTTAAAGTAGTAAGTGATTGCAAATTTATATTTTATAAAAAGCATTTTATTTGATTCAAAAACTTCACTTTTAAGTTATTTTTTATCCAATAGCACTGATTCTATGTAACTAAAGTGAAAATAATCTTAACTGTTTTAGTAACTTCTAAATATTAAATTTTCTGATCTAATAAAATTATTTCTACATAACAAGATGACTGATCCAAATAGTCACTGAAAGTGACTGCATAAATAAAAGTTAATTATCTGCTAATTCTTAGAGATAAAACTGTCTTTGACCAATATTTAACATTACAAGAAGATTTCACACAAATATATATTAATATAAAACTGTATGAGTTTTAAATATTAATATTTTATGTAATTTTATTACATTCTTTTATTTAAACATAAATAAGTCAAAGAAGTTACATGGTTTTAAAATAATGTAATGTTCATGATGACTGGCAAAATAAATAAGAATTTGGAATGGCAAAAAATGAAGTGAAAGTTGTAAATATGTTATTTGTAACCCATCTATTCAGTATACCTTTAATACAGTCATCTGTGAATAAGATAAATTTTTATTTCTCATTACTTTTCATCTCAGGGAATACTTTGTTTTTATTTTTATTTCTGTCATTACTTTTGTTTTTATTTTTATTTCTGTCATTACTTTTCATTTAATTTTAGGGGGGAAATTACTTATTCTATGGATATCCTTAATTTCATATTGAAAAGAATAAAAATTGTTTGTAATTTAAATTGATTAATCCTCTTACACAAACTTCTTTAACACTTCTAATTTTAAATATTTTATTTAATTATAGAATATATATATATTCTTCATGCTTTAATTTTGGTATTAATTAGTCGGTGAATAACATAAACATAATTTATTTTAATGCTTTTCTAAAATATGCTTTACAGTTCAGTGGAAAAATGTATTTAATAAATTTTTTTCCAATATAATTGTAAAAAAGAATGTTACTAGAAGCATTTTAGAGAGAAAAGTAACCAAATCAAGATTTTTTGTTTTTGTAGTTTAAAGTAAGAGGTTTAAAGATTTTATTTCTCTCTCTCTCTCACTATATATATATATATATATATATATACCTTATTGAAATATCAATTTGTTTTCACTTTTAGAATCTTATTTCTGATTGATTTTGAAAGAATAACTTGATCTTCAAATTTCGTGCTTATATTCTCATGCAATCTCAAATATTTTCAAATTGTTTGTTTTCCTGCCTATTTTATCCTTTATATTGATTCCTTCATAAAATAGCAAAGAATATAAAAAGATTGTTTTAAATGTAAAAACTAACATTCTGTTTAAATAGGAAAATTTATGAAATCTATAGTGCTTTTTTTAGATTTTGCATACAATTTAAATCCTTTTTTATTGATAAAAATATGGTAAATGAAAATATTTCATCAGAACTTCAGACAGATTCATACTATAAATATGTGAAATCACCTATGTGAACACATGGCATTTAGGCCCAGAATTAACAGGAATTTCTAGGTTGAATCAGGATTTTTTTTTCTAACATTGACCATGAAGGTCATTTAACAGTTTGTATCATTATTGTGTTAAATGTTATAATTATTCTATTGCGTAGGATGTATTGTTAATTACATCCTATGCAAATACAGCAGTTAATGAAATTTCTCACAGTATGTTAACATAAGAATTGAAGTTATTTATACCCTCTAATAAGTGTATGAAAATTTGTAGAAATTTTATGAAATGCTCTAAAATAACTTCATTTCAATTGCAGGAATCTTGCATTGAAAAGTGTTCTTCGAAAGGTATAGCTGTAAATCATAAACTTATGATGTGTTATATAGATATTCAGCCAGAAATAATCAATAAAAGGACTGAAGAATTACAAAAACAACAGGATAATGTAAATATGATAAATAATAACTCTTAGATTTGTCTTCTATGTATGAAGATAACAGTTATAATCAAAAGCAATAAAATATAAATACTCCTTTTTTTATAATTGTTGGTCTGCTTTTATTTTGTGTACTAATTTTGTCCATACATTTATTAATAACATTTAATGTCACATTTTGCTCTCATATATCTAAAATAAGATTTTTGGATGCATGTTATTTTTATACCTTTTTATTAAATCTAATTCTACACACTTATAAGTTTGTTTAGATCACACTATACAGTAAATGTTTATCCATATCTACTGTTCCAATTTCAATGAAAGTTTTCATTCAAATGTTTTTTGTAATTTTATAGATTTTCCGTATATTTAAATTATTCTATTTTGAAGAGACTGATGAATTAAAAGTGAATGAATTACTTTATGTTCGGATAATTGCTAGTTTGAGACTCATTGCACTGAAAATTTCTTATGTATGTAGATCTAGTAAATGTTAAATCTACTATCATGAGAGACGTATTATAAAATAGCATGACATTTATAATGCGGTGCTAGCTCATGTATCATCATCTGACCATAATTCATAACTACAGGATGCTTCCCAAAATTGACCTAATGTTGCATGAAGATGATTTATTAATTTGAATTTACAGATATAATTGCAGGAATTATATCTGTTAATGTTACCACTGGTTGAAATCTCAAAATGAAATCAAAAGTTGATGGAAATCTTGCTTTCATTTACATATACATGAAAGGTCTTTTTTATTTAGAGTTAGAAAAATTCTTATATGTCATTTACTCATGGCTAAGAATAAAAATTTGTGACATTGTTGTAATTTAGTTGCATATTTTAGGTTTATGTTTCTAAAGCAAACCATCAAATTGTAGGCATTAAAAGTGAAATGTTTATTAATACATAATGAAAGATGATATCTGATTTAAAGTATCTGTATAAAACTAAGCAAAAGCTTCATTTTGTTATATAGGATAAAAACATACATCATGTCTAAAATTATAAGGAGTACATTGAAAATGTTTCTTAGTTTTAAAATAGCTTTTGTGTCTGATTAAAATATCTAAATGTATGATTTTTTATTATTGAAGAAAGTTTTCCTAGTCGGTTTAAAACATGCACAGATTAATTAAAATATTTTCTTTACAGTTGTACATTTAATATGCATTAGTTTCAGTTTTAAAAGTTTGTAGTTTCCCATGAAGGCCACTCTATTATTATGTATTGTTTTCTTCTCTATAAGGATTCACCATCTTTAGTTGAATGCAAGTGTTCTTATCATGAGATATTCAGGGTTCATTCCTCCCTTTAAATTCACCCTTCTTTGTGCCTTCTGATATATGCTGTCTTCTGTATCCTTTAATGGCAAACTTCTTGAGAAACTATTATCAATCATTTGCTTCCTGCTTCTAATGGGCAGCCAAGAATCCCTTATGTTGACTGTGCTTGGTGATGTATTAGAAATGAGATACACTGTTGACCCTTGTTGTGTTAATTCAACTGGTAGTTTAACCATTTAAAGGACTAGTCTGCCAGGAATCGGGAAAAAATGGTGTTTTCTTAGACTTACTGCTAAAGGTGGTTCAGTGCTTCTGGAGGTAACTCCTGCCATATAGACCTTGGCTAGCAGCAAGGTGTGCCAAGACTGAGAAGAATATGGCTATTTTCTCTAGTTGGACTCTATGGTGGACAATGTTGTCAGGACCCGAATCCCTTTCAAAATTTACATTTGACGTAAATACCTGCTCTCTTCAGTATACACTAGATAGATTTGCTTATTAATGGAAAACCTTATAATACCGGTTTTCGTTTTTAAAATAATTTCTTCTAAAAGTGAAACATTCTATCAGTTTCACATTTTTTGTTTAGAAAATAATTGCGAATAGTGATGTCTGATTTGTGCCAGATTTCTGATCAGGCAACATGCTTATCAATGTTTTACCAAAAACTCGGTCGCAAAACAATGTAAAAAATAATCTATATCAATCTCAGTCTGTGTTAGCTCACATATCACCGAGTTCCTCATAGAGTGCTATTTCTTCGGGGGAAGGGGGGATTGTGAAAGGAAGCATTAAATGAAATAACCAAATAATTAAAAAGGGATCAAGGGATGATACACATGCGTTGTATTTCTATACGAAACTGTGGACAACTCATTTATAGCAAAACATCTTTTTTTTTCTTTTTTTTTTTACTTTTAACACATCTAAATTTCAGAATTGAATTTAAAGTAGGGTTTGTAAATCTGTAATATCTTATATACCGAATCCCCTGAGATGCTTTGAAGTGTCAATGTTTGTGTCTCTTAAAAGTTTCATCTTGTGAGATTCTTACATGTGCTTATTGTGCAAAACAGGGTTTTGGTATCCAACAATGTACTGCACAATTGGAATATGCAAACTGTTTAGGCAATCGCACTTTTATTTGCAGTGCACAGAACAGGACCGTATTCTGTTTGGAAGTTTCAAAAATAAATAATCTCGGTTAAGGTTAAACTGCAGGTCTTGTACCTGGAAGCCAAGTAAATTCTTAAAGCTTTTTCCTGAAACCAGGTATGCCTCAACATTAAAAATGGATTCCATTCAAAATATATTCATGCAATATCTATTTCTCCTCAGATATTGTTAAAATCATTCAATCTACTTCTCAAATCCAGGAACCTGTCGATATTTCGGATTTTAGACCCCTATTCCAAAATCTAATCGAACACAGTAAATGATCATAATGAAATACTCTTTGCTGTAGATTCTGAACTTGAACCTGTTAACGCATATAATAAGCCCATCGTACATCTGATAATGAAATAGAATCTGACAATGTTATGAAATATAAGTTTCTTGAAATTTGATGAAACATTACCTGTTCTTGAACAACAGCCTTATTCCCACCATCGCCAATGTAATTTCTCTCAAACACAGACTTTATAGACGAACCTAACAAAGTAGCCCCCCCCCCCACTATTATCGTAGTGTAAGTTTTATTTGTATCGTTTTTCTTAAAAATCCAATATTTTCTAAGATTTAAGTTACATGGCCGAAGAAATAAAGGAAAAGAACAATTCAAAATAGTCGAATCTTGATGAATAAAGTTTTTTTTTCATTGCTTTTTTTACAAAAATTACTAGTTTGATTGAAGAAGTTAAATATTTCATTACGTAAATATTTGTGTTGTGAAATCGGAAAAATTTATTAGAGAGAAAAAGCACACATTCCATAAATTTTTTTGTCAGGTGAAATAAGTTGATAGTGTATATATGAAACTCGGAAAGCAGCTGCATTGTTTCTATTTTTCTTAAGGCTTTACAAAGCGTGACATTAATTTTTTTTTCGTTTTGAATTACAGTTTTATTACACAAAATATCAATTATAGGTGTGTGTTTTTTTTTCAAATACTTCAGTGACTTTTAAATAAGTTAGGATAGTATATATTTTTTATGATTAATACAGATACACTGATCGTGACTTTAGAACAGATATGAATAGTTTGTTGTGAAGAGGACAATTAATAAATTCCGAGATATATTTTATACATAAATAATAAATATATAAAGATATATTTTAAAATTTGAACAAAATAACTTCCCTGATTTATTAATAAGTAATCCCACTACAGATTACATGTCGAATATGTCTTTCAAACATTGAATCGCTGTATTTAGATGAATAATTGTTCATGACAATAGTGGTGGTCAAAATTGTAGTAAACATCGGTTGTTTTTTTTACATCATTTATAAAAAAAAATTATGCTAAATCTATTTTTTTTAAAGCAGTATAAGTCATTGTTTTTGGACAACTTGTATATCAGTGTTATTATTCAGTGACTGATTTATACCAAATAGTATATATGCTTTCTTTATCTTTCTGACTTGTAGATTTTATAGTGCAAGATTTTAGTTGCAAACTGATATCCTGATATTTCAATGGACTTTATTTATTTGACGGTGGACAACCTTATACAAATCCGAGTCATATTAAAGATTCATTATTGATGGATAGAATTGCACACCGAAGGGTCATCTGTTCTAGACAGCAAAAGAGAGAAAGAGCTGAAACAATTTTATTTACATATGGTTGTCTAGGCGGATGATATTCTCACCAAAAAAGCGCATTGTTGGTATATAATGTTAAGGACGATCATATGCTTTCGGATGTTTGGCCGTATGAGTAAGAGATGTTTATTGTAGCTAGATTTTACATAGTTGGTCTTTTATCCGATGTTTGTTTCAATCCTCCAAAATCCCTTTTCCGAATAAAGTCTATTACATTAAGCTCCTTAAACTAATACCGGAGATTTCTAATTAGTTTAAGTGAACGTCAGTTGTAGAAGGGGACATTAGAAAAATAATAATAATGTACATAAATTTTTTAATCGACTGCCAGCTGCATTATATAGCCAGATTGACTTATTAATAAACGCCAGGTAATTGAAAACAAATCTAGATTTAATGCCATTTATGGGTAAATTCAAAATCGTAGAGGCCAAAAAAATTTTTCCATTTTAAAAGGCAGTATTTGCTCTACGTGAAATTGTTTCGCTGATGGCGTATTTGAAACATGTCGGAAGATCGACATTCTAAAATTTGTTTCTTCACATTGAGAAACGTTTGAAAATATTTCAGATATGACTTCGATTTCCGTTTGTCCATTTGTTAAATTCAATCTGATTTCGATGGCTGATCTTTTAAATTAACTCACGACTGAACATTTCCTACTTCCTGTAATGCAGTTATTGATCTTCAATTGAAGTATTCTACGTATTGTATTTGAGATAACGAAGAAAAAGGTTTTTTCATCGATTTAGATTTCTTCTGCCAGAACTTTATATGCAGGATATGGAGCAAGCGTTTATTTCCTTAACTATTGCAATTGCCCATCAAATAAGGTATTTTAATGAATGAAAATATTTTGACTTCTTTATAAAGAAATATTGTAGAAATTAAATTTTTTACATTCCTCCATAGCGAAAAAGTATTAATTATATGCTTATCTTACACTCATTTACAAGCACACCAAGTTTCATGCTACTATCTGTAAAATTTGCTGAAATAGTGAAAAGAGACTATTTTTCCATACCTCTGATCGGTGTTTGAGCTAGATTTTCGTCGCAATTTTCAGGGATATTATACATTAATACACGATTATTAAAATGGCAGAATCGCAAAATAATAACACATTTATTAACTTTCATTAAATTTTAAAAAGTGATAAGATAATGCATTTACAGAAGTGCAATGAAAACCTTCGGTATCTTACAAAGTTGCATTCTTTTAACAATGCTTGCACTTATGCCATCGAGTTCATCTCTTGTGACTTGAAAGTAGACTTTTTGAATTTGTCAACAAATATTTATCGATTGAGCATCGCCAAAGCCATTTCATTCCTTAGTTTGGACATAATATGAGTCAAAACTAACTAAATATATCGGCCACCGTTTAGCATATTGTAGTACAAAATGGAAAGATTCAAAGTGTTTTTAAAATGGCCATGGAGAGGTTCAATAATGATGACGGACCTTTTTTGTTTTTTAAAGATTTTATTGTTTCTCCGCTTTCGGGAGTTCCTTTGAGCTTTGCCTTTCGGCGTGCTGCTACGTCGATGATGTTACAAAGACTGATGGTTTTTTTATAT
>JAPMOR010047583.1:266105-288541 GCA_026543865.1 Argiope aurantia | reverse complement strand
ATTTTGATAATTTTAATTTAAGATATGACTACGTTCAGAATGAATTCCTTTTTGAAAATGTTATAAAATACTTATATTTGGAAATGTTATAAAATACTTATATTTGGAAAGTTTTCTTTTTTAAAATTTTGATAATTTTAATTTAAGATATGACTACGTTCAGAATGAATACATTTTTTAAAATGTTATAAAATACTTATATTTGGAAATGTTATAAAATACTTATATTTGGAATGTTTTCTTTTTTAAAATTTTGATAATTTTAATTTAAGATATGACTACGTTCAGAATGAATTCATTTTTGAAAATGTTATAAAATACTTATATTTTTGAATTTTTGCATAAAATAAATGGAAAAACATCTATAAAAACAAAATATATCAGTTAAATACTAAAAACTTTTTAAGAATCGAAAAAATAGGAGACTAGGGGCAGTTTTTGCTAAAAAGTGATATAACGCAATAAAATTAATAATTAAGAAGTTAATCAAATGAGTTATTCAAAATCTTGTAGATAGCTTAAGAAATATATTACCTTGTTTTTGAACCAAAAAATAAGCTGCATTTAATTCAATATTTAGAAATTGTGATCTCACTAACAAATAACATGAAATGTGAGGTGGCTTTTTTTTTTTTTTTTTGCATTGTGAATCATTAAGAAAATCTACACTTATAATAAAGCTCAATGTGTGTGTGTGTGTATGTTGGCGCTCTACAGGCCAGACCGTTGAACTTACAGCTACCAAATTTGGCACGTGTATACCTTGGAGGTCGGGAATGTGCACCTGGGGGTAATTTTTTCGAATTTTTAATTAGTATTTTATTTATTTAAAAATTAAGCGAAATTTTGGCGTGTTTCTGATATAACTTCCGAAAATATTACCGCACAAAAAAGATTTTTACATGAAGTTAAAGACCAAAAATTTATCTTTTAAATGATGCCAATGAGTTAACCTTAAAATTAAATTTCTATTTTTAATGAATTTTTAAATAAATATTTTAACTATATTTTTCAACAATTTTTTTCGTACAAAATAAAAATAAAATTTAAGCTGCACGAGCACGTTTCGCATTCATGGGAAAAAAATAGCTTTTTTCTAAGTGTTGCTATCACATTGATTAAAGATCCAATTAAACATAAATTAATAAACTTTTTGGAAATGAAATCGTCTGTAGGAAATGAAACAAATAAGAAGTATTATTTTATGATCTTTTACACTCTCTATATTATTAATCCAATAAATCAGTTTTATTTTAAGGCAAGTTTTGTTTAATATAAACAGGATATTCATTCAAATCAGGGCCACACAGCTAATTTGTAAACCTTTAGTAAGACACAGATCTGCTAAAATGGTCTAAAGGGAAAATGATTATATTTTATGTAACTTGATTCTATAAATGCTCTAATAAATAACGAATTTTTGATTTTACATAATGCTTTTGCTGTGGAAATCACGATTAACAAAATGTTCTTGAAACACTAATATTTTAAATAAAAAGAGTTAATTTCCAATCAACTAAATCAATCACTTAAACTGACTGATTTATGAAAATTTGAATATCACTATTCAATAAAAAAAGGATAATTTTAGATTTTCCATCGATCGTTTCAAAGAAAAATACGCCAATCAGCGCGCAGGTTTCTCAAGATTAATTTTCCTAAGATTATGAAAATGTTAAGTTTTTCTAAATTTTTAACATTCAAAACTTCATAAATAAGTCTTAGTTGATCGTGGACAATAAAAACATTCATTCATTTATTTAAAATTTGGTGTTTCCAGAATATTTCTCAGAATATGATACCTTACTGCATTAAATTTAGACTTCATAATTTTTGAAATATATTTATAGGTCGGAACAAAATATTATTATTGATTTCATTTCAATCCTTTTGAAAGCAAAACTAAAAACTGAATTTTATGCTGAATCTGAGAAGTTTTTGTTGAATTATTTTTTGAGATATTACATAAATTATGAAAAATATTTTGTAGTTCACATAAGACTTAAATACCGAGCGATTCTGTTTGCAATACTCATATTCAATAATAATAATAATAATAAATAAATAACAATAAAGATGATAAGTAAAATAAAACGCTTGGTTTTATTAAAAAATATCTTTATATTAATTGCAATTTCATCATTTCAACTTTACATTAAAGTTGAAGTTTTACCGGAAATGACAATAAATCAGGAAAATATATATAGTAAATTGAACGAAACGATCTAAACAACAGTATAAGTTTG
The DNA here is from genome assembly GCA_026543865.1 of Argiope aurantia. Taxonomy (NCBI): domain Eukaryota; kingdom Metazoa; phylum Arthropoda; class Arachnida; order Araneae; family Araneidae; genus Argiope; species Argiope aurantia. The sequence goes on along the minus strand of JAPMOR010047583.1, from coordinate 286,295 downwards.
TTATGACTATCAAAATTTGAAGATTAAAAATGTTTTATTTGAGAATCTATTAAGAGACCAGTTACTTAAAATATTTAATGGAAAATTGTAGCGAGCGGTAATATTGGCTAATCGGCTGGTCGCCAAAGGCGGCTAGTATACTAGTTCAGGAGCTGCAGAACATATTGATAAATTGTTATACCTAATTTGAACAAAAAATAATAGGAATTAGATTTTAATTTATAAGACTTTTCGTAAGAAAATTCTATCAAAATTTAGAATGAGAAAATGACATTTAAGGATTTAAAATAACTTTAAAATGTGTACTACGCAAATATAAAAATGAACTTAGAAACAAAATTGAAACGTTTTTATGAAGACGGCTGTTCAGAAATCCAGGAAGTGGAAAAAAAAACATATTTATATTGAATTTTTTCGCAAATAATCAATTTTTCAACGTAAATCACGCACCTTAAAATATAAATACAATTCAGGTAACATTTTTAAATATGAAAAGTTGCTACAATTATTGATATGTACTCATCAATAATTGAATGCTAAAATTTAGATTATTATTTAATACACTTCTAATCGAGATTCATGTATTCCTTTTAAACTTCAATATATGTAGCAAGAAAGGAGACATTCCCGGAAACTTATTTCTATTTCATTACTAATTCCATATTTCATTTCTTTTGTAACAAATAACAAAGAAACGATGACTTTAATAGCGAGGAAAGTAAGGGCGTGTCACTGTTTTTGGCAAAAAACAGTTTTAACAGAAACATTTTTCTCTAATGCCTAATTTCAAGCTGTGTAAATGAACTCATTCATATATCTGTGAGACAATAAAAAGCATGGTGATTATGGAATATATGGAATTAATCGATCTATAATTTTTATTTATCATATGGGAAAACTCAAAACAGAACATATATCATTTCATAAAACATTTCAAACTTTTAAAATCCTGAATAATCAGAAGTCCAAAATTGAAACATGAAATATAATTATAGTCAGTGATAATTTGTACTCAGGTGAAAAAGTATACAATAAGTGACCATCCAGACTTATCATAAGCTTTACGATGAATTTGGATGAATATGCCATCTGGAATAATTATCGTGTAAATTACAATAGTCTTTATAAAATAGTCATTATCGGCTTCGTCATAGAGCCTACCTAAGTAGATGCTGCTTCTAATGGTTTCATCCCCATTAATACACCCACAAGGGAAGCAAGAACCTGCATACTGACTCGATCCACTCCACATTCACATATTAGGGGAAACTCTTCCTCGTGGGAAGAGGTTATCTCCCTGGTGTATCATTACAGAGAATTAGATAGTTTTTATTAAGTTCCTAATGTATTTGGAAGTTATTCATAGCGTGGAATATTATATTTTAAACTATAAAAATCTATACTCTATGTAATTAGGTTACATACAAGATGTTTCAGAAATTTGATACTTCTTTAATTATCAGTTATTTAAAGTAGTTTCAGAAATCTGGTACTACATTAGTTATCAATTATTTGCAAACGAATGAAATACACGGTTTGCATAAAATGGTTAAAAAGAGAGCTGTAGGTTGTTTTCTTACTTACTTCTTGAAAACAAAATTCGTTAATTGTATAGTTGGTAAGTTAAATCACTAGACTTGGATTGATACTTATAGAATAAGACACTGACGCACTCAGTCGAGAAATCACACTTTTCACAATATTTCGTTCACATTCAATTATTTTTCATATTCATTCATAAACCATTTAGTATCATTTCATTCATATTCTATCATATTATCAGAAATGATGCTTTCTTCTGCGAATAAAGGTGATTCCTCGTCTCAGAGCTGACCTTCTAAATGGAAGATGTCATTTTTAACATTTGTAAACCGTTAGTCTGACCAATGTCTTACTCTATGTAGTGCACTATTTCGACAACCGCAGAACCATCTGGTGTTTAAATTGAAATCTGTCTTCCCAATAATATTTAGTTTTGTGATAAAAAAAAAGTTATGATCTCATTTCCACCTTTCTGAGCAAACAGTTTCTATTTCATTCTTTTGATTTTAAAAACTTTTCTTGATTTCTGAATCATCCTGCATTTAAAACTGAAGTAATCTGGGGCTCTTTCGATAACCTTAAGGTGGGTAGACACACATGATATCATTCAACGGCGATAAAGTTTTCAACGTTGTGTCAAATTAAATATTCACTAGCTACAGAAAGAAAATTAATTTTAATATAGATTTCACTCACTTTGAGGTCCACCCGTAATTGGTTGAACACTTTCTTGTCCTCTCCAATTATTCGTTTGTATTGGAGAGTAATGCTTACATTTCCTCTGTCGAACGGAGGGTTTTCAGTGACCTCAATAACTGGAACTTCTGTGTCACTCTGAAAAATAAATTGTATGTATTTTTTTAGGGCATGTTTTTTTACATCGCATTTCAAATAGAAATTTATGAATAATTAGTTTTTCATTTGAAATGCAAACTAACTAAAGTTGTCGAGGTTTGAACGTACAAGCAGCTGCTTGAACGATACGAATCATTTAACGCTAAAGATAAGCAAGTATCCTCGGACTATTTTTCCTTATTCAACAATCGAACAGATCAAACTAAGAATCCTCAAAAAGGCAATAATATTTTGTGCTTCAATAACTGAGCTATTCATGTAGGACTATGTTAAGCAGCAATTCTTAAAAGAATGGTAAATTCTTTTGAATGACATTGCTTTTGTTTTTGGAAATTAATATTTAAAAGAAAATGTCTTGTGAGGGTTTAATACTGAATTATTTCTCATAGTCCCAAAAGAAATCGAACCTTTTCTGATGTAGGAACAATACATAAACCTCTTCTGATTGTCGCTTGTGCAGTATAACCTTGTTCTACATCTCTGATAATGAACTACTCTGGTTGTGATGGATTGCTAACACGCTTGTAGTGTCTCATAGCCTCAAATGTCAATAAAGATCCACATATAAAGTTAGTGGAAATAACAAAAATAAATATGTTGAATAAAATAAACTTTGCAGGGGAAAATAATGTGAGAATAACATAATTGAAAAGTATGCATGGAAAAATGTTTGATATTTTAAAATTACATGAAAAATAACAGCTGTTTATCTCTTTCTATTTCCGATTTAAGCCATTGTCTGGCTTGATGAGTAATTTAAAAATTTGCAAATGATCTTCTGATAAATTTATTTAAACAGAATTTTAAAGATGAGGTTAATTATTTTATCTCCATTGATGGGTACAAATAATATTTCACCGCAGAAATAATCAATATATGGATTTTCTGCAGTCGAGTCTCGTTTTTCTGTAAAATAAGCTCTATGTAAAATTTGAATCATTTGCCAAAAGATCAGTTAAAATATTTTTATGTATTTTTTTCCAGGTTGAATTGTTATTTATACTTATGTTGATTTAATTATAATGTACGTACTGAGGAAGCGGATCTTTTCCCAAAAAGCTTAACTGAAAGCAGTTAACACAGTTTGTTTTGTTGCTTTCGACTTAAATTAATAACATATTTCTAGAACTACAATGTATTATGTAATATCATAGATAAAAAAATTAGTTTAGTAATTAATAAACAAAATGCCACAGAAAAAAATCAATGCTAGAAAATAATTTTATATTTTCTTCAAAAACATACAAAGAATTTGAGTTTTTTTTTATTTTTATTTTCTCATATACGTAGTATAGAGAAAGTATAGTAATCGTCAAAAAATTCGATCTCGTGATTTTGAAGAATCTCCACATTTTAGAATTTCTTGATTTCGAAAATCACCTTTTCAAAAAATGTCCGTCCGTCTGTCTATCTGTTACAAAGATAACACAAAAACGCTTCGAGGTAGTCGATTAAAATATGGTATACGGTAATGCAGATTTCTATCAAATTTTGAGTAAAATCTGTTCAGAAGAAATGATTGTTCGAATATAAGTTAACATGATAATTACAAAACGAAGAAAATTAGATATCTCAAATTCAATACACAGGTTAAACATCTATAGTGTAGACACCTGACAAATTTTGAGCCAAATCCAGCTACTATTTGTCGGTCTGTACTTTCAAAAACATGCAAATGTGTTAATTCGAAAACGCAATGGCTTAAATATATCAAATTTAGTATGGCATTTTGTGACTACAAGTGTAGTTTTGTGTCAAAATTTTGTTTCAGTCGGTTGAGAAAAACGTATCTAAAACCAAATTTCATTTTTGGACACTATTAACGCATGCCAGGGATTCATAACTCGCCAAGAGTGACTCAATAGATTTCGGTAAAAATGCTATTTTTACACTAAAAGTTAATATTTCGTAACTGTTGTACACCAATGCTTTGTAAGGCGTTCTCTGGCATGGCAAGTTTATTGGAGACCCTGCGAGAAAGTTTTTGAGAGGCAACTCTAACTGATTTTGAGCTGTAAATTTAAACCAGGTTGCGTCAGCAAGCAAAAAATATAAATATGGAAATTTATCAAAATAACCTCTAATGATAGTTATCGATCAAAAATAGTTGTTCATTTTATTTATATTGGTGTAGTATTAGAAATTAACCTATTTCTGAAAACCAAATATAATGCTGACATAAAAATTTATCAATATGTAGATTAACAAAGATAATACCAAGAGAGAGACAATGAAAACATTTGAAAATAATTTTCTACTTTCTTCAAAACTCAAGAATATAGATATACTTATTCATAAACAATCTCTATTGCTAATTATTAGCTGAAACGTACTCTTATTGTAAATTATGTATTAGATTATTAAAAAAAATATATTTACTTACGAGGAGAGGTAATGGAATTCCAGTCACAGAATCCGTGTCTGAGCAGTTGCTTGAAATACTATTTACTGAAACCAAACGCTTATTAAAGTCGGGAGATTTTGCATCAACAAAGGACGATCTAGCTGCTGATTCGTACGATGGAGGCGGATCCTTATCTAAGAAGCTTAACTGAAAACTGTTCCTCACATAATGTGTTTTATTACTTTCTACTGAAAAGAGAAAAATATTATGACCTGTTTGTATAGTACTTTAGTTTTGTTTAGTATAATTTGTATAATTCTTAATTTTTGTTTCTATTTATATAAGAATGATGAAGCAAAAGAAAAGGGAATAGCTTTTTTTTCTTTTTTACAAACGTGGTTTTGTTTTGGTGACTGCTTTACAGCTCAACAACCATCTTTGGCTGTCTTGCCCTAATTCTTGATATTCACATGGGAGTGAATGAGAATAAATTTGATAAAAGACGGAAATTGGATTTTCTTGTAGATAATAATCGATTGATTCCATTTCATCAAATTTTGAAGCTATATGAGGACTATTTTTGGACGAAACTCGTTGCTTCCTACAGCTATCGGATGACAAGCACATTACATGAGTTGTGCTTCTCATCAACTTCCACTCATGGTGTGAGGATATTTGATTCATTGCTTAAAGTTTAACGTGTACCAAGCTCATATGAATGACAGATGTTCTGCCCGAAATCTAACATTCGATCTCACAGTTACAGAAGAGACCAATTAGTATCCGAAAGGATTACAAAGAAGAAACGTCTCCTTGGAAACCTTTTGAAAAGAAACTGACATATATTTGTGTCGTAAGATAGAAAACTACAGCAAATCCAAACCACCATCCTGATAGCAGTATAACAACTCCGCTAAAACGTAATTTAAACAGACCATTTTTTGATATGACAATAATCAAATTCATATTTCTTATCAATAAGTAAAGCTCATAATTTTATTTCTCAAGTGCACTGAAATTTCTACTTGGTAGTAATTTCTTTATTCGCTTATTGGTATCTTGGTATCTTAAGATCCATAAATGTTAAATAAGTTGAAAATGTTTGACAGTTAAAGTTCCTTTTGTAGACCTTTCTAGTATTAAATTAGCTGGAGCAAGGCTGGATTAAGCTCTTTTGGAGCTTTTAGGCAGTGCAAGTCTCCGGTATCTTTTTTTTTTCCTTTCCCAATTCCAAAATTAAATACATGTCTATAGATTTTAATTTTAATATCTATATGGGTGGTCTAAACAGCAAATTTTGAGAAAATGTAGCAATTAGGTGCTTAATTTCGGGCCACTTACAAACATTTTAAACATCTGATTTATAAAAAAATTCAAAATTTTAATTTAAAAAATAATTTTAAACAGACTAGAAAAAAGTAACAAATTTGAAAGCAATGCAGATATTATTTATACGTAGGGTTAGATATTTTTGAAACTATTAAACAACCGGTGTTAGAATTATGAAACAACGTGATAAAAGATTTGCAGGGGTAAGTTAGAAAAGTTATTGATATTCCAAAATTGAAATGGTTTTGGATTTCAATTTGAGCAAGTTTCGGTGCACAGTCATTCTAAATTAAATGAAAGCTTTAAGTGATATACTCTAAAAATGCTGTAACTAGTTTTCCAGGTTTCGGGTCCCCCCGAAGTTGTCCTAGATAGTTGCCTATTTAATAAAATTCTGTTTGGAATCTCGTAAAACAAATAGGATTAGAAATCGTGTAGTAATTGAAGTGTAATACCTTATCCAAGAAAAAGTTAACTTAAATGCTAGAATATGCGAACACGAAAATTTATCGGAAAGATTCCAAGTTTCTTCATTTTACTGTTAACATTAAACAGATTTTATCATATCTTCCGTGGGTTATCAGATAATTGGTCTATTTCTGGGTCAAATCGGTCAATTTCTGTAAAAGTTTTGGTATTATTGACGGGCCTTTGAAGGCGACTAACTCTGTTTCACCCTAACTTGGCAGTAGTGTATATTCTAGGCATGCCGAATCACAGTCGTTATCAGGGAAACTGGGTTACTCTAAAGTACAAAGTGACTAGAAATGCAGATCGCTGGCGAAAATTTATCTCGCAAATTTTTCGCCAAATAGTAAATATTTATTTACCTTATTATATTATCACTTTATCGGAGAATTAATTATTTCCTTATTTTCATTATTTTTTCAATATTATTGATACATTATTTTAATAAATCATTAATGTTATTTCATTTCGTTTCATCGTTTCTCAAAAGAAAACCCTAAATCTTTCAATATTCGGTAAAGCGTAGTTCGGCTAATGTTTTTCGAAAAGATATCTGTATAATCGTTCACATTCTTTAAAATCGTTCTTTTAAAACTTTATCTAATGTTGGGATCACATTTCTACGAAAATATGCATGGATTTTTCTTCAAATACAGGATAATGTAAAATCATCATATTTTACAAGACCTGAATGCTTACCTTACTGAGCCTGGTCATTTCTTTCCAGGGGTACTTAAAGGACTGGATGCCTTTATTTCTTTTTTCAAAAGGAAAACTGTTCATTGCGAAACACTTGTAAGGTGCGAAACTTTATCGACGATTTGATTGATAGAATCTTAAGGGTTTTCTCGGTGTCGAGAATAAACGTTTAATATGTTTCTGCATGCTGCACTTTTTGTTGGTTTCACTCGTCTTGAAGGTGTGCACAGCGTAGTCGGTGATAACATTTTCACTTTTTCAGACATTTTACATATTAAACATATTTACATATTTACATATTAGTGAATAAAAATAACGAATCGAATAAATATTCAACAATCAAAACTAATAACTACTAATGTGATTAATAGTATCAAAAATATCAGCTGGCAAAAAAGCGAGAATAAGAAAGATTATAACGGTTGCGAACTGAATGAAGCTGAGTTGGCGGAGACGTAAAAGAAAAGCGCGCCAAGTATTTGGCCTAGAAGACCGGTTCTAGCCAAAGTGGAATTCATTATGTCAATCTTTTAGTTTTATTCGTTCGCTTTATTTACAAAATACTTAACAGATAAGCACTTCTAACTTGAGAATAATTTTAAATACATACTGATAAAAAAAGGATTTCTGTAATTTATGATATTATTTGATAAATTTCTGCGCATTTTAACTATTTTAAAGTTGAAATTGATGGGGAACTCTTTCCCAAAGCGGAGCGTCACATTTTCTACTTTTTACAATACTGCCAACTTAGGGTGAAACAGAGTATAACTAATCATTTTCCAAATACTTAGAATGAATAATTTATTAAAAAAATTCTATTAGTGGCCTATATTTATTTTTCTAGCAACATACTTGTATGTTTTCTTTTCATTTAAAATAATGTACTACACATGTTGCCTTTGTTCTTATTAAAAAATTGCATTTACTACAGGAATTTGAGTGCCAAATATTTGGTTGAGGTTTTTTTTTTTTTTTTGTTTGCTTGTTTTCAAGCTTCTTCATCATAATGCTAAAATTATAAGTATCATGATGCTACTTCGTGTCTTGCACGGTAATCAATTCTGTGATCCTTTTCCCTTTCTAGAAAAAGTTTAATTCTCAAATTATGAGTCTTTCATTACTTATATTTTATCATTCTCCAAAAGTTAAAAATGACTATTTTTTGAAAAATACTTATATTTGGTTGCATTATTTTTTGTAGCTCCATATTTATAAGCTTCTTTTTTATTTTAAATAAGCAATTCACGTATTGCTTCTGTTATTGGAGAAAATTTGAATTTGCAGCATTTGAGTTTGAGTGCCTTATTTTTAAGTCTGGTTTGGCTTGCGATTTTTTGTTTTTAGTCCAGATGTAACCCAAAACACACAAAATATTTCAGGAGCCACAAGAATTGTAAAGAGAGAAATGGGATGTGGTATTAAAATGTTAATAGAAACTATTTTATTCAAACGAATATGTTGAAAAATTATTTTATTTTAGGGTATTTAAAAACAATTCCCCGATTTCTTTCGAAAAGAAAAAAAAAAATCGACCAATTTTTATCAAAAAAAGATTATCGCTCTCCTACAACAGGAAAATAAATAAGGACTTGAAGTTCGAAAATAGAAAGCGCAGTAAAAAAATGAAAAAAAAAATCACGAAAGATTTCAACCTGGGAGGCGATATAAGTGTCTAACAAAATCTAAATACTTGAAAAACGCGTTGATAAATATCATCTGTGACGTCAGTACAGCAATTGGAGAATGTAACACCTGCCATGACTACCCTCGAGGCCATTGTCATTTTATCAGCTGTTTAGTACCATTGACCTGGAAAACACAGTGATACTAAAATTGAAGTGAAAATTATTCTTCGCTCTCGTAAAATGGGGAATTTATCACATATTGCTTTTACACTACCAGTTTGTAATTGTTAATAAGAAAAAAAAAAAAAAAGAAATGCGAATTGAAATAATTATTTAGCAAATTTTATGAGATGTGTTATGTCACTTTTTAAACAATACTGGATAATCTAAAAGTAAAAGAAGCCTGAAAGTTCAGTGACCTCATTTTGGGTCTTCATCCAAAAGTTAAGGCAGTACATTTAGAGCTCACAAAAATGCTTTAAAGCGTTGCTTTTATATAATTTTTTTCGCGGCAATACATTATAAAGCTTTTTATAATGTTTTTTTACTACCTATACATTTAATTAGAAAAAAACTAAAAGTTGAAAAATTAGAAAGATAATTTTGATGCTCTCAACTAAATTAAATCAAATATGGAGTTACGATTATCCCCAGAATTGGATTGCATTGGATAATCCTAAAATGACAGAAAAAATCCAAAAGGCAGCACGAAAATGCTTTTGAATTTTTTATTTATAATACCGCTCTTGAGTGCAATTAATATTTGATAATCAGTATATTTCTGAATTTATAATTTTGTTTGTTTACTTTTATTTAAAAAAAATTGGTCATTCGTTATTATTTTTTAGTGTTGAAAGTCCTCTTTTTTTGTGACTGATTTTTTTGCTTTTATTTAAATAAAATTTTGACAGTGGAATAAAGCTGATAATTCGCCTTCTGATAAAATAATGAGTTTATTTGTGCATGGATGGATTCTAATTGAACTCAATTTTTTATTTTCGATATTTTTGAGTAGAAACTATCATTCATAGTTGTTCGTAGCAATTATCTCGATGTATTTATTCAGCCTTGAGACTGTAGTCAGATAATGACTCGCATTTGCATGACGACGTATTCAGCTGCAGATGTCTACTCATGGTGTAATAAATCTTTATTTTTATTTGCATGAATATTTATGACGATAGGAGGAAAATGGTTGAACACTTTCCACCCTCCTTTTTTCTAGAAAAGGCAATTAGAAAAGAGAAGTCATTTAGACGTCGGATTTACCTAAGTTGTTGAAATAGGGTGAATAATCCTATTATTTATGAAGAAATAAAGAATTTTCATTCAAGATTTTTCTCCTACGATCAGACCAATGAGGGGAAAAATGTCAAAATATGCAAACTAATTATTAATTCATTTGAGTTCGTTAAAACTCATGCAACAGTGATTAAATGCATTCAAAAATACTTTGGATGATAAACTTTCAGCTGTGGATTGATTATGTGAAAATTTTTACGAGATTTATTTGTTAAAAAGTATGCAATGAGCTTTAATTTACATAGAGCAGCTAATAGGATGCATCAAAAGTACTTGATGCATTTTAAAATGAAACGTAAAATCAATTAACTTGTCTAAAAGGATGTGGTTTGTACAAAAATTCTTTTCATGATGTAAAATTATAGCTGTATTAAAATACTTCAAATAAAACAACTTGATTCCTAATTTGTTCTTAAATTGCTTTGAACCGCAAAAGCAGAAAAAAAAAAAAAAACAAAACAAAAAAAAAAAAACATAGAGGCTGCTATTTACTATATGTTGTGTTTATATACGATGTTTTTAAGATTTCCAATTAAACAAGAATTACTCTTATAATCTAATCTCTTTATCAATGACACATGGGTTGAATGAGTACTGTTTGGATATGGTTCTCGCTACAAAAGTCACACACATTAAAATATGGTAGTAAATTGTATAAAATAAATATCTAATTATTCTTTTTACGAAATAAATTCTCTAACAGCTAGTTTTGACTTTTTATACTGTTTTTAAGGTACAGTGCCAAATATATAAAAAAAAAAATTCAGAATTACTTTTTTTTTTTCCATTTTCGGAAAAATTTTTATACCATGAGAAAAATTTAATACACACTATGATTTTCTATGCCAGTTAATTGATCTTAGATTTAATTTTAAAATGTGTTAAAGACTGTAAATACACTCTGTACACTGTAAATCCGAAACAATAAAATGCGATATATATAGTTAATTCTAATATCTATTATTAATTGAAAGAGATATAAAATGAAGCATGGGTCCCAATACTGATTTACAAATTACTTTTTAATGTATCTGATTCTAAATTTAGACATATAAAGGTAGCAATAATTACACATCGTTTCACGACTTTAAATAAAACCCGTAACTGTTTTAAAAGTGAAGAATTTTTTTAAGAAGTTTATTTTAATTCCGCTTCAAAATTCTCTGCCATTATTTAATCTATAGAAGCAGTGTTTAATTTCAAATCGAAATTTGCTCTCAGATCAAATTTTAAGAAAATTTTTATTATAATAAACCAATTGATATTGTTAATATTTCGGATATAGTTAAAGAATGTCAATTCTCTTAAGCTATTTATATTGCTAATGGTAAGATAATTTTGTTTTAATAGTAAGTGTTATTACGCACTTCTATAATTTACATTTTTGAAATAAATTTTAATAATTAAATAAAACCATCATTTATAAACAAAAAATTTGGCTTATAGTCGGATAATTTATAATAACGAATCCATGATTAAGTATCTGTAGTTTAATTAAATATCTCTTTTTAAAAAATAAATTCAATATTATGTTTCTTATAATCATTTATATAGAATTATGCTTTTTCCGTTTAAAAAAAACATCGTATTTTTTAAAGTTAAAATGTCTAACAAAAATAATAATTGCCAAAGGATTTATTATTCTTCGTTATCAATTACCCTGTTTTACATTTTATGTAAACTTTCCGTCTCTTAACATTCTCATTTTAAACAATAATTTTACTCATAACTCTGCGCTCGATAATTTTATGTGCAATAACAATGCATACCATCTCTCCTCTGCTTTTGAGTTATCTTCTTGTTTAACCAGCAGGCTGGGCAGACGAAACATGCCGTAACAAGGATGACTAATCCCAACAAACCTGTACATCCGGACAAGAGGGCTAGCCTTTCAATATCCGTTAAAACAAACATGAATCTTGTTGAAATGCTCCGGAATGGAAATATTCACCCTAAATAAAAATGAAATAATTTTTATTTGAAAAGAATAATAACAGCATTCACCAGTAAAATAACGTTATGCGATAAATATATTTGTAGCAGATTTGAATGCAGTTCGTTTTTTAAATCACAGTAAAATCACTTTAATATATCATTTAAGGGGTTAGTCCAAAATGATGTATTGACGATTAAACTATTATTAAACAACGCATTTTAGCTATATAATATAATAGTATAGGCTTATTTTTTAATAAAAATTTATGCACATTTTGGCATATTATTATACTTATAAAGTCAGTTTCCAATAATATAAAATAATGTAAAATTTAAATTCAGGAATTTTTAGTTCATTAATTATGTTCAGAAAATTAAGCGTTTTATGGCATTAATTGATAATTATAACTTTTTTATTATAATAAACCTTCTTAGTAATTAATCACACATGAATATTTCTTCTTTTGTAGATTAGCAATAAATTTGCAAAAGAAGAAAGTTTAAAATATATTTGATATAATTTTGGATATACTTTGATATTTTTGGTTAGTTAATTAAAAGTTATGTAAATTAAAATGTTTACCTTAATTGCAATCGTTCCTCTTCTTGGTTATTCTTTCTTCTCAAGAAAGTTTGCAAGGGAAAAGCTTGCAATTAAATTTTATTTCGAAAGAAAGTGTGATAGTTTTGTCTGCTGTGACGTGTGATTTGTTATTCTAATTAAACCTTAGAAAACTGTATTTATATTCCTAGAACTTTTTCTGCAGTGTCATAACAAAGTCATGAAGAAATTCTGTGTTTCGATATTTTTTTAAATATATCTTGATGGTGGAATCCTTTTTTCACCATTCCCATTGTTTTTCGTCTTTTTAAAGAATTCTCGATAACGGCTTGATTGTTGGAAAATATTTCCAACGATTTTCATCTTCTATAACTTTTTTAAAAGATGCATTTTATTTGAGATCTCTGATTTTATTTGATACGTATGTTGATTATGATTTAAAGACACATATGTTGAAGGTTCAAATCAGGTAACACACTATCGAATGCGCCCAACACTATAAAAATTAAAAGCAAAAATAACATTGGAATGAATAGCAATCAATCGGAACTAAGACAAAGCGAATACTAAAAAGGTGTGATTGTTATAAGGAAAAGGTTTAACAAGGATAATGAACTTTCATCATCTTTGAATCCCATCTCCCTTCTAAATTACTTGTAGTACAGAGATTACACCAACAGCAGCAGATGGTAGATTTTGCACCTGCTGTTGATTGCTCTCCCCTCTCATCACTTGTAGTACTAAACAATTAGAATTTCACTCTTTTTGCGTAACTAATTTGTGGGATTACTAGTTACCATGTAAATAATTTTACTGCCCTGTCCTATTATATCATTATAAGTGTGAAAACGAGACAGAAAACTATTGAGGAGATAAAAAGTAGTAGTCCTACAGGGAGATGAGGCGGAATGTCCATTTAGATTACAGAGCTTCAACACAACTGCATTTTTTTATATTTGTTATTTTTTAATAATATTTATAGATATTTCTTTACTAAGATTTCGACAATCTTATGGAATTAAAGAATTTTTATCGAATACTGTAACAGAATTTTGATTATGGAAAAATGTTGTTTTCGCGCGAAATTTCAATTCAAAAGATATTTAAAACTGTTTGTTAGCTGAAACTCAGAACATCTGGAAAAATTCTTTAAAGTGTATAATCAAATGACATATTAATAAGGTAAAACAATTCTGTTGAAATTGCAAAGATGAGCAGCTTTCCTTGGTCATTAAGTAATTCAAAAATTGACTATATTTCAATCTTCCTGTCAGTTCTTTTTTCTTCCATTTTAAGAGAACTTTTCTATGTGTTTATTTTCTAATAATTCTGCTTTTTACATTCATTAATTTTTCGGTTTGTTACATATTAAATGATTTCTTTGTTAATTTTGTTACAAATCAATTATTTAGGTTTACTTTTTATTTATACTTTTAACAGAAAAATAAACCTAATTTTGAGTACATTTTAAGTACTGTTCCGGTGACTACTGGGAAAATTTGATATATTATTTAAATGTTTTCTTTGTAAATATTTTTACAATTTCTTAATTACCCCAAAAAGATAATTGTTCTCTGAAGGAAAAAATAAGCCTATTTCTGAGTACATTTTTAAGTAGTGCCTCTAGTGTCTACTGAGCAGATTAGGTATTAAAATTTATTCATTCATACAATAAAAATACATAACTTTTTAAATATAATATTAGTGCAAACATTTTTTATTAATAAAATAGAAATTATTTGAATATTTTTACAATATCATGAGTTTCTGAATTGACAAGTCGTCAGTGACGAGAAGTCAAAACAGATGATAAATCTCGTCCCTTGAAATCTCTTAAATATCTCTTGAAAAACCCTTTGAAAATAAGAGGAAACCTTTTCATGCTTCTTCGCAATCTCCGTCTTAAAAAGAAAATTCAAGTTTCGCCCAGTTGTTAATCTAAAGATTAGGTGCGGTAATGAAATTTCTGATATTTACAGTATACTCGAATTTTTATTCGCCATTTGTGAATCAATAAGGAAATCCTTGAAAGCCAAAAATCCATAAATGGAAATATTATAAAGATATGTTTTAAAATTTCATTCTTAAGTGATGTCAAAACTACTTTACGTTTTAATCTACCTTTTGGACAACATTCTCTTTATGCGTATTTAAAAGTATTTCGTGCTTTTTGACCTATAGTATTTTAGTACAATTCAGTTTAATATAATAATCCCTACGATCTTGATATTTCTCGTCTGCTTTTAAAAAAAATCCGTGGTTCTTTTACGGTGTTTATCTTGAAATTATTTCGTATTTTTATTTCTGACCATTTAATTTCATTTTTGGATTTTGTATTTAATGTATATTATCGGATTTCCTTTTGTGCTAAAATGTTTTCATCTATTTGCAAAAATTTTGAATGAAAACATAAGAATTACATCCCTTTTCCCCCTTTGTAATAGATAAATGTGGTCTGGAATATACACAGGTGTGCAAAACGTAAGCAACAGGTATGTTTTTTGTCATAACTTCACGAGAAATCATATGAGAGACATGAAATTCAGAAATGAGATACAGCATTTTGTTCTGAAAGAATGACGAAAGCATAGTTGCGCAGAAATGAATACAATGCATACAGTATGGAATCAAACAAAAAAAAGGCTTTATTGAACTCATAGTATCGTTACACATGATTATCTGTCCAAGAGGAAGAACAGCAAGCAGATTTCCTTAGTATGGGATATGCCCTCCCCTTACTGCAATGGTTGCTTCACACCGTCTCCCCATACTCAGCACCAGATTGTCCAACAGTTCTTGAGGTAAGAGTGCCCATTCCTCAATCAGCATCTGTTTAAGTTGTCGGGTGTTCCCAGGAGGATGTAATCGTGCCGCAAGGCGTCTCCCCAAAGCATCCCACACATGTTCTATCGGATTTAAATCGGGGAGCACGCCGGCCAATCCATTCGAGTGATATCTTCACTTTCTAGGAGCTCCTCAACAGCATGAGTCCTGAGTGGCCGTGCATTGTCATCCATAAAAACGAAGTCTGATCCAATGGCACCTCGGAAGAGACGCACATGGGGAAGGATCACCTCCTGACAATAGCGATCTCCAGTTACAGAACCTCTGTCGAAAATGTGGAGCTCAGTCCGACCATTCATCATAATGCCTCCCCAGACGACAACTCCAGGACCACCGAAACGGTCTCTTTCCGTGATGTTACTGGGATGAAACCGTGTCCCGACCTCTCTCCAAATCAACTGGCGTTGGGAATCGCTTGTGGCACTAAAACGACTCTCATCTTTAATGAGGACACGACTCCATTGATGAGATGTCCAGTTTTTGTACTCCCTGCACCACTCTAAACGGTGCCGCCGGTGGGAAACTGTCAAAGGGATGCAGCGTTCAGGACTGCGGGCGAATAGACCACCTTTGTGAAGGCGTCTGGATACAGTAAAACGCGACACTTGTCGCCCCGTTGTTGCACACAGTTGCTGAGCAATGGCGCTTGCTGACTGGTTTCGGGTTCTTTTCGCCTGCAGGACGATATGTCGGTCATCCACTGCAGTTGTTTTCCTGGGGCGACCACCACCAACCTTTCTCACAGCTGTACCTGTGGTTTGGAAGGCTTTCCAAGAGCACGAAACGACACTTTTGTTGATTCCGAACTCTTCAGTTACGCCCTTCCTCCAGCTTTCCGACCATTCTTCCACGTGTGAAATCGTCCAGGTGATTTCTGCTAGCCATATTTCACGAATTAACTCACGTGCACTTGCAGCGAATGTCTTTAATTGCGTCTCCGTCCTTCCTTTTATTGTAGTGTTGAGCTGCGCGCGCCTTCCGCACGTATTTTTCTTACGCTCACGTCGCCTGTGACGTTTTGTTCATGATATTTGCATACGCATGACCTTTCTCTTGAATTACGTGTTCATTGTACTGATCGCAAGAACTCTTTTTCTGCAATTTCATGGTTATCTGCTTAAAATTTGCATTGTTGCTAAAGTTTTGCACACCAGTGTATTTCCTAGAATGGAAGAGCATTATATTTCTCTATTGTATTCACCATTCTCTGATTTGGGTCATTTTTATTTTTCACTCTTTTTTTTTTCAAATTATGTATTTGGATGTTTCTGCAAATATCAAGGATAAAAACCAACTCCTAAGCAAAACGAATAAATAGTTTTTTCGTTTAAGAAAATAGATGTTGATTTAGTTTTATAAAATAAATTTCTAGCGTCATAGTTTCTTAATGTACCAGATTCTCACTGAATGTCCATTGATTTGTAAATTTGTTGTAGTTATATTATGCAGGGAAAATGGCAAAAATTTCAGATTATAAACTTATCTATGATGAATATTTTAAGAAAATTTAACTTTTGAATAAATGCCCAATTTATATCAGTTAAAAGAAAGAATGAATCTATTAAGGGTCTGTCAAAAACTTTCTGCCCTTATTTTTCATTCATTATAAATATGTGTATGTATTTTAATTCTTTACTTAGGCCTTGTAAGATTTTACTTACATTTTGTTGCCTCTTAGACGCCTTTATTCTTTGGTTTATTGCCATTTAATTCAACAGACCTATTATAAAAACTCGGTATATTGAATATGCTGATTTTATCATGAAAACAATGGTTGGCTTGTGCTATTTTATGCATATATTGTTTATTCTAGGATTCAGAAACCCTTCGGACTTTTGCACATGCTTTAGGAGCAATTTATTTTGCCAAAAAAAGGGGGGGGGGAATTGGTGACGTGGATGTGGGATGGAGACTTAATAATTGGTCCTCTTGCTAGGTACTAGTCCTTTAGCAAAGTTCAATTGTTATAAAGTGTAAGTCACAGGATTCTGAAATAAACAGTGCACACGCACATACAAGTGCACTCAAATTACCATCAGAGACCAAAGGATAAACATACCGTATAAAAATGTTTTTCTTTGCAGTTATCGAGATTATTATTTGTTAATAGTTTCTGAATTTGAAAAGGATATTTAAGCTAATAGCATAGGAAGGCGGGTGTCATTACCAACAAGTATCAGCTCTGGAGGTGGGTGAGTGATAAACAATTTGAGTGATTTTAAAGTTTGTTAAGTAAAATAGCATGCGAAATAATTAATATCTAATTGCAGAAAATTGCGGATGAAAGATCTGAGACTGCCATAATTTAGTATTATTGTAGGGTGCGTGGAGGGACTGTCTGTCCCCAATTTCACTTAAGAATTCAGATTTTTCTTAACTTTACGTGTTTCAGTTGAATCTTGTAAGAGGAGTTTTTCAAAACTTAGATTAATTTAGAATTATCTTAGATCCTTTATAAAGCAAATACGACTTTCTAGCTTAGATATTCTGTATACTGAAAATAAAGTAGCTGTAAATATCGATTTTGATAACGAAATTTCAAAATTTGATGAAAAAAAAGAAAGTAGAGATTGTAAGTATCACGTTTAAGTACAGTTTATTAAAATAGAGACTAGAGAACGAAACTTATTTTAACAACAGTTCTCATTAAATTGTATTATAATGCTAATAAAGTTACGCACTAGGTACTATCACTATAAAAGTGGTTCCTTACATCGTACATTAAACTGGCTTATTAATAAAAAGGCCTTTTGCTTCCTTTTTCATTCATAAAAAAATGTTTACAAAATAATTAACATTATGCCTTCTTTACTTAAACAACTGAATAAAAAAATGCTTGCTAAATAAATTTTATTTTATTTTTGGCAGACACGAGGGTAACAAGATAAAAGTCCACATCCCGTGGCACTAGATCTTGCTACGCCACTTGTCTAAGCTTAATTACAGTGAGACGAAACTTAAATGTTTCAATTGATAATTCAAAACCTTCTATTTTGAGTTACAAACCTTAGCTGCTGATTGAGAATTATATGTTAAATATCAGTATTTTCCTTGATACACTGATTCTTCCGGAACAGTGCCTATCAGTGTGTATTCTATTGTTCTGTTTTAAAACTGTGTAAAAACTGTGTGTGTGTGTGTTTCCAAGTTTCTTAAGTTTGTTAATAAAGACAACGCTTTTTACTTTATTGTATACATAGTATAGAGAAAGTATTAGAATCGTCAAAAAATACAAAAAAAGATTTTGACGAATATCCATATTTTAGACATTCCTGTGTTCGAAAAACGCATTTTCGGAAAACGTTCGTCTGTCTGTCCATGATAAAGATAACTCAAAAAGCCTTTGAGCTAGACGGCTGAAATTTGGTATACAGTTTTTACAACAAATATGCAGATTTCTATCAAATTTTAAGTAAAATCTATTCAGAGGAAGTCTGTCTGTCCAGCTGTACAAATATAAGTTAACACGATAACGACAAAACAAAGAGAGCTAGATAAATTAGATTCGGTACACAGATTTAACATCTATAGTGTAGAAATGTATCAAAGACAAAACCAGCAAAGTGTTGACTGTCTATCTGTCTGTACTTTCAGAAACATGTTAACTCGGTAATTCCAAAAACTCAAAGACTTAAATATATCAAATTAGGTACTGGATTTTGTGACTACAATTGCAGTTTTGTGTCAAAACTTTGTTTCATTCTATTAAAAAAACGTGCTTAAAGAACAAATTCGATTTCCTGATATTATTAACAGCATACTAGCAATTAATTGCTAAAAAAGTCGCTAAGAATCGCACAATAAATTCTGTAATAGTGCTAAATTTACACCAAAAGTTGATACTTCGTAACTAATGTAAACCAATGTCCTGCAAGGCGTTCTCTGGCATGACAAGTTTATTAGAGAGCATGCGAGAAAGTTTTGGGGAGACCTTTCCCGCTGATTAATTCTATTCTGTCAAATATCAAAGAATTATATGTCTGAAAGGAGCATCATAAAAGTTCTCTGAGAAATTATATCAACATTTTTTTTAATCCCTTATGTCCTAGATGTTTTCCTTGTAAATTTATTGAGGTATCGGAATTGTAAAACGCAAAAATATACAATAACTGAACACCTTTTTAAGGACATTCTAAAGGAAAAGTTTGCACTCCGTTATCACCAGTTTGAAAGAAGGCATCTATCACCACGCGTAGCTAAAAGGATTAAATAAAACGTTTATATCTGCATTGGGATTTTTTAAAATTCTTTCCGGTACTATCAGTTTTTGTATATCAGAAAAATTTTGTAATTGTACTGTGTTAATTCATATTAATTAATCATTTTTACCTGTAGGTAATTTATTTCCAAAGAGTTTGGGCGGTCACATTCATTTTCAGATGCAATATTCCCTTTCATGTATTCTTTCGATATGGCTATTTAATTAAAAAATAAATGGATTTTCTTTCTGTCAATTTGCAAGAAGAGAAGAGATAATTATTTTTTTTAGTGCTTCTCTGGCATGTAGGATAGGAGCTATTTGCAACTAATGAATGACAAGTTTAATACAGTTTTGAGAAATAAATAACTAGAAGACATAACAAATTATTACTTATTAATTATTTGAAATAGGAAAAAATTATTATTCCCAAACCAAAAGTCCAAAATGAAAAAGGCTAATTTAATTATTGTTAAATAAGAAC
>JAPMOR010047583.1:247275-266095 GCA_026543865.1 Argiope aurantia | reverse complement strand
AAATGGAAAATTATTTTCAATTTATCTTTGAAATACAGCTTTAAATAACTTCAAATAAATAACTGGAAAACATAATAACTTTATTACTTAATATTTTGACATAGGAAAAACTAATCCTTCCCAAAACAAAAGTCCAGATTGAAAAAAGGCTACTTTAATTATCGTTAAATAACAACAAAGAACTCAACTGAATTGTAATAGAAAATTCTTTCAGAAAGTGATCGCAAAACAAATTAAGAACAATCGTCAGACATTAATCAAAAGACTCTTTCATATTTGGGAAGATTTCGGAATCAAACCTAAAGAGAATGTTTTGAAAAATCAAAAAGAAGAAAAAGAGAGTAACAAGAATATACAGGGTTGCTTTAACACAGATTTCTTCATTTGTAGGCATCTGCAGCTAAAATTAATGAACAGATTGAAGCCAAATTATAGGGAGGCCTGGTGAAATAAATTCTGTGCACTAAAGAAATTTACTAGCAAAAGTTGACTGTAGAAGGCATATTAGCTCCACAGAACCGAAAGCATATTAGTACTTACAATTAACGCACAAAAAATGTGCTATTTATGAATATTTGAGAGATAAAATAATCACATTCTGAAAGGAATGACATGTAATATAAAATTCGCAGTAAATTATCTTTTATTAATAAACATTAGGACCCCTGGACCACATGCAATATTTTATACGCTCTGATCTTCCATATGTACAAAATATTGCATCAGTACACTTTTTGTAATTTTTTGAACGCAGTTGACTTTTCTAATCTTGTTACTATCGATACATGTAATTTAATTTTGTTTTATTTATTTTAGCTTATATTATTATAATTTTAAAGTTAATTTCATTCCGTTCATTATTTTTTAGCTGCAGATGCGCCGAAATGAGGATAACTATTTCATGGTCATCCTATATCAAATTCTAACAAACTGTTGTGTCTCTTGGTTTAAATTAAATGAAAAGCTCTATGAACTGAAAATTTAAGCTTAGAGTATTATAATATTTTTCACTATTTTTCTAACGATTCAATAAAGTCAATCTAAAGGAATCAATCTATGTGATATCACAGTCAACGTCATATCCAGGCGAAAAAGTAACTTATCATGTAGTTTTACATCTAACCTTGATATTCATTAACTCATTTTCTTCCAAGAAAAGACTTTATGCTTAGAATATAATAATATTTTTTTCTACTTTTCATAAGATTCAATAAATTCAGACTAATGGAATCAATTAACATAGTGTCATAGCCACGCGAAAAAGAAACTCATCATGTGGTGCTACATCTAACGTTGACATTACACAAACTAGTGTTGTCCCAAGAGTAAAATCCTTTAAAAAAGCACTTTTGTAAATGCACTAAAAAGGAAAAATAATTTTTTAAATAAAAAAAATCTGGAGGTTAAAATTCAGATTGTAAAAGCAAGAGTCGCAAATAAACATTAAATTATTGAATATACGTTAGGATAGAAATTGATAGGCTTTTGGGAAATTGAAATCATAAACACTTTAATAATATGCATTTTTATGCCTCAGGCTTTTACAATTTTTGTTTTAACCTCCACATTTCCGCTAAAAAATTTATTTTTCTTTTTTAGTGCATGTATAAAAGTGTTTTCTTAAAAAAATGTATCTTTATTTATTATTTTATAGATGCTAGACTTTATTTCTTATGATAATTATAAAGATTTTAAAAAAAGGCTAAATACCTAAGCTTTTGTCGGGAATATAATGTGGTCACGCTGATGTTGCAGCTCCAAACGCAAACTTTCATATTAAATTTAAGCGTGCATTACTTACTGTTTCTATGCTTACATTTATATTCTAAATAATGATGTATAATTTCATCGCGAAGAAAATTATCTTCTTTTAATAATCTATATTTCTAAGAATGATATTCTAATTTACACGTAATCTATATATTTACTATTTATTTACTTCATAAGAAAATACACGCTGCAGAAAAATTCTAGTTACAGATCATGTTACTAAATGAATATCAATCACACACACACACAAAAAAAAGTTACTAATAGTGAAAGATAAAAACATTAAAAAAAAACATATTAGATACTTAAAATCTGTATATGATAAATTTAAAAACATTTAAAACGTATTAAGACCTTAAATACTACGAACTCTGAACTTTAAAAAAACATTAAAATTAGAAGTATAAAAACTAAATATAATCATTCTTAGAAACATTAAAATTACATTAGCAATTTAAAAACCGATTCCAATCAATTTGAATATTAAAACACAGGAATTCTAAAGTTAAATATAATAAATCTTAAATACATTAGGAATTTAAAAGTTAAAGTAGATGTTTAAAGAAAATGTTAAAGTAGAAATTGGATTTTAAAAACACTAAAGGACATTTTAAAAGTATAAAGTTCATCAGAAAATCAGTTGAATATTTTATAAAATTTATAGAATGAAATTTTGTCTACTTAATTAAATTTCATTAACACGTTCTCTACAAGTTCAAGATACAAAATACTCTGACTGGTACAGCAGAATGTATATAGCTTAGTATGTCATCGCAATCAATTATATATATTAATGATAATTTTCTAAAAAAAAAAAAGAACGTGCCGAGGGTTTTAATCTATAAATGTCAAGAGCATTAAGTAGATAAGCTGAAAATATAGCACATGAATAAAGATTTTCAGTTTTGTAATACAGATAGCGAATTATTTAGTTTACACTAGATTATTTTTTATAATACGTATATCCAGTAAGACCACAATGTTCAAGATTAGATCGGACAACGTTGAAATACAGAACGTTCAAAGCCTATTCATTAGAAAATTCTTCCGTTTTACGTTTGAGAAATCCGCACTTTTTATAGTTGTCTAATCTATATAAGTATAGTTTATGCAAATATATTGCCTATAGCATAAACAAGTTTTGTAAAGTCAAGTTTTACGTCAAAGACCACTTCAAGATCAAAAACTAAATATGAGCGACATAAAACAAGATTGTTGATTTATCCAAAGTAAATAAAAGGTTGAGATTTCCGAGTGCATTTAATGTTGCTACATTTCTAAATGTTCAAAAGTAACTTGTTGTTTATGCACCATTGAAATAAATTATCCAAATGATTTTGCAGAAGACCTGCGTCAACACCAGATCTCAGGAGCTTAAACCATTTCAAATTTTTTTTTTTTTTTTTTTTTTTTTTTTTTTTATATAACAACCAGTCACTCCGTTACCACAGAATTAAGCCGTATGAACAAACCATTTCAAATCAATTGGGGAAAAAAAAACCCGATAATTTTAAAATACAAATACACAATCACTACGGAAATTAGAAGAAAAGAACGAAAATCATTGAATAAAGGGGTGGGATTTGCATCATGGAGGTTTCGCCCAGTGCCTCTGTACTGCAGTGTCTGCCAGTGTTTATAGGAATAGCAAATATCAAGCGGTAGTTTTTTTTTGAATACGAGATACTTATTACCATGCTCTGTTTAAGGAGGCAATTAAGAGTATGTGTATTCTGGGAATGCATGAAATTGAGGACAAGGCGAAGAAAAGAGAGACATGCGTGGCAATGCTGGCAGGCTGTTCTGTCGAGACTGAAGTCCAAATTAGACGAGTAGAGTAAAATACGCTCCCATTAACAATGCAGGTCAAAAGAAAAAGTTGTTATGGTAATCGAGATGTAAATATAGCTGATTAAATATTAATTCAGATTTTCATTTATAATGAAGATTTGCTTAAAATCTTTTGTTGTGTATATCTCTGCGTAGCTGAGATTCAAATTCCAAGTTTGGTTTCATAGAAGATTATAGCCTTTTCCTATTGCTTCTTTCACTTCACGTTTTACGATTTTTGTTTGACTCTATATTTTTGATTAAAAAAATTATATTTCCTTTTTAGTGGTTTGATAAAATCGTTTTTAAAAGGTTTTTTTTAATATTTATTATTTATATTATGACACAAAATGAAAGCATAAGGAAGAAATTTCGAATCTTCATTGAAAGTTAAAATGTATTATGAAATTGAATTGAATGAATATGACTGAAATTCTAATTTATTTAGACTATTTCTATTAGACTCTCTTGTTTTTGCGATTTTGTCTCTTATTCATATTTTCGATTAAAATAAGAAATTATGAGCAATGTAAAAAATAAAAATGAAAGATATTGTTATTAGAGTAGGAATATCACTAATGAAAAGTAGAATATTTTCTGTCGAAATGTTATGCACAAATTAGAATATTTATTCTTAGAAAACTAGAATATATTAAAAAATAATTTTCTTTACGATGAAATTTTAGATAACCGTAATAAAGATTTAATCTTTATTTCTTACCTTAATCACGATAGCTTAAAATTTTTTTAAAATTTTTAATTTATATATTTTTAAGCCACTGTGATTGACATAAGAAATAAAGATTGAAACTTTGAATAACAATTTCGTTCGCAACTCAAAAGGTCAAACGGGCTGCTATCTTAAAATTTATGTCCATATTGTAAACGGTGATCTAAAATTTTGTCATGAAGAAAATTATTATTATTATTTTTTTTGAATATGCTAGTTTTCTAAGCATAAATATTCTAATTTCTGCATAACATTTCGACCGTAAATACTTTTCATTTGTGATATTCCTACTCTAATAAAAATAATTTTAATTCTAATTTTTTATATTGATCTTAATTTCTTATTTTAATTAAAAATATGGATGACAAACAAAATCGCAAAAACGTGAGAGTCTGATAGAAATAGTCTAAGTAAATTGGAATCTCAGTCACATGTATAATATATTTTAACTTTCAATGGATTTTCGAAATTTCTTCCTTGTGATTTCATTTTGTGTCTTAATATCTTTATGACATTGCTAAATTTTCAAAAAAAATAAAATTATTTCCTACTTTTACATTAATAAAAACGTGTTTAAATAGGGATTTCAGACACATGTTGTATATATTTAAAATTTCAATGAATGCTCTGAATTTCTTCCTTATGTTTTCATTTAGTGTCATAATTTCTTTACAATATAGCTTAAATTTTCAATATTTTTTTTTATTTTCTACTTCCTTCTACAATAAAAAGTAGATTTTTAAATTTTTTTTTTTATTTTTTTATGTTCTCTGACTTTCATATTTTATTATATTTTATAATTATTATGGCATATAAAAACTAATATTTATTAAAATCCATAGTAGATGGCAGCACTTATCTAAAACCAATTTTCAGATGAATTGATATACGAAATGACAGTTAAAAGCTCTAAAACGATTAAAATATTCTACTATTAAGTGGAATAAAATAACTGAGAAGAGTCAGAGCTCTGTAAATAAGGAAGTGATTGAAAAATCGACTGCAAAATTCTGACATTATAAATATTGTTGAAAAATAAATGCAGTAAAATAAGGAATGCTCTTAAAATGTATGAAATTTGAGAGTGATATGTATGTGTAAATCATAACATTTATTTATTGAATTGAGTGCAATTTTGTTTTTCTAGTTGTAGTTTATTTCTAGTAAGCTAATTTTTTTCTATAGCCAATTTAAAAAAAAAACTATAATGAATATTGCCTCCTCCAATAATACTTGATGAACATAAAATATCTGGGTTTTTTTTGTAGAAAAAGAATGGTTGAAAAATCATCTATACATTTTTTTTTCTTATCATACTTGATTTTATTGTGCCTGATTAAACTGAACTTTCGAATCAGATTGGATCTTAAAACTGCAATGTCACTTCTGATCTTTTCAGCTAATTTTGATTGCAGTGGCTTTTCAACTTGGCTCTTATGTCTTGATATCCGAAATGCTTATAAAAAATGCGGAAAATATATGATTTGAAAAAGGTATGCAAGAATCTGAGAAAAAGACGAAATTCTAGATTGGCAATGTTATCCCATTTTTTGTCCAGATTTCTGGTGCAACTTTCCTAAGTTATATTATTGAGGTGAAATGTAACGTAAAATTTGAATCTAAAAGTTATTCTAAAGTGCAGTAATATACTGATTGAAGGAAAACGAATACGTCTGAAAAAATAGGTTGCTCGAATAACTTAAGTTGATTTTCAAAAACAATTGTTCTATAAGTTGGAAACAAAAGCCCTGATTAAAATTTGTAAAAGTTAACTTGAAAAAACGCTGCCTTTAAATGTCTTCTCTATATAACGAAATCATTGGCTTATTTATTGCCTGGTTTTGGAATTTAGTATGGAACCAAATATCACTTTTTTTTCCTTCAAAAATTGTCAAAATTAATCCAAATGACTAAGTTTTCCAATTTACGATACACTACATCTAAACTATCTTTCTTAATTTCACTTAATATTTATTATTGATGGATAATTATTATCTTTTCATTTCATGCAGAATTATTCTAACATCATTATAAATATTTTTGATATTATTCTGTTACAAAGTCTGTGATGCTTGATAATTTTTAACTGCATTCATTTTTTTCTGAAAATTTGAAATACAGCATTTCCTTATTCTTACATTCCCATCTTTAACATTTACTCGTTGTATAGTGCAACTCTTTTTGTAATTTCATATGTTCACAATGTTTTAAAACCTTCAAGCTGAATTCATGAAATTTTATTCTTAACATTTATGAACTTATATGTATAACTGTTTACATCACACCATGCAATTCAAACAGAGAAACATCGAAATTTAATGGCTTCATAGCCAACCAGAAACGCTTCAAATAACCATGGTATCATTTGTACAGGGAGAGAAAATAATTTCGATAATGTTTATTTATTTAAAAAACAAATAGAGGATATAAAGAATAAAGGATGCAACGGAAATCACATATTTTGGTTGGAAGCAGCAAATGTGTTTTTCATCTGCAGTAATTGTTTGCTAATATTGTAAATACACCACTATTTATTAACTTTGAAGTGTTCACTGCCAAAAAGATCACTTATCTATTTTGAGTTCCTGCATATCCATTCTATAAAAGATAACTAAATTTAAAGAATAAATTACAAGATACTTTATTTACACTTCTCTACTTTAGTAACATATATATTGTACAATATTGAATGATATTAATCAATATTTGCAATATTGTATAATATTGTTGAATATTTAGCAATATATGATGCAATATTGTACTACTGGCTGTGCTACCTGAGTAGCAATTGGATAATGTGGAATTGTAAAGTTATACTAGCATCAGTAATTAATTTATATTAGATATTTATGTAAAGTGAGAACTAGAAAAAAGATTGGAACAATCTATAATATTAATAGTGTGTCTTTGTGAAACATTTATTTCTATTTTTAAGAGAATTTTTACTTTTGTAAACGGTTTCTTTGATTTATATTGTTTTGCCATTTTCACCTTGAAAAGCTTAAAAGGGGACAATATTATTTATGTTACCAGCTAGGTTTGAAAACCAGCATTTTACAGAATACTTAGACAAATTTCAGGGAAAGTATGACACAATTAATATTGATGAAATTTCCTAGGCGTTCTATTTAATTCCAAGTCACAAATAATCGAAAATTGAAATTCATCGCCGACTTTTTTCCAATATCACGAGACTATTCTAAAATTAAGTGCAATTCAAAATGAAATTATTTTATTTATGGAAAAAGTAGGCTCATATTTTATTTTGTTTTCTTTTATAGGATATTCATACATTTTGTTCTGTATAACTTTCATTGTGTTTTGCATATTTTAAGTAAAAATTTTTTAAAGGTGCTTCTTTAGTATTTTTTCTAAATAACGTATATTTTTATAAGATACAAATTTTTCAGCAAAATATTTATCGTGACTGCCTTATCATACTTTATTTAAATAGCATTTGTCATACAACAGAGTACTTAATTTTTACATACAATATCTAGGAAAGGTATATGACGTATTCAAATAATTATCATATTTCGTATATCGTATATCGCCTAAAAACACCAAGGCCTCCTTATTAGCACAAGTTATTGCACGATATCTCCATGATGTTGTCCGATATTTTGAATGTCGGCCAATGTAATAAAAATATCTTAACAATATAGTTGGGCACTTTGTATTAATAGGGATTTTTATAGAATACCGGTGTTTCATACTTTGCCGGTAGCATCTACAAGAGAGTAAAATTAAAATTACGCTTTGTATAAAATGGAAAAATATGTTACATTTACTAGCAAATCCAACCTTGATAGATGCAGATATGGTGTATTATTCGATGTACCATACCGATAACGGGAAGAAGTTATACCGTTGTCGGTAATAGCCCTTAGGATTCAATCGTAATTCCCACAGATATTGTTGTGGTATTCCAATCTTTCAGATTTTTCTGAGTACTTTCGAGCTAGGGTGAAGTAGCCTTTTGTGTTATCAGAAACTCCATATACTAGCCAATTACACAAGAGATAAATTTATAGCTACCTTCAAAATTGATTTAAAAAAAAAAGAAATTCATAAACTTGAAAAATAAAGAAAAAATATCAAACCGACTCGTATAAATTTGAAAATGTAATGAATTATATTTATGAAATTTCATTTCATTATTTTATTTTTATTACTAATATTTCTGATTAATGATGTTTGAAAAATCTGATTGTTTAGAATCCTAAGCAAATTATTGCAATTAAGTGACAAGAATGTTGGAATTTTTGATGTCTACATATGAATTTGAGCTCTGAAGCAAATCAAAAGCAGAATATTTGATAAATGCAATTATGATAATCTGTATCCATTTTCGTATATTTTTTGATAAATAGAAACATAGTGGTTCGTTAAAATTTTCAGGTTTATAAATCCCTTTTTTTCTGGGCCATTTTGTCTTTAAAGTTTAACTGAGTATAGAAGCGTAGAAAATTATAAATATATAATACAAACGAGAATCAGCAAATAGATTATTGGTTTTAATTCCTCTTTGAATTTCACTGAATTAACAAAAAATTTTACTTAATTACACTCTATTTCGAACAGAAATTGTTTAATAATATGTGTACGTTTTGTCATTACAGATTGATTTTCGAGATCAGTAAAACATTATCGTTGTTTTTAATTATTAATGTAGTTCTTTGGAGAAAAGAGAGTAAGAATATGTTTAAATTTGAGTTTTCTAGAAAAGTCGGTTGTCGCGTTTTGCGTATAAAATTTATTTTAGAAATCCACTGTGTAAATCACTACGTAAAGTCTATGACACGATGTATTATTCCTATGACCTGTGGCATAACTTGTTTGAGGTCATATTTGGGGACTTACAGTCGGCATGAATCCGACTAGTTTTGACGTTCCCGTTGAGTATATATTTCATGCGTTTACTATTATTTGTCCACTCGTTGGCCTTTTAAGTGCGAGAAGTTACCACAATTTTGCACGAAAGTTCGAACGCCTCATTACCCTGGCCGCAATAAAAGTTTTTTGCATTCCCACGACGGGATGTATAAAAGATTTATGCCTAGATCGATCTGTCACACCACAAGTCATGGGAACAAGGTTTAAGACACTATCCAATTAGCTAAATGACATGACCAGTAATGCTTGTCATGTGACTACGATTCCTTTCAATTATCTTTATTCGTAATTACAATTCTGATCCAAAGATGCCATGAGATGTTTGTTAATAAAATGTCATGATAAATGCTAGCTTCTCATAACTTTGATTTTTTCGATGATATTTTTTTGATTTCGAGAATAATAGAAATTCAGAAATTGCGAAAGAAACAAACTTTTTTTATCCTAGATAAAAAGTATTTATATATCAAAAGTAAACGAATTTTTAGTTGGAATTGAATCACTGAGGTGTTTCAAAAATGGAAACATTTAGGACATCAATAAATTTTAGACAAATCTGTATAAATTATGTAAAACAAAGATAAACAGTTTTGGTTTAGAAAAGACTTTGAATTCGATTCAAACTATGTAGGAAAATGTCCCTCACTCACTTGTTCTTAAAGTAGATAAAGAACAAAAGATTGCCATAGATATAATTAATTCATTAACAATTTGTATAGATATATGATACATATTTATGGATTTTATAAAAAATATCAGGTTTATTTTTAAATTTAATTTCTAGTATAATCTGACTTTTTTATGAATGAAGTTTCCGTTTAGAAAAGGCTTTAAATTCAATTTGAACTATGTCAGAGAACTTATTATTTGTGCTTAAAGCAGATAAAGAACAAAAGATTTGCATAGACATAATTAATTCATTAACAGTTCATATAGATATATGTATATTTGTTGGAATTTATAAAAATTATCAGGTTTATTTTTAAATTTGCTTTCAAATATAACCTCATTTATTTAGAAACATTTTCTATTCCAAATCCTATCAGCTCCAAAGAAATAGTAATTTCAGACCCAAAGATCATAAGTACAAAGGCATAAAATTGTGAGGAAGTTAAAATTTTTTGATATTCTCGAAAATATTCATTTAATAAATGATGAATTCTGAAAGTAGGTCTCATTAAAAGTAATCATCAACCATTTTTCAAATGAATTAGATTCCTACTCAAAATAATTCATTCTTTTTATGAGATTACGATTTTAATGTTTGATAGCAGACATCAAGAATATTTAAATTAGGATGAGAAATGAGTATTTGAAAAAAATAATGTATAACATTAAGATTTATTTAATATTCTCACAAATCATTAAATGAGGTACAATCATTAATGAGGTTTATCGTTTATTAGGATGCAAGTTTTAAAAATGTGAAATAGAAATAAAAATTTTGAAGCCGACTCGAATGGTCTCTCAGAAACTTTCTCGCATACTCTCTAATAAAAGTTTATTTTCCCATTCCTTTCCTCATGAAATTGTGGGCCTTCGGTAAACCCCAAGAATGCTTTGAATCGCATTTACGAACAATGATTACGGAATATAGATCTTTGGAGTGAATCTAATATTTTTAATGAATCTATCGTGCTGATATGTATTTTGGGAACCTTTCTTTCACACCGATTGAAATCAAAATTTGACACGGAATACAGTTCTAAACATAAGATCACGTACCGAATTTTATTGATTTCAGTTTTTGCATTTATGAGTTATTATGGTTACATACATGCGAAATACACACCGACAGATTGTCTACCGTTTGCTTGGTTCAAAATTTGATAAGAATCTTCATTTTAGATTCTAAACCTGTGTGGCAAATTTTATCTATCTAGCCGTTTACGTCTTGTATTTACTGAATTCGCTTGTACTTGAATAGCCAGACAGAAAGACTTCCTCTGAATAGATTTTGATCAAAATTTGATGGATATTTACAAATTTGCTCCATGCACCAAAAATCCATACACCAAATTTTATCCGTCTAGATCAAAGCGTTTATGAGTTCTCGTGTTCACAAACTAAAATACAAAATATCAAAAATATTTTTTTCGAACTCAAGGAGGTCTGAAATTCTTCAAAAATTTTTTTTGACAATTATACTTTCTCTATATTTTTTTATAGGAAAAAGTAAAAATTGTGATTTTTTCAATTACTTCTAAGAGCTTAAGAACTGTTTTATAATTCTTTAAATTGTAATACATTGGTCATTAGCTAACCATATTTAACGGAATTTTTAGTCGTTAAAACTTTATGTAATAATTTATCTGACATATTATGAGGTAGAAAAATTTTATTAATTATTATTGAATATAAATGGCATGTTCAAACGATATACATACATGTATATATATACACACAAATTTAGATAGACATTTTTAATATGAAGGTATTTCGTCATAATAAGTTTTTAAGTGAATAAAATTTACAATATATAAATTTCATATTATTGATGGAGTGAATACTGCAAATTTTAATTTTAGCAAAATAAAAAATAAAATTAAAAATATGAAATTCCTAAAACAAATCGTAGGTAACGAAATGAAATAAAATTATTTTCGTATAATAAGCCGGCGATAAATCTTAAAAATATTATAAAATATTTTTACATTTAGTTAGAATTCAAAGCATTCATCTACTTAACAAAGAACATGATTTCTTACAGATACATTTATGTTTATTGTTACTTAAAAATATTGTTTTCATTTTTTTTCTAAACATAACCCTAAAAGCCATAATAAATATGATACTTTTCTATTTTGTTATTTTTATAGTTTTCATATATTCAGTATTTTATGTCTTTTTATGCTTTATTTAGTCATAACAGCAGATGTTACTGAAAAAAATGCATTAAAATATACGTACCAAGACATACATGCGTTATCATTAGACACATGAGGAAAAGTAAAAGGATTTATGATTTACATTTTACTTATTAATTATTCATGTGAAACCAAAAACTATTTTGCTTTTGATTGATAAGGATTAGCATTTATTAATTATAGCACAGTCATTCACTTCCGTCATCCGGTAAATGAAAACAGAACCTTTTCGTGATCGCCATTTGTATGTACGGGACATTTTCCCAGTAGTTTACTTTCATGTCTAAATCGTCTTATCTCAAGCTTATGTTAAAATAGATAAAATGAGGTGAAATCTCATTTGTATCACTTCTAAAAACAGACCGTATTTCCCACATGAATGAAGTGGTAACATTGAAACAGATATGATAAATATTTAAAAATTAATATATTAAATGTTGTTTCAATATCATTTTTAAATATTCGATAAGTTTTCTGTAACTTTTGCACCGTTTTTTTTTTTTTTTCGCAGTATACTTGTCCAGTAAAAAGGAAATGAAAACCAGGTAACTAAATTGAAGTTGTTTTGAAATGGAGCTTGATTAATTTTCCTTCAAAATAAGAACTAAAAGAGTATAGATTTATGTTTTACTTACCCATCAACATATCTTCTTACAAAGAACAGTGAGAGTTGTTATAAACATTGAAAAGACACAACACATTCCTTTCTTCAAATCGGTTTCTTTGGATATTCCACGATAGCGCGCGATTTCAACAGCGCATGTATCTATTCTCACCTGCATTCTTGATACACGAAATAGTGACGTGAAGCAGCTGTGTAAACACTACTGTTGAGTCTCGGTATAGCATAATATTTAATGCACTATTAAAAGATGTGGAAGATGTGCTTGTTTCTGTTACAGAAAATGGAGGGATTCAACAGCGTATATTGTCAAATATTCATTATGTTTTCAAAATTATCAAACACTGCTGTTATACTCAAAAATTTTTTGCATATCTTTTAGCGATGATTTTAAAATAAATATTACAGTTTTAATACGTAAACAGACCGTGGCCGTCAATGTTTTCAAATCCTTTTAGCATGATAGCTAGTCATTGTTTCAATTTTTTTGATTACTCTTTTTATTATAAACAGTTCGTGAAGAATTGAATTATTTTATTACTGTACTTAAAAATCATAATTTCTAAAATTAAATGTTTAAAAAGTTTTGTTTTATTTTGAATTATTTTTTAAAAATAATTTATCCTGCGGATTTGGAAGAGTGATTTTATCAGCTGCAATAGATTCCACAAAGTATTAACAAATAAAAATAATTTTGTTATTAATTTTTTAAATATTCGTTTTAAATAGTTACCGAGTTGTTAATGCAAATTTAAAAAAGTGTGTAAATTTGAAAACTTTCATTTATAGCTGGATAATTATTATTTGATATTCTGACAGTATAGATGAGTTTAGCCTAATTATATTATTAATCGTGGGTATCTATTAACTTTTTGTTTTGAAAAATAAATTAAAACAATTATTTAAATTATGCGTTGAACAAAAAAAAATTGTCATTTTTTTCAAATAAAGATATTTATTTATTGATATTTCTCTTTATATATATTAAAAAGCAAATGCAATAAAAGCATTTATTTGATGAATATGGTCGTTTTTATTTTCATGGTGCTCATGAACTCAAGTTTACGATTCTAGAAGCAAATATCTTGTAATCTCTAACATTCATCGGTTCTTGGCGATCCAATGTCATAAAGTTGAAATTTTCGAATGGATATTTTTGATATTCTTATGGAGAAATTATACCGGAAAAAAATTATATCCGAAAAATATTGTCATTTGGAAGAGATTTTATGTTAGGAAAACTTAATAACTTATGTTATTAAGAATTTAGAGCATTGACCTCAAAATTTTTTAATATATTATTTTTCTGTTAAAAATATTAAATGTTTTAGAAAATATTCCCATATTGAACCCTTTTGTTAGGTACAATGTCTTTGATTTTCAGGAACTATTATCATTATGTACATTTTTTACGATAAATACGATGCATTTAATTCTATTAATTCTAATAGATTTAATTAAGTATTTTAATTTTTAATGATGATTATGATTACTTTGCATACAATAATATAACTATTACTTTATGTGATCCTTTACTTCATTATCCACTTTCAATTAGAAAATGATACATCTATATTATTTTAAAAAAGCAATTTTAAAATTAAACTGTAAAAATAAAGTTTTGTGTATTCCATCGATGACTTTATGTAACCAGTTAGCTTAGATAATTATAATAGATGTTTTACATACTATATTTTTCATAATTACTAGAGCAAATTGTTGAAATTTCATCCTTTGTTCATTAAATTTTTAAAATTTTATATTTTGCTTTTCTGTTGTAATTTCTTAGTACCTAATTGCATCCTCCATTAATGCATGTAAGTTTTAGTTATTTCTCAGAAAGCAGCCATTTTTCAGAAAAAGATTATTGTTTCAGCAGTATATTTAACCTATTCATAATCCTTCGGACGGTTGATTATGGAGGTTATATTTGAATGAATATGAATTGGATTTATTTTAATTTTGATAAATTTAAAAGATTTTAATAGATTAATTTTCTTTTTTTGGTCTTTGAAACAGCCAAACTAAAAATGAAAGCCACATACTTAAAGATTTCTTTTAATTTTCGCCACAGCATTGTTGAGAATCGAATGGATGAGATATCATTTGAAATCTAGCAAAAAAGAGTGAATCATCGAAGTCGGGTATCTATTATTTGTAAGTTGTATAGGATGACAAGATCCAATTAAAGCAAGAGAAGGCGAGGCAGAAAACCGAAAACAAATGCAAAAGAAAACTCTATGACTGCAAGATTGTCTTCGAAAAAAAGACGATACATTTCAAGAGAGATTATGGACGGTCTGAAACTGAATGTGTTAGTCCAACGGTTTTCTATCAAATCAAGAACCAAAGTTGATCAGCTTGCCATACATTTGAAAACTAAACATTGCAAAGCCCTTGGCCTTTGTAAAAAAAGCACTTTCCAAAGGATTCACGATTTTGGGATAGTATTTTATGCTTAGAGGAAAGTAAATGTGTGTTCTTTGGATCAAACACGCATAAGAGTGTGACGACGACTAGGCGAGACGTTTAAACAGATGCATTTCCTAGCGACAGAAAAAGATTGAAGTAATAATGCGATGGTATAGCAAATTTTTTTTTCTCTAATTGTGTGATGAACGATGATAAAATAACTAAAAATGTGTAAGTCTTTATCTTATCGCATAATCTAAGGAAATTTATTACATTGCATATGGATTAATGTTGTATATTTCAGCAAGAAAATGACCCAAAACACGCATCAAAGATTGCCAAAAGCTATTTTGTTAAAAATAAAGATTTTGAAGTTACCTTTTGAAGCCTGAAAAAAAATCAAAGATGAACAAATAAAAATTTGGGACGATCAAAGATGAGCGGCACAGTATTAAATAGGAAATAAGTTAGAAACTAATTGATAGCATGAACCAAAGATTGAAAGGAGGTCAAATTAAATATTAATAAGGATTATTTGATTTAAAAATTTACTATATTCTTTTTGTCATTGCGAATTTTTAATCATTCAAATAATTTTGAACAAATCACTTTTATATGAAAATGTTCTTATTTTGAAATATTCTGTCATATTATTGAGTTATTTGAAGCTTTTTATAATGGA
Organism: Argiope aurantia; assembly: GCA_026543865.1. Lineage (NCBI taxonomy): Eukaryota > Metazoa > Arthropoda > Arachnida > Araneae > Araneidae > Argiope > Argiope aurantia. Next base: position 250,286 of record JAPMOR010047583.1, on the reverse strand, counting down.
TAGGCTTGTATTAATAAGAAAATTAATATATTTGAGACATGATTAAATGATTTTATTTTCTATAATAAAAAGTGAAAGTTTTTATTGACATTCTTATAGTTTTGAACACTGTATTGTGTGAGAATTAAATTAGAAATATTCGTCAGGAAATCGCTTGTAAATTTCATTTGTATGACAATCTGTTTATTCCTTACGATATAATATTAAATTATTTTATTAAGAATCAATTCTTATTATTATTGATAGCTGATATCAAGATCATTTTCACTGACATTCCAATAATTTGGAGCATCACTGTTTTATGTCAGCACTAAATTAGAAATAATAGACAGTAATCCTCTCCTAAATTTTCATAGGTATGATAATCTATTTATTCCTTGCTATATATTGTAATATTATACAATTTTACTAAGAACCCTTTCTTTTTATTATTGGTAGATGTTATTAATATTTTTTACTCTACTGTGCATTACTTGCTAGTCAAATACTAGTGGTTTATTTAAAAAGAGCTATAAAATATTCTAAAATAATACTATGTGCATGATAATTTTCTTCCATAAAATAACTGTAACATCTATTGTTATTTTTTAATTACTGGTTATTTGTTTAATGTTATTTATAATATACATATTTTAATGATTTATAAAATGTTCTAAAAATTCACTGAGTGTTTTCTGATATCCAAAATTGTATGACTGTAAAATGGTTTTCTAAAGTTTAGGCTCATTTTATATCGAAACATAAATACAGGTAAATCAGACTCACCAAGATATTTTTTAAAACAGTGGGAATAACTAACTCTAAACATGATTATCTGAAATTAGTTCAGTAATTAAAATTATAGGTTTATATTAGGTTTGTTTATCATAAGCATTAATACACTTAGATAAGAACTGACATTAGATAATTTAGAATATTTCTGGAAACATATTTAAGCATGATTTCGGTCTTGAAAGTAGTTAAAATAAAAAAATATGTGTTTCAAGACTAATTTTTTATATAAAATAATTTCTGGTTCCCTGACAGATTTTCAATGATTAACTGTTAGATATTTTCCGCAAAAAACTTTATCTTATGTCGCTGATATCAAATAATTATTAAAATCTATTATTCAATAACATGAATTGCATTTGATTCGTATATATTTCTAATACATTACTCCCCTAAATTCTAAGATAAAAATCAAAAATATTCAAGCCACATTTTAAAGTTTATCACTTTAAAATCATAAAAATGAAAACATGCAGATTTGTAGAAATAAATCTGAATCGGGTTTCATTTGTGAGACTTTCTGTTTTTCCCCAGAAATACGGATTAAATTTCATGAATGGGTTAGTTTTATGAACCTGTACATTTATTTGATATTTTATGATATAACTTTGATTTTTATTATATTTATATGGTATGAACTCATGAAAATTAGTATAATAGTGCAATTCAGTTCAGTTTACACTATCTATTTATCCTCCAATAGAAGAAGTATCTCATACATGGGAATGAGAAGAGGCATGATTCAGTATGCCGATTCTTGTATTCTCTAGAGATGCAGTGATGATGTTGCCTGGTTAACAAATTCATCGCCGATGACAGGATACACCTCTTTAGTCTGTAAGGCTGTGTCGTATAGCTGTACAGCTGAAGCTATAGCATGCGTACTTTTATCTGAGGCCACCAGTCATTGTGCAGGACATCATTTTTCTTTATGGCTACACTATTAGTTTTGCTCTATTTTGCGATACTTCTATGTATAAAATACTTGTAATGGACTCTATTTTAAACCATATTGTTATTAGAAGTTTCCCTATGATTCATTTTTCTAAATGCTAAGGGTTAGAGGAGTAATTATTTGAGATTATTTCATTAGTTTCTTTGTTGGGTTTCGTTAAATCCTAGAATTAACACAAAGCTGTATGTCTCCAAGTTGGATGAACAAAAATTCTTTTCGATATATAAGATAAATATTTATTTTGTTGAATATCTTATAACGTTTATCTGCAATTGTGAATGAGTGTAATAAGTTTTCAAAAACATTTGGCGAGAAATGTTTATAGTAGCTGTTTTATTTTAACAATACTAATTCATTGTAGATCAAACTATTTGTTTCACTATTAATCTTCTTCAAATCCTAGAAATGGATGAAGCATTTAATTCGGTAAAGTTTTATGAAAAACTTCTCTTTTGATCCTAGTGAGTAAATATTTAGCAAAGAGAAACTTGTTCCTTGTGATCAAGTATTCTATTCAATGAGCAACAAAACTTATAATAGAGATTCTGCTATTAAATGGATTATTAGAACCCATCGTTATGTTTTCTTTCTTTTCTCCAAAACGTGACCCTGCAACAAACCTCTGGAGAATTCCTCTTATATTTGAGTTACGCTGCATTTAGCTCTTTCAAATAAGAGACACTGAATTGTAAGGCATACAAAAGATCTAAGTAAACAAAACTTTTTGATTCCTTTATATGTTTTCTCCTATTATATCTGTTGCATTAAGCATTAGAAAAAATGTAGGGAATTAGGTCTATAAAGCAGAAATTTTGTATTTATAGTAGTTATAACATCTTAAAGTTTTAGGTGAAGAATAACTGAAAATATGAACAGAAAGATATAAAAAATTTAATATTGCTACTAATACTGAGGCTGATTTCTATTTTATGAAATTTTACTTGGTATTGTATTTTTATGGAATTTTTTAATAAATATTAGAATCAAAAGACAGATAAATAAAATTTCGTTACATTTCTGCATAAAAATTTGTGTTTTTCGTGATCGAAAGATAACAAATAATCAAAATTGTTATATTTTATCGTTCTGCGAAGAATTAAAAATATAATTTATAAATCTTTTGTCAGCAAGTAATTTCTTACTATCATTATTTTATTTTACAAATATATGTTATTGTAATTTGTTGAGGAACGAATATTCCCAGTTAATTTTTTTCGCTGTATTTTATTTTCTGAAATAACAAGTAATTTAACTTATATCAGACATATTGGAGGTCAATATTCAA
>JAPMOR010047583.1:212477-247175 GCA_026543865.1 Argiope aurantia | reverse complement strand
ATATATATATATATATAAACGTATCTGACAGATATAAAGAACGTGGAATTTATTTTAGTAAAATATTGAAAAACGAAATAAAAAATTTTAAAGAAAAATTTGTTATTACAATAATAGATAAATCAGCAAATATTTTCTGTTTAATTTGTAAATATTATTATAAAGAACTTTTAATTAATGAATATAACTCTAACGCAACTTATATGTTAAAGAACACCGGGAAAAAGGAATTAGATAAAAGAATGCTAGCTTTCGCAAAAAAACCCAAAACTAAGACTTGCTCTCTTAACTATCCTTATTTATTCCCAACAGTTAAATTTCATAAAAATCCATTAAAATTCAGATTCGTGACCTGTAGCACTGGCAGTTATAATTACTATACGGGTAAACATTTCTTTAAATACTTAAACATTATCCTGGACAAAATAAAAGATGAGGACAACTTTATTATTTCTAGTAACAAAGAAGTTCTGGATTTTCTTAAAGATAACAGTATTAATAAACTTAATACTTTTGATTTCGAAAATTTATACACTAATCTACCTCATGAAAAATTAATAAAAGTCTGCACTTTTATCTATGACGAATATTTAAATGAAAATATCATTCCTAAAAATAACTGGCTTGAGTTATGTAATTTTAATATTACTGAAAATTACATTTTTAATGGTATTAATTTTTATAAACAAGTTAAGGGCATTCCAATGGGAGCAGCTTTCTCAAGTGCTTTAGCTAATATTTTTCTACATTACTATGAGAAAAAAGTAATTAAATATAATTTAATAAACGGCTGGAGATATATTGATGACCTACTTTTGATTAACTTCGACAATACTAATATTGTTACTAATTGCTATCCAAAAGATTTAATTCTAACAGAAACGAATAAAAATCAACTTGAGGCTACCTTTCTGGATTTAAAAATCGAAATTGCTAATGATAAAACAATAGTTGGTATATACGATAAAAGGGATGAATTCAACTTTAAAATAACAAAACTATGTAACTACCATTCCAATCTAAACTCTAAAATTTTCAAAATAATTTTCTCACAAGATAACAGGATCAAAAGGGTTTGCAATAATAAAAATTCCTATATTGAAGCATCAAACAACCTAATTAAAAATTTAATTAAAAAGGAATTTTCTAAAAATTACTGTAATGTCAATTTTTTAATTAAACAAGGTATGGTTTGGGATTAATCCTTTGGCTTAAATAAAAAATAGAACTTTCCTGGCATATTATATCACTCAATAGATGGCGGTGGGAGCTTACAATTTTTACCTAAATTACTGTTAGCTTTGTGATTTTAATAAGCGGGAATCACAATCGATAGCTTAAAATTTCCTTCACTGCTGATGGTATGCTCTTGCCTTTTCGTTTTTCCTTTAGTGTTATTTTATGATATTTTGGTTTTTATTGTTTTTTTGTTATTGTGTTTTTACTTATTAGTGGTTTTACTTCTAATTTGTTGTTTTGTATTTCCCTTTCTGTTAAAATGGTATATCTCTTGGGCCTAGTTTCAGGGGAATTTCGGGTCACGAGGAATCATTATTAGACTTAATTGTCTGCATTTCCTTAACAGAAAAAATCCCTTTTTTTGAATCCCTGCCTGAGGGTGACCCTTGAAAAAGTCTTCAGGCCGGATTCTTTTTTATATTTTGTTATATTTTTTTATTTGGTTTATTTGTTTTTCCTATTAACTTGATTTTTATACTTTTGTATATATATATATATATATATATATATATATAATTATATATATATAGGTGTGTGTTTATTTATTATGTATATCACGGAAAAATGATTAAAGTGATTAAAGTAATAAAATTCTTGAGAAATTAGCTGTTATAATTAGTTAATGATTTCTTTACTTATAACTAAAAGAATTTAATTATCATGATAGATTCTTAAGAAATAAGAGATAATAAACTTCAAACAAATATAACACAAAAATTACTATTTTTCAAAGCCTCTCAAGTGGAATATCATATATAATGTGTGAAAAATATAAACGAATAACATTCCAATATATTATGAATAAGTTACTAATTATACTTTGATTTATTTAATAATAATTTTAGTAATCGAATGCAAACACAAATTATATTTCTTATATTTTATAATTTATAGAATTAGTATTTTTTGCAAATTTATTCATTTGAAAACTAAGCTAGCTGTTCGTGCATCCCAGTGGCTCAAGGCAGCTGCCTAATCTCAAAAATATATACCTCCCTCCCCCTCGAATGTAGATATTTGCTTCTTCTAGCAACCTAACTCATTCCAAACATTGTGACAGAATGCCAAATTCTTTAACTTTCGCAAACTTTTTAATCGTATAATGCACAATTCTTACTAATGCAACTATTTTTTATTCGATGTTTAAAGATTCATACAAGTTCCATGAAAATTTACAGTTACATTATGAAATAAATGAAAACAAGTAAAAATGGTGTAACAAACCTTTTTACTAAGTAGACAAAAATCAACATATATCATGATATAAAGTACGACTACTGTTAACAAAGAATTTCAACATGTGACTTGACACTTGAATGCTTTTGAATTACAATAATGTCGTCTATATTATATATTGTCCTTTTATAGACCCGAAAGTTATTTTTCAGCTATCAACATTCCTATATGGATGAAGCATTATCTTTTACACATATGTGATGAACGTATATTAAAGTTCGTAAATAAATATCAAATAATTACAATGGGAGTTTCATACAGACAAGAGAGGAAATGATTACATTTTATGACTTGTGTTATGATGCATGAAACTGGAAGCCTGGGGTGGGGGGTACCATCTGCTTTTAGAATATGAGTCGATATACATACGGGTTCAAAATAAAGATTCATTAGTTTTCAAATTAATAAAGGTTTTTATATCGTATTTTTGAGGAATGGTATGATATAAAAAGGAAGAGTGTTAGGTAGATTCCTACAGGAAGATTACCTATTTTACTTACTGCACGTTGTGTACCTTAATAACTGTATTTCTATATTATTATTTTGAGTGTGATATATGTATAGATTAAATTTATTGTTATAAAGTAAGTTTTTTTTTATTTATTCACTTCCGTTAATGCCCATTCTGTAATATATTCTTTTTTTTTCAAATAATACTTAAAGTGCATATAAATTAGAAATCAACTTTACTAAATACCATTCCAAATTAATTAAGTTTACATTTTTTGAAAGAAAAGAAAGGAAAAGAACTGAAATCTGCCAAACTGTGCAATGATTTGCTATTATACTCCTATATTTTGTGCGCTAATAACAGGTGCTAAGATAAAATATTCACTGTCTGTAAAGAATTGCTTGCTGTTTTGCCGAAGCACGTAAATCTGTACTATACTAATAGCGAATTCTAGATGCAATGGCCCAATCTGTACCGAAAAATAGACTTCAATACTAAATAACAAAAATAATTTTTCTTAATAAATTTAAAAGGACAATAATTGTCTCTAATGATATCTGAATCGGCAATTTCATAAAAAAATAACTTCCTTTAATGCTACGGAGGTGAAAAGGTCTAAAATCTTATAGAATAAGAATAAACGGGCAAAAGGGAAATGTTTAGATAATTTAATCTTGCTAAAGGATTTGAAATTAAAATTTATGGAGACTATATAATCTAATGTTTAAAAATGATAGGCAATGACCTTTGAATACTTTTTTTCTTACATACAGTATGAAATATAGAAAATGTTCAAAATTTAAACTACAAATTTGGATGGAATCTTTAATTTCTCACAAAAGGTTTTTTTGCATTGTTGAAACCTGAATTATCAGACTGTTCGCTAATTAGAAATGAATTAGATTAGTAAACATGTTGTTTGTACACATTACGTATAATTTTAAATTTTAAAATATCTAATATTGTATTTAATAAAAGGATTTACATAAAAGTAAAAAGGCATATATCAAAAAATAAATTAATTTTGTATTATTCATTTTAAAGATGCTCTAATTTAATTATAAATGGAATAATATATTATTCAAACAGGGTTTCATAGAAAGAGTTTAGGAGTGAAATTGTCAAAAGTATTCTCTTTTTTCTCATGAACTTGTTCATAAATGTGCGTGCGTTACATATAGAGAATAAAAGTCGATACAAAAAATACACACGCATTTCATCATATTTTGTATAATAGACAAAATAACAATAAATATCTGTATTGAAAAGATTTCAATTTCATTAAATGTTTTTTCATAAAATTTTCTTGTAGATTTATCAAAATTCTGCCAATATAATTTTATAAATATAACTATCCGAAATTTCTGTTTAATTTGTAACATTTCATCAAACAATTTTAAGATCTTCAGGGATTTGGGTATAAGTTGCAAAAAATTTGTAATGCATTGGTGAAAAGATGAATACATTAATACACAAAAAAGATGTCTAAAAGTTAAGCATTAAGATTAAAGAATTCATAAATAGAGGAGGCAAAGCATCTTATCATTAACAAATCTGTGATGGAAAATGCTTTATGATGTAATGGTGTTATATAATCAGACATTGAACTTGTTCACATCATACAGTACAACATGACTTTGTACAGTGAAAGTAGTACCCTATATAGAGCTGTTCTACAGCATATTACATATTGACAGATGCAGTTTTGTTTTAAATTGATAGGTTTTTCATGTTCACACAGGGAATAGAAGATTAATTATAAGGCGTCATTTTTTTCTAAAGTAAAAATTTTACAGACATGCGTACAAAACTGTCATCTTTTATCGGATATGCATTGATATTACAACTAAGATAAACTAAATATTTAAAGTATTCAGCGTGCGTCTGGATCACGAAAAACAACAATCGGACAATTGCATTTAAGAAGAAAATAAAATTCCTGACATTAAATAATTTCATATACTTGCTTTGTAGTTCGGTCAGTTCTTTTTTCTTTGAAACTCTTTGTGGATCTCACGTGAGCTTCTTCTTGACTCTCTTTGCTGAACTATCCCAAGATCAACCGAGTTATTTTACTGTGTTCTTGGAAGGAGAAAAATTATTTTGGTTTCAGACTTCAAGGAAAGTCATTAGCTGAGAATAAATACAAAAAAAGTGACAGTTGCTGTTTTGAGAAAAAAGGATTTTGCCAAAATATTGCTGGGATACAAGATGTTTAACTTGATATCATAGCAATATATTTTCTCAATGGGAAACACCAGCGTATATCAACATTAAGAGAATGCTTTTGAAATGCATTGATCCTCAGCAGAAACCATTTGTGCTGAACTTTGTTTCTTCCACTGAAAGGGACTGAAACAGGACATAAGTGGTAAAACTAATCATTCTTGAGGGATCACGGCGATCTGGGAATTCTAAGATTCATTCCTTTACCCACCTGTGAGAGTTCTGCGTCCGATCTCTCAGAAACAAGGAACTGAGTACCCAAACCTTTGGCTGAACAAAATACAGCTGCCGTTCGTTAAATAATATGTCCAAATACATAGTCTTTTAGAATCCTTCGATCACCTCATAGGCTTCCAAACTGGACATGACGACGTAGAATAGCCAGAGGCATATGAAGAGGATTGTTGTTGGTAACTTGTAGAACATTGGCCCTCCAAGCTCCCCTCCTACCCGTTTGTTTCGTCTCAGAAGAAGAACGACACATGAGATGAATGCACAACAACAAAACATGGTTACAGAGAAAGCGAGATTTCCTGGATCCACTCTGAACTCCGATCCTTTAGCATAGTGAACAATGGCTGCTATGGACCATGCGATGCCAATGCCAAGAAAAACATTGACAGCGTTACTGCCGGTGACATTTCCAATTGACGAATCGGCGTACTTATCTTGAATTGCAGCTACCTTGCTGGCGAATGTATCTGAAATGACATTTAAAATATATGCATTACAACAGATATTTAATTTGCTTTCTAGAGAAAAAAGCTTAATGAACAGTTTAGGTAGCTGTGATAAATCTGTAAATATTTTTAGTCATTTTCATTGAAGAGTAGCGATATTATAATGTGTACAAGATTATGTATTTAGATTATGAGAGCTTAAAGATGAATAATATTACAGCTAAAAATGGCAATGGAATTATTGGTAGTGTTCTTTTGAATAAGATTTATTACCTTTCTACCAAGATAAAAATTTCAAACTATGATTTTTTAAAAGATATTTAAGAAGAAACTTTTAAATGACTATTCAGAAAATCAAGGCTCTGAGAATATCAAGGAAGTTTAACATGTGATTAAGTCGCAGAGCTTTTACTTATTCAAATTTTTTTTCAAAGACTTGCATTTGTATCGAAAGAAAGAAATCGACAAAGAATTATATTAAAATATTTAGCTAGCTAAAGGAACTAAAATTTACACTTCTTATATCTAGAAGATAGCAGAACAAAATTCTCACTCTTATCTTTTAAATAACTTTCCGTACAAATTGAAAATGATATTATCTCCTATCATATATCTCGTGTAATTTCAAAAAAGAGATCAACCAGTTCTGCTTTCTTTCCTTTATATATAACTGATACACATAGCTACCAGAAATCATTTTATTAAATTGATTGATTATGTGTACCTTGTCATTAAACCCATTTAGCCCTATGGTTATATGCAACCAGCAAATCTCTTGAGAATAAATACCTCAAAACTATGGCATCGGATATTCTATTTAAAAGAGTTTACGATCAAACAAAGAGTAATCTGAAATGTCTGGCAAATCTGTTTTGATTTCAGCAGTATTTTATCTGCATATGCAGCAATGAGGCATTTAAAGAAACCCAAAGTTTCTCAAAGTCAACATTATTATTGAATACTTAGCCAATATCCTCCTCTGAACTTGTTGTACAGATATATTTTACAGTATCGTACGGCAGCGTTTCTCAACCTTTCAGTATTCGCGGCCTTGTTTTCAATCATAATTTTCATCGCCCCCCCCTCCCGCTTACAATAAAATGTATACAATAGTAATGTATATTGAGTATTTTGGATTCTGTTTTTTAAATTATTTTTAACTAACTGCCAAAACAAGAGTAAAAGCGAACAAACGTTGGCGAGAAACCACATCTTGCATTTTGGACAAACGGGTAGTGGACAGATGAAGCGAATGAAAGCGCGGAAAAATTTAAATATTATATTTGAAATGAAAGCCAAACAGGGAGATAACGTTAAAAGAATATGAAAGTAGAAAAATTCGTTAATGAAAGTTAACCTAGACGGAGTGAGCTAAATTTAGAAACTGGGAATAAATTTTTTCAAATAATAAAAGAAATAATACAGAAACATGACTAAACAAAAATGAAAAAAAAATAAGCAATGTTTTTGGAAGGAAATCCAAACGACCAATGCCGTCTCCAGCATGTTTTCTAATGGGAAGAAGGAAAATGTTCGATAATTCAAGTTTCAATTCCAGCCAGTCTCATTCGAGTCGATTCTTTTATCGCTATCGAATCTATCGTGAATGTGTATGTTATATATGTTTTCGTGTTAATTGCAATTCACCATATTAAATATTCACGGCAGCAGATTTATGCAAACTCATGGATAAATTTTTAGGCAGAAGTAAACAAGCATTAGGCGATAGTCAAGCATCAGCAAGTACACAGACGAGCGTGGTTCCGAAAATAAAATCAAGAAAATATTCTCAAGAATACTTAAATTTCGGGTTTACCAGTACTGAAGTAAATGAAGAAATTTGTATCATTTGCTCAAAAATGTTGGCCGCAGACAGCATGAAACCTAATAAAATTAAATGGCATTTGGAAACGCTTCATAGTGAGTACGTCAACAAACCCAGAGAATTCTTCGAATTAAAATTAAAATCATATAAAAAGCAAAAATAATTTTTTAAAGAAACTTTGTTTGTGAATAAAAAAGCTTTAATTGCATCTTACAAAGTTCATATAAAATATCCAGATGTAAACACCTCACACCATTGGTAAAGAGCTTATTTTGCCAGCAGCAATTGAGATTGTAGAAACTATGTTTGGAGATAATTTTTCAAAACAATTATACCTCTTTTGATAATAATACCTTTTCATAACATAACAATACCTTTCATAACATACCTTTTTTCATAACAATTATACCCTCCATACCTCTTTCAAATGATACTGTTGCTCGTCGAATTGGCGATATAGTTGAAGATGTACATTATCAGCTTTTCCCGAAGTTGCATGACAAATTGTTTTCAATACAGCCTGACGAAACAACAGATAGTAATAAAGATGTTCATTTCGAATTTCTGATAACATGTCAGTGGTAGAAGAACTACTTTTCTGCAAACCAATAGAACTCATAACAACATCACTCGCATTATTTGCTACTTTAAATGATTTTATGAACGAGGCAAACATAGAATGAAAAAATTGCGTCGGAATATGCACCGATGGTGCTCATTCAATGTCATGTCCGGAAGATTCCAAAATATACAAGCACTTGTAAAACAAAAATCGTCTCAGTGCACATATTGCATGATACACAGAGAAGCTTTGGCTTTGAAAGAAAAGAGTCCTGGTCTGAATATTGTGTTAACTACGGTTGTAACCGTAGTAAATTATATAAAAATGAAACCCCTGAAATCGAGAATCTTTTTCGCACTTTGTAAAGACATAGGTTCAGTACATTCAGAGTTACAATTTTATTGCGAGGCAAAATGGTCATCACGTGGGAAATTTTTGCAACGTGTTTATGAATTAAGAGAAGAAATCACCATTTTCCTAGAAGAAGAAAACTGATCAAAGACCGAGAATTTTCGCGATGGTTTATTTGTGATGAAACTGAGGTATTTGGTCGACATATTCGAGAAATTAAATAACTTGAATCTTCAACTCCAAGGAGGAAATACACATATGTTGGATGCGAGTGATAAATTTAATGCTTTTTGTAGAAAATTGGAATTGTGGAGCAGAAATTTAAAGCAAAAAACCTAACAATGTTTGCAAATGTGGATGATTGTATTAAAACTTACAAGGCTGAAGAAGAACTTGTAAAAGTTGTTTTTGTAACCATTGAAAATCATTTAGCCATGCTGGCAAAGAATTTTAAAAAGTATTTTCATGCTGACAACTAACTGATAGCAAGTTAAGAGTGGGTTAGGGATCCATTCCATAAGTTGGTTAGTAAAGTTATATTAACATCCCGTTGTAAAGCAACACCAGGGCTTTTTTGGGACGGACTTCGTAATTTTGAACCGCGGTCAGATGACGAGGACGACACCTGAACTGGCACCCTACTTTCCACGCCACACCAACAGGAGAACGTTTGACATGACGGATTTAACGTGCAAAAGACCCCCTTACACGATGGTTCTTCGGTGGAATCGGGTCTCGAATCTGAAACCCTACGGCTCACAAGCCGAGACCTTACCACCAGGCCACAAATAATATTAAAATCCCATCGCTGGAAGCCAGTCTTTAAGAAGATAAATTTAAATTTAATGAGAATCTGAAGAAGTGTTTAAAATTCGAGAATGCACCACGACAGTAAAATGGATAAAATAAATCGATGAAGATGAAAGAAAACTTGTATTTTGTTTCAGATTTATAGAGCAGCTGTAATACAATCTATCTAAGCAATTTTTGAAACTTGGTTAATAAAAAAAGTAAAAACTAGATTCGCTAAACTTCAATTGCATATTAATGCATAAAACTGTTGAAAAGATGTATTAGATGCGATGTCATGTTATTAAGTCAATAGAGCAAAGTAGCTGTTGTCAATCGACATAAACACGTCAATCGACAAAAAAGGAGAAGGAGAGCGACGTTCATCAATTTTTACATACTTTATATCTAAAAGAAGCAGAAGAGTGTGGTTTTTCTCTTAGCTCCTTTGTGAAAATAAATGTAATAATTTGAAACTTTTATAGATAATTTGAATACTTTAATTTAATTTATATATTTTGATACAAAACTGAATTTATTTTGTAAAATAGAAATATGTTCCAAATGTATTAGCATTTCTTGTTAATCTGTAAAGGAGAGAATGTTTCATTGCTATAAATAAAACTCCGTAAGCATGAATAGGGCACAGCATAAGTGAAAACGTTATGAAATAATATAGATCATAAATAATGGAATAAATTCAATTTGCATAGAAGTATTCTTATCAGGTTTATAATAACAATTTTATATGTTATTTTAAATAGGAAATTCTTGTTTATACTAGGGCAATGATTACTTTCAGCAGTATAATTATCAATACGTTTTAAGCTTGTTCAAAAGTAATAAATCACAAATAGGATAACAAATAATAAACTATAACTAATTAACCTACGAAGTAGTAGCTACTGCTTATGAGTGTATACAAGCTGGAATGATTCCTCCTCATAAACATTAAAGCGAAATAGAGAATAAATTAATAGATAAATAAAAAATACTAGAAAATAAAATAATAAAAAAATGTTTAGGTTTGGAAATAAAAAGTTAGAAGAAACTGGCAGAATGCCAATTTATGATTCTCTTAATCATTTTGAACCATAGAAAATTCTGCTTTCTTTTATATTTTGTCATTCTGGTTTTCGCATTAAGGGTTTTTAAAAATGAATTGGAATGTTAAGATTTGTAAATCATAACTCTGAATATGTGCTGGGTTTAAATGTACATTTTTATTGAGGTTTTATGGAGTAACACTCGATTTCCACACGGCGACAACAATATGTCATTAACGTGTGGTTTCATCTATTTTATATAAACATTTCATAAGATTTCATTGAAAAGTTATTTGCTTTAATTCTTATTTTGTGAAAACATTGAATGAAAAGAAAGAAAATATTTAAAAAAAAAGAAAAATAAGCTTTCAGAGCAAATACTGGAATTTCTACAGATTTGTAAATTCAGATTAAGAGTTCTAATAATCCGATGAAATTTAGGAACTTTTTTAAGACTTTGTGTTCAATGTTCAGATTTCGATATTTAAAACATTTGAAAGATTCAAGATCTCCTACAAATTTTCTACAAATATTTGATACTTAGTAGGATATACTCTTACTTTAAAGACACTTCACGATAAAAGACAGGATAACTTTCTTAATAAAGAAGCAAATATTTGATGTTGAAATTAAAGCAAACATTCTTAACATTAGCACAACAACTAAATACCTTCAATTTCACTTATTCCAGTTTCAGAAATCATTTTTTGATGAGCAGCGTTTTTTCAAAGATATGAAAAGGAAAGATTAAGCAGCTTGTGACGTTTCCTTTTATTGGCATTATATTTTCACGATAATCGAAATTATACCAAATCGAAGTACAAAGTATATAAATCGAAAAACATTAAGAATGGCTTGAAAATACATTCTTTTTGTAGTACATGCTAGAAGATCTTTCATGATTCATAGGAAGTTAAAATCTCAAGAAACTGTTATTTATTAGCAAAGCTCTTAAGGAACAAAAATTGACCAATATATTAAGGTATTTCATTAGGATATGTGTGTGTCAAAATGCTACAAGAAACTTGAAAAACCAGTAACTTACCTGGAATACTTGTTCCCAAAGCTACTAAAGCCACGGCAGTGACTGCATCTTTTAGGCCTACAGTGCAGCCGAAGTGTGAGGCTAAGTCCCCAATAACAGCAGTCAGCAATCCAATTCCTAATATTGATACTACAAAGCATAGCCAGCCGTCGAACATGTCTGTTAGGAGTATAAAAACCAAATATAGCATGAGCAGAATAATAATCATTATGGAAAAGAAGCTGTCAGTTGTAAATTGACCAAGTTCTTCAACATCCTTAGAAAAATCTTATAATATTTTTTGGAAAGTTTGTTGTTAAGTATTTGTCTCAGAGCAATAGAAATGCAACAAATAATTTTAGTTGGCTTTTATCTTTACAAGTCAGTGAAAAGGAATCCAAATACCTTCTAACATAAATTCTTGAATCAACCAATATATTGTATATAATCTACTATACTTAATGGACAAATCTTGGTTTCATAACAAGCCTTCTTGATATTAATATTTGTTAATATATAGTTAAAATATTAATGCTAAGGTATATAAGGTTAGTTAAGATATAGAGGGTGAAGAAGGCTTGACTCTTCCCATCTCTGCAAGAAGTCTTGAGTCTGACTGGATTACTGTCATAAATCCTGTCAGATGCATTTTAAAAGACAAAATGGATTTAGTGAATATTTCAAATGGAATACTTTTATTAAATAAAAAAAGTGCAATGTGATTATATTAAAATATTCTCATATTGTACTGTTGAAATTTTTTTATCTGTATTGGTCTTAACTATTTTTATATTTTATTTTCTCTTATTTTAGATTACTAACTAATGCCATGCAGAAATTAGTATGAAAATAAAACAGCCTGTAGAAATAGGTAGCTAAGTTTTGAATTTTGTCTAGGTTTTGAAAATCAAACGTAAGTCGACCTTTTGCATTAGTTTCATTTTTGAAATGATAGAATATGATTTTAAATTATAAACTTGAATTTAAAGTACATGTGGATATAAATTTATATATAAGAGATTTTTCTGAGGAAAATTATAGTATAAGTTATAGAAACTTGCTAACAAAATTTCTAAAATTTATGATTGCATTATATATTTTTCAAGAATGATCTTGATAGAAAAAATAACTAACAACTTATGTGCAAATCTAGTTGCATATCGTACAATATTGTATGATATTCAACAATATTCGCAATATTGTGGAATAATGAATAGTATAACATAATATCACACAATATTGCGGAATAGCTGTGCTACCTGAGGAAATACATAAATGTAGATTCTTTTACAGCAAAAGTCTTTGGGCAATATAATTAATTTATATTGCATTGAAAATCATAATTATTACGATCAAACATAAGAATCAGTTTTAATAGAAGTCATGATATATAGTAATGAAGCTTATCTTGCACAAAAAACTTGCGATTTAATAAGCTTCGAGTTTGAGAAGAATTATTAGTAGCGGAATTTGAAAAGATAAATACAGATTTGTTACTTTTCTGTCATTTTGGACTGAATTTTGGAAAGTCAAACAATTTTAAGCTACACATGAATACATTTATACGTTAACTCACTATTTATTGAAAAGTATATTTGAAAAAATGATGCCAGTAAGAAGAAAGTAATTACATGTGATTTTATAAATGGGGCGAATAGATATACACAGTATATTTGTTTTAGAATGTAAGTTGATTAAAATTAAATTAATTAATTTTAATCAACTTATATTAAATTCTTCTCATTCATTATTGATAAGATTCATCCAGAAGCTTGTTTTGACTGGTGTTCTCTAGAATTATTAAAAGCTTACAATTTCGCTTATGCAAAAATGTATAGACATATACTACTTCAACACTAGGCAGCAAAACAAGTCAGAATGTTGATTTCTTTATTTCAAACAACTTACTTTGCATGCTGCCTTCATTTAAACAGATGAAATATAAAACTTTTAGGCAGATGAAATCAATGATTCTATTTATGCAAATGAAATGTAATTTATTGAATTATATGACGTTTTTCAGTTCTCATCATTTCATTTCTAATGGGTGTTTTGAAAATCTCTGTCGTGTTTAGCTGTGCATTTGAAATAAATAACAGATTATAAAGGTATGTCTCTAAATGAATACCGTTATTTCAAAATGTATTTGTAAGCAAAAGAGGTACGTTAAGTGCTTATGAGCTTAAATAACTTGGGTTGCTTTTATTTAAAAGTCATCAGCATTTACAATAATTATTTCGTTTAGATATTTATGATGGAGCAAATTGGGTTTTAGGATGTAATTACTTTGGAAATTACTTTAACCACATTTAGAAACAAAATAAAGAATAAAAAATTGTAGAAATGAAATTCACGCTAATTTAACATAGTTAAACATGTGTTAGCTTCTAAAATATCATAAGCGGAATTGCGAGTTTAAGTTAAAACTGATGATCAAAAATATGCAATAACACATTCTGTTTGGAAATTGAATTTTCTGCCAAGAAATTTTAATGAAGAAATAGGATAAAAATTCTCATTTTATGAAGTAGTTAGAATATAAAATCTGCGATTTTCTGCATTAAATGACTGAAAAGGACTAGGTAATAAAACTATCAGTTAAGAGATTAGAGCAGAGACAAATTAGTTTAACAATGTGTGTCAAATCCTAATAATTTACTTTAACGATAGTTGCAATGACATATAAATAAAGATGAAAGTTTTGCTGGTAAAACATCTGCATTGCCGGCAAGGAAAAGGTTTAACAAAACTATTGTAATTATAAACCTAATTATACTTACCAACCGGTGGAATGAGGGCAAACAGTAACTTCCAAAATAATGTAATGAAATGAATGACGTAATCGGAGCAAGTTGGAAGTTTAGGCTCCTTTTCTTCAGTTTCTCCTTCTTCACCTTCTTCATCATCATCATCGTCATCCCCTTCAATTTTTATATATATTTGGCAATTAAGTAAAATCCAAAAAATTATTTTAAAGATATAATAACAAAATTAATAATTAAGATGAAAATACCTGCACTGACGGTGATAGCTTCTATGAATTGTTCCTTCCAGGACGATGTGCCAATTTGCAACGATATGTTAGCCTTCTGGAATAACTTATCAACAGTATTCTGTAAAAGAGAAAAATTGCTTAGTTATCATAAATTTAATCATATGCTATCATAATTTTGAATATTTTTACAAGAATAATAGAAAACTTATGCTTTATATTTAGAAATGTGGATGGTATCTAGGGAAAAGAAATAAGGGAAAATCTGAAGTCATCGAAGCGTTTCAGTGGCAAGTGTAGTATGAAAAAAAATTATTGTTGTATTTCAAACTTAATATTTTGTTTACCTTGTATTACCACAAGTTAAAGCCTGAAATGTTAGCGTCATTTATGCAAGTTATATATAAAATATAAAGTTTCCTTGTGCTTCTACTAAATCCAAAGTTAATGGTCAAGTTTGTTTAAATGAGTTTAAGCTTGGACATTAAGAATCGCGAAATTATTAAAAACTTTCTGTTTTCCATAAGAGTTCAGGGCAATATGATGAATAAAATGTCATTAATCAGATCCGTATTAAAGTGATAAGAAATTCCTTTTTGTATATTTTGGCCATTCTTTTTCACTTTGCAGGTTATCATACAGTTGTAGTTCTCGAGCCATGAACAAGATTCAAGTTTTATGATAGGACACAATAGAATTAAGGCTTAAAAACTGGAAAATTGACAGGCAAAAACTACTAAATAAACTTTTTCTGCCTTTCAAGCTGTGATTTGAATACTTGATTTGCCGTATGACCTATAAAATCGTATCATATAAAATATTACTTCATTCCTTTGTCCAAGTTGACTTGTTGTTAAATACTAAAAAGTGACTATAATATTAAAAATAGACATCTGTTTTTGAATAATATAAATACTGACTACATTCTCAAATATTTATCTTTAATTTCTTCATTTAATTAGGCCAGAAGAGATAAACCAAAATTATTTTAGGATAGAAAATAAAGAAATTAAATTGCCCTTTTAATCTCCTTCAAATTTGACTTCTGTTTTTTCCCTCTTCAGATTTGAATTCTGAGAAGTAAAGCCAATTGGGCTTTTACAGGACAGTCAAAACCCTTAGTATTCTGAACTTAAAGAACATACCTCATTTCAAAGTTCCATAAGAAATTAATTTGACTTGAAGGCCATTATGCAATTTTACTAAGAAATAAAAATCTGCATTAAATATCGCCAATATAATCAATCAGTCCATTAATGTGCAAAAGTTGTAACATGGTAAGATTGTCTTTCCAAATATTTGGTGTTTTCAGGCAATATATAAGTTTTCTACGATAAGACGTAGATCTTATTTGACCATGACAGCTCTTGAAATTATGGCAACCTCAGGAAGTACTGTGACTTCAGAAAGTGCATTTCCACCCTGTAATTAAGGACATTTTCTACTCTTCTTGATATCCTTTAAACACCGAATATATGTTGCACGAAAATTACACTTTCACCATATGTTTAAATCAAATTTGTTTTTGTGACTGTTTTGGTTTGCTGATCACAAAAATCAATTACTTGACGTTGCTTTTCATAATAGCAATTGTAGATGAAGAAATACTGTCTCGAGCAAAATAGAATGCTGCTTCCACTGTATGAGGAATTTAGGGTTAAGATATTTAATACAAGATGGTGGAAATGCAAACAAAACGAGAATTTCTGAAGACTGCAAAACGGACGTCCATTGATTGGTATGAGTCCCAATAGAGCAACACTCGTAACTTAACACCACTAGTTATTTTGCATTTCTTACACGTGTTCAGATAATCAGTGTGAATTTAAAAATATATTAATAAAAATAATGCATGATGTATTTAATGTTAATCTTAGTTTAAAGTAAATGAACTTAAAGAAAGAATTTAATTTACCTTGAACTCTCTGCTTTCTTTGATTCGCACTTGTACCTTGTACTGTTCCCCCAGTCTGGGTTTGCCCAGCAGGGCAATCTTTTCATCTTCTGATAAAGCTTCTTGATTTTCATTTATATCCTGACCGCTTTGTTCGCGGAGGTAATCTGAAATATTTTGATAGCAATACAGATAAAATATTAATTATTCATTTCATATTTCTGAGTTTCATTAAAACCGAAACAAACAATACATTATTTTTGATTTCGATAAATAGTAAGAAATGTGCTTAACAATAAATTTTTTAGAGAGCTTAATGTAAAATTAAGTAGTTTTCTGAAAAGTTCCTCCAAAATACAAAATTCTTTAACCCTATTGTTTTATGTTCAAGAAAAGTTCGCAGGTATATTCAAGAAAAAATTTGATTTGAGTCTTTTGATAAAATGATTCCTTCTGTTGTTCAAGTACGAATTAAAAATAATTTGAGCAAGTACAATATGACTGGACACCTATGTAATTAGAATTACGATGCGTGTGGCATCAGGCAGAAGTAATATAAAAGACAAACTTAATTTGATTCGTATTCGCTATATAAAAGATCTTGCTTTGCTTTACTAAAATAGCTAAATTTCAAATCAGTGTCTGTTGAGAGAGTCTCTGGTAATACAGCTATGATCAGTGTTATTATATATCGTACTTGTAAGGTCAACATCATGTTTAGTTGATAAAATGCTGTGCTAATACGGAAGGACAATTAATAATTGAAATATACTGTTTATCGAGAACATGTTGAATGCTGAAGATCTAATCATTATTTGTCTTCCGTTATTGGACGAGAACTTAGTGGCAAGAATTATATGGAGTAATTATGTGCTTTTGTACTCTAGGAATTTAAATTGTTAGACTGAACGCAGAACACACATTAAGGATACCAGAGAATTTCACATTTATCGCAAAGTGTAGTAATACAGAAGGCAAGACTTCAGCATTTGGTTTCCAAAGGGCAATCACTCCCAAACACGATTATCATAGATATAATGCGGCATCCTAATCAGCCTGATATGAAGATGTTATTTAATGAACGACTGTAGATGAATCTTTCAACACACCAGTATAAATGCTGACACTTTTGTTATGTTAGTCGATACCAGTTATCCTCAACTGCAGTTTCTGAATTGAACTATGTGATTTGCCGAAAAAATTTCAACAGGCTTAAGGACAAAATATCTACCATCTCTGTCCATAGCAGGCATTAATACATGGAAGGTCGTTATGGTGATTCTTTTGTATATTTGTCTAGCTACTCTTAAGCATAATTGTAAACTCTGATGATAGTATGCAGCTTATTCTAAAGGGGATTTTTCAAGAGAATAAACCGAGATTTAATATTCTAAGATTCTCCAAAGATTTAAGTTGGAATTGTACTAGTGTGTTATAAGCTCTTCCTACACGATAAACAAACAAACATTATAATATCCTAATGAAAAAATCTTGTGTTCTCCTTTGTACTGCTCCAAAATATCATTATGAGTTTTCCTGATGTGCACATGAGTTGCAATGTTAATTTAATTTTTTGTTTCATCTGTAATATTGTATGTAACAAATAGATTTTAAATTTGCATCTTTCTTTCCCCATGATGTTTCAGTTTTTGTAGCCACCAGTGTAGATTACATTTTATTCAATTACATATTGCTTTAAAGAATGGGATTATTATTTAGTAATAAAGCCACTTATAAATGACATATAAAATTAAATAACACAATCATAGTGGCTTAAAACTGTATGATTTTCAAATGAGAATAAAACAAAATATTTTTTAACCAAGTTCAAGGTCGAAGAATAAAAATGCTGCGCGAATCTTTTTTTGTTGAGAAGAGGAAGCCAAACTAACATCCTGAAAGAAACACAATCAAGATAAAAAGTTTCCCCATTATTCATGACATGTTAAAATGGATCTCTGAAAAACTAAAGCAAAAAAAAAAAAAAAAAAAAATCCATTTGGGCAGATTATGTAGAAAAAATAAGCTTTTCAAGGTTAATTTTCAAAGTTTGCCTCCAAAGACCATTCTAAAACTTAAATGAGTTTACCTTAAAAAGAGGTCCTTAAGAAAAGCAGCGTTTTTATTGTGTGCTTTGGTAAGCTTATACATTTTAATGTCAGTTTTCACAAATCCGTAAATGCGTTTACGTTCGTGTTATTCTGCTTTAATAGTAAGAAAATGTTTTTGCTTACCATTAAATTAAGAAAAACTTTTGAAATATGTTTTTATAATTTATCTCGCAAATATTTTTATAATTAATGTAAAGAAATAAAACAAAAGCTTGATTTTGGTGACACGATTACAAATCGTTCTTAGAAACATAATTTTTTTACAAGATAAAAAACACCTCCTTCTGATGAAGACATAAAATAGTATTAAATTATCTAATAACAATAATTAGATAATAGTGTAAAATAAAATGATAGAATGTAGTATTTTACTTTTCATTATTATATTTAGTAAAGTAAAATGTTAGAATATAGAATACATATTTTTCCTTAACAATGAAACATTTTATTTCTTGTTGTTTTCAAAAGGATAGACAATGATATACCTTTTCTGGAATCCTTTACTATGAAAAATATTCAGTCTTATTGATGTTATTCTTTTTTAATATACGTAATGAGATATTCTTGCCTGTGACACTCTTGCCTTTAGTTTCAGAATCGATTTTCGATCTGAATGATTCAGGCTGAATTCAGAAATTGATGAATCTCGTGTTTAATTATAATGAGTTAAGAACTATCTACTAATGCTAGAAAACAGTGCATTGCGTTATGATTGTAATCGTTTTGTATGTAAATAGAGTTGAACAAAATGGTAGCAATTTCAATAAGTATCCTATCTAAGGTTTTAATTGTGCATATTCAACTACCAAAGCATTAAAAACATGCAGCGACTAAATAAGTGACATAATTATGTTGAAAGTACTATTTAAATTTATACAATATAGATTTTATCTATAAAATTATTTTAATGATTTTGAGAAATGGAAAGTTTAAAAGAGACAATGAATTATGAAGATTCATCTAATTCTATTTATATATTCATTAAATGAACTAAAAATACATTTCGTAATATTAAAAGCATGAATGAAAATGAATTTATAAGCATGAAAATAAAAATTTTCTCATTCAGCTCTTTTAAGTTTAATAGTTGAATGCTAAATTAGGAATTAAAATGTGTTTTGTATTTATTTATATTCATTATTTTCACATTGAGCAGCTGTACATAATAAATTTTGTATTTAAGAAAGATTATTTGACATGGCATTCGTTTAAAGAATTGACCTTAAAAAGTGTCAGAGAGATAGTTTAAGTATATTTTAATTTGTTGCTGAAGAGAAAAAGAAAGATTACACAAATGTTTGGAGTAAGTTAATGCTCCTAAAAAAATTGTTTATCTTATCTCCTAAATTATGTTATATTTTTAGTAAATGAATGAGTCATCTAATTAAAATTACCGAGATTAACCTTCATAAAAGCTTCATTAGCTGAATCTAAAAGTAGTTTGTCTCGAGAAAATAAATCAAATAAAAGAATGTACATATGTACATACATTATATATATACTTTTGATAAGTTTTAATTACTATTTAAGATATAACATATGAACAAACAAAGGAAAAATTTGAAAACATGACTGCTTCTACAGCTTGACAATATTAAAAAATTTGCTGTAAAAACAAATAAGAAATAATGATGCAGATTGTTAACCCAACAAATTTACCACCCCTATTATCTAAGTGCAACTTTTTTTTCACGTTTATGAAAAAGTTTTGCCAATAAGGGAAGTTATTCTTGATTTTTCAAACGATAAGCCGAAACTATCTCGCTAAAAAATTCTTCATATGTTAACTTTATGCCATAATATACCATATTATAGCTAATTTTACTACCAGATAAGGAAATAAATTTTTTTTAGTGAGGGATTTTATACCAGCTAATGGTCATACATTCAAGAATAAACAGTGGTTTAAATGAAAATCATCCTTCTAGGATGTTTATATGAAAGCATAATATCATATAATGTTTAATATACCTTCCAATTTTAAGGGAATATAAAATCCAGTCAGACTTGTATGTCTAACTGTATTTTAAAATGACTTTTAAGTTAGAAGATTGGCAGTAAATATTGATCATAAATAGTTAATTATTGTTTATTTAATTAAATGAAAAAACATTGAGCATAGTACTTATTTCATTAATCAGTCTAATTTAGCAAAATAAAATTCACTTAGGATTATCAAATACATATGTAAATAATTTAAATAGTTTTCAAAGGTTCCCTTGCTCATAACTTTTTAAAAAAGTAGATATTTAAATATATGCCGATTAAAAGAATAAAAGCAATGATCAGCAACGGATGTTTACAAATTATTCTGACATAGAAGGCTCTTACTTTAAGAAATTTTCAACTGTATTGAGTATTAGGCAACTTAACTACTTTCTTTTTGCAGTTATACGCTGTAATCTATTTCATTATCGCCGATGTACTTCATAAATAAACAAGAAAAGAAAAGTAGTGAAATACGCTCTCCATATCCTAATTGTACATATTTTTAGAGACATGTATTGCTTGAACCTTATCGCGAAGTATTCGATTCTGGATGGATTAATAACTTAGTTAATGGGTTGATAATTATGATTAAACTTAGAGTATCGTATTTTTTATGCTCTTGTTTAAGTTGTAGAAGATTATAGAAATTTCTTTATGTCCTGTATTCTCTTATTTTTGTATATTTTTATTATTTTTGCAAAAGAATCTACGTACAAATTGAAATAAAATAGAAAAGCATAACCTTAATTGCTATATTTTCTGGTTGAAAATATATGTCAGTGCTAATGATGAAAACTAATATATTTGCTTTTTTTATAATAAAAACACTAGAAATTAAAATAAATTATTTCAGAAGACACTGATAAGATTTATACTTTGCATTGCACTGATAAAAATTTCCCAAACAAAACAAACTTTAGAACACTAAAACTACGACTAAAACAAAATATTTGTCATCATAATTTACGTTACTTTATTATCATTTGCAGGCTGTAATCCACTCACACTTCTAACTAAAATCTAAAACAATAATAAAAAGAAATAAGGTAATATTTGTTTGTGTTAAATGCTCATGCACATGCAATTTGAGATTTCTTGCAAAAAATAATAAGTAGATGAAAATATTATAAAAAGAAACATTCCATATCGAAGCTGAAGTGAGAAAGGTCCGATTATTTTAATAAATGATTAGCAGCTGAATTAAGCGAAATTTTAAATATTCATATGGCTCAAATGATCAGCCAAAATTTAACTCTGGTTACCTTCATGTTCAGGAGGATCAACGTCTTCCAGGAAAGCATGGAAATAAAGAGAGAGATTAGATGAGACATGAGAGGATGTTTTCATACAAGAATGTATTACAGGGAAACAGCGGAGGTAAAGAAAGAATACAGAAAAAAAAATTTAATTAGTTTATATGCTTTTTCATTGATCGCATTAAGAAAAAGAATATGGATTGCAAGAGTTTACCTTCTTCAAGCTTCGGTTCACCAAGTTCGACAAAGAACACAGTATCTGCTTCGTAACTTTCATTATCCATTATATGTATAGGAATTTCCTTCCTAAAATATAAGAAATAAAAGTAGGTATAAAATGAAAGTTTAAATAAATAAGGATAAAATAAGAAAACGCAAGAGTATTTACTCGACGCATACTGTTTTTTTGGCACAAACATTAATTTTGCTATCGTCAAGGGCAGCTGAAATAATTATTGCACTAAAAGAGGATGCAATATTCATTTTGCTGTTGTCAAAGACAGCTGCGATAATTGTTTAGTTGTGGTCAAACAGCTGGAATATTTATTGTGTTGCAGTCAAAGACATCATTTTGTTGTAGTCAAAGACAGCAACGTTTTATTTTATCATAATTAAAGACAGCAACGCTTTATTTTGTTGTATTCAAAAACAACTTAGATATATATTTTCCTTGAGTCAAAGACAACTCAAACTAACAGTAGAGAAAAAGCTTCACAATATGTCTTCTCGTTTATATAAATAGTGCTGAGAATGATCCTAATGTACTAAAAAGATTCTGATATATGTCTGAATGAAATTATTTGAAACACAAACAATTTATATATTATGTGCTATTTTCTTCATATTTACACTGAAAGTTGTTTTATTTTATGAAACTCTTATTCTAGTCCAAAGACGTCAAAAATGCGTATTCATTACTCAACGGTGATGTTGCCATTCTTAGGTTTCTATGTAATAAAATTTGAGTTGGCTTTGATTTAAGTAAAGAAATACTATCTTAAAAAATTCCACAAGTATTACATTTTATTTCATAAAAATATTGGCGTTTTTTCAAAATATAATATTTTTGTCTGTAAAAATATTAATACTATTACTGAAATTGTTCCTTGGAAGAATTTAGATGAATATTTTTAATATTTTTATAAATCCCAAAACAAAAGAAGGAAAAAGTGTACGGCAACTGGTATAAAAAATTATTCTGAAAATTTATGAAATTATTTTACCCACTTTTTTTCTTTATATAAAATGTTTAATTGAAAGTGATAAAAATTCATTATTTCATCAATATTTTTCTCATACTTGCAAGAGAATTCTCATTAAAGAATACATTAAATTGTACTACCTAGAGGTTATGCTCTTATAGGTAAATTGATGCTATTTACAAATTATTTAGTAATTAACAAATAAACTATAAATATTTCATAAATAAATATTTATTAATTTCAAATAAAGAGTTATTATCATTTTTTTTTAAATTCTGCCATAATCTTCTCCCGATCTATAAGAGGATTACAAATAAGAAAGAATAGGTGATTTCTTGTAACAGTGACAGGTTTAAAACTCCTTTCGAATACTTAAATCTAGGATTTTTCTGTAAATTTTGGTGAAACACAACTGTTTATATTTTAAACTAACCTAGATACTGAATAATTTAATTTGAAAACTGCATTGAATTCTTAATATGTTTTGTTAACTAATATAGTTATTATATTAAGTTCAATAGATTGCTTTCAAGCAAAAATATAATCTGGATTTAAGAGATTATATTAATATTCTTTTCTGAGGAAAAGTCACTCCATTTAGATTTTTTAAAATTACATTTCTAATGAAAACCATTATCTGTGTATTACTATTCTTATGATTAAGTTCGTTTAGATCAATTATTGAAATAGGTTTTATAAATATTGATATCTTACATTTTATCATTGTCATAAATGTGCGTAAAAACTCGATTTTTTTTGACATGC
Source organism: Argiope aurantia (assembly GCA_026543865.1). Lineage (NCBI taxonomy): Eukaryota > Metazoa > Arthropoda > Arachnida > Araneae > Araneidae > Argiope > Argiope aurantia. The sequence continues at coordinate 223,537 of JAPMOR010047583.1, read as the reverse complement.
ATTTCTACAAAAATGTTGTAAAAATAATTAACATATTTCTTTAATAGCAAGTAAAAAAAACAAAACAGATACTAACAACTTGTTAAATTATATTAATTGAAATAAAGTAAAAAATATATAGCAAGTAAAAAAAACAGATACTAACAACTTGTTAAATTATATTAATTGAAATAAAGTAAAAAAAAAATATTTTTAGTACAGCTGAAACTTCCAGGGCAGTAGCTATAATTATTAGCAATTAGTCAAAGAAATATTCTGTGTAACCATATCAATTTGATATATATTATTTTTTATTATTTGATTAAAAAGAGATGAGATAATACAAAAGTTAAAAAAAAATAACTTCATTCCGTTGATCACTCCTTTATTTATTTTTATTGCATTAAATGTATGTAATGTATTTTAATATCAAACTCAATAAAAAATGAAGGGATAAACATAACGACAGATAATATGAAAAAAAGGCGATGATATATTTTTTGTTTTATGCAAAGTTGGAAAAAAATGTATATATCTTTTATTTAACGTTTATTCATTTCAGGAATTTTTATTCATTTATAATAAATCCAACGAATAGTAAAAAGTTTTTAGCATTTGTCAAATCTAAAAGTTCTTGCCAATAGCTTGTGAGGAAATAATGACAAGAATATAGAAATTTGAAAGGGACTTGAATATGAATTCATATCTATTCGTCGTTCAGATGCGTTATGAGTTCAATATTTAGGATGAAAAAAAAAAAAAAAAAAAAGGTAAGACATATTGGACGAACATTCCAATAAGAATTTTATTGACAAACCTTATCCAAAAAAGTTGTGCTTTCTTCATTCATTTTCGGAATTCTAGGCACTGATAAGGGATTTTTTTTGTAGTAAACACACATATAATTTAAATCTGACAATAAATTCTAGACGAACTGCTCTTCATTTAAATAATTATCTAATAACTGCTTCTACTCAGACATTCAGTATTGTAAAATTCGGGGACGTTGTGAACCAATTATTCACCGTGCTACCACTTGGTGATACAGAATTCGAAGAACAATTTTTCGAATTGAAATTTATGGTGAGAAAAGCATCATTTTCTTGCATACGAAAACCGACTTTAAGAAAATAGAAAGAAAATCATAGTAGATATATAAATAAATAGATCTGAATGTTACAAATATATATGAACACGAGTTTAAATATATTTGTCATTAGATGAGTTATGAATTCAATTTGTGTAATGAAAAAATAAGACAAAAAAAGTAAAAGATATATTGGACAAGTATTCCAATAAGAATTTTATTGACAAATATTATCCCACAGTGGAGTTCAATTTATTGATTTTTGGAATTCTGCCCTCCCTTAAGGAGTTTTTCGTAGTATGCATACATAATTTAAAGCTGTCTATATATTCTAGACGAAATGCTGTTTATTTAAATAGTTATTTAGCAATCTTTTCCAACTAGATATTCAGTATTGTTAAACTTGGGCAAGTTGAAAACAAAACATAATTCATGCTGCCATCTGGTGAGGTCTAGTTCATATGTAAACATATTTCCAATTTTAATTTAATTGTGGAAGAAAAAGCATCTTTTCTATACCTAAAAAAATTGAGAAAAAATTAAAATTTTCAAAAAAGTGAAAATAAAAACCCTTGCTTTAGGGGTATTGAAAATATACTTGATTCAGCCAATTCCTTTCATAAAATAGGATAATATATAAATTAATTCATTTTTTGTTTTGTTTTAGAATGTCTATTAGTATGGCAAGTGCTTATTTCCACACTATTTGAGTAAAACGAAAAATGCTGAAAAATCAAATTCAAGTAAAATAGTCTTAACCATCTAGGTTGATTTAATTAGCATAATAGAAAATTTTTATTACTTATTTGCAGGTCTTATTTAAAGTATTTTAAAGAATTTGAGTTATATGAATTGCAAGAAAACGAAATAATTTATGATGGTGAAAAATTTTCTCACACTGAAATTATTTGAAATTTATTGAGTTAGAAGACGGTTCTTGTATAATCCTTGCTATCTGATTGCAGTGAAAACTGCAGATAATCAAGTAAAAAAAACACAAGCAACTTCCTAAGGCCCCAGAAACCTTTAGAACTCCGAAATCTCTTCGAGTATTTTCTGAGTAATCCAATTTTATATTTTTAGTTAATTTACAATTGCCCTGCATTCGAATATATTCGAATTAAATTAAGCATTGTTTACATTTGGAGCATTATCCATTTTTTTTGTTTCAAATTCATTGGCAGATTAATATGATCTTTTTTTTTCAGTTCATTGACTAACTTACAAGTGTACAGCACTGGCTAACTACTTATTTGGTTACTTTAGAATGCGTTAAAAAGGTTTATTATTTTTTATTTTTTTTGTTTAAAACTACTTTTAAATTAACATTTTTTTATATGTAAATTTTTATAACAATATTTGTTACTTGAAAACTACTTATATAATTGTTAAATTAAAATCATTAAAAATATCTAGATTTGGAAATTTGAGGGGGAAAGGGGATCTACAGCTTGAAATGCCTAAGAACCCATACATAGCTTAATCTATATCCTGCAGTATTTGCTGGCTCATCCCTAATATTTCTAGAATAGATTTAAAATTAGATGATGATTCAGCAAACCAATCATTCAGCTTGTTTAGTTTTCTTTGTTCAGTTTAACTGCTTTTGATGTAAATCAATGTTATACGAGTTTTGATTCAAATAATTGATTAAAATGTGTGATTTCTTCTTATAAAAAATCCTTGTATTAATTGCTAATACAAAGTTTAAGCAAACAGTCATGATCGTCCAAAACAAACCGTCCTGAAATAAACAGGTGGGGATTCACTTCGCGGAAGAAATTACATTTTGGAAACCATAATCAAAAATCTATTGCATATTCAGAAACCAAGAGATTTATTGATTTCAGGATGTAATCCATAAATCATTAATGCTCAATGTTGTTCAATAATCTCTTTTTTGTCATACATACGAACACGCAAAATTGAAATTTATAAGAACACGCAAAACTAATCATATATTAATAATTCGTAACTACTATCGAATAAGTCATTTTAGTTCTCAGCATTCATAAATAATAATCATAACATGAATGAGGAGTGATTAGAAATGAAAAAATAAGGATTACAAAATTTTGTGATATTATCAACGTAGCAAATGCGAACATATCGTGACAAGCTAAAATGATTGTATATGAACATGAAAATGAGTAAATTATTAATGCAAGTATTTTATTTGTGACAGACCTCTGCATTGTAATGTATAATGACGTTTACCTGAAAGTCGGAAACAACTTTCTCGTCTATTACACGTATTTCATACCTGTCATTAAAGTGGGGGAGGAGATTTTTAAACAAATCGCAACCTTAATTATGAAAAACGTGAATTTTTTACTTTCGCTGAATAATTTTCATTGCAAGATTGAATTAATTTCATTGAATACTTTTATGAAAATAAATAATTTTTGATATCATTCAAAGTAACGCAAATACATAAAACTTCGGGGCATTTTAAATAAACTTATTAAATATTTTATATAAGTAATGCAATATGTAATGTGAGGTATCACACAAATAGAAATTGAAAAACTATTTTTGTTGAAAAAAATATTTTCTGTTGTTTTCCTAATATTTATTTGGTATACTTACACGATAAATATTTTTGATGTTTTTTTTTTCAGTGATAAAAAAATAAATCCTAAAATGTTTCGATTCTTAAAATTTTTTCAAAATGCTAATTTGATTCTAATAATACTAATGCGTATTTGATCATTTAATAATTGAATAAAAATAACGAAATGATGCACAAATGCAATAAATATTCTAAATAACGGCAACTGAATCTACGAGCCCAAATAATAAAGGACAGCTGTTACTTAATTATTTGAGACTTGGGGCCACAGATCTGTATAGAAATGAAATATATCCCAAAAAGTTGTCAACGGTATATTTTCTACAGAACTTCTCTATTTATATTTCTGAGCTGCAAATTAGATATTACCATGCGAATGATCCTATTTTATATATCAGTTTGTGGATATATCGATCTAGAATGAAGAATGTTTGCTTGTGCATGGTTTATATGTAGTAAGTCATATACAAACATTACTATATTGAGATTTTCATTAGTAAATAATTTCTTAATAAGGATTAAGTGCTCAAATTTTATGTTTAATACATACAAATTTTCGTTTTTATTTTTCTAAAATGATTTTTATCGAAAAAATCTAAATATTGCTCTTTTTTTATTTTAATCAATTCACAAATATATTACGGAAACCCAAATATCGTGCTAACTAAAATCAACATTTTGTTAATTATTTAAAAAGGCCAAGCAAAAAATGGTGTGCTTTTTTTTAAATTCGCATTTTGACAGTATTTTATTTAATGAATATAAACAATAGACAAATTGTTTGATATTTAACCCTGTGGTCCTTATCCATCTAATGGTAATGGGCTGTTTAATGAAATCACTTATAAGCCTTCTAGCGGCAAAGCCTAGAATTAGCGAATTAATCTGAAAACCTATACTAGATATGCGAAAACTATGCAAGATATATTCAATTGCTCAAAGTGGAAGACGAACATCAATCTGCTAAGAAAAATATATTAAGTAAGATATAACACTTTTGTTACTGTATATTCCATACTGCTCACATTCAAGATTCAAGGCATCGTTCGTATTGATTCTAAAGAATAAAACCTGCACATTATTTTAGGGTTTGTTCGTTATTTTCAGCACTTCCATACAACGAAATGGATAAAAAACGATCATCTATTTATCAACAGCCATATTTTCGAAAAATAAATTAAATTAAAATTTATTCTAGCAACTCCTTTTTTTTCATTTTGATTAAAAAGTGTGTTTATAATCAGTCACTAAGAAAATTTAATTCAATTTTTCAATGATAAAGGTATCGGCAAAGTTATAAAATCTACTTAAAATATAAATTATTATATTGAAATTATAATTTTTTAGTTAATTTGAAATTGTATGTGTTTTGTAAATTATTAATATAAAAATGCTCAAGTAAATAATGACAAAGCTGATTTTAATAATTAAAGTAAATAATAAAAATATTTCAGAAATCTCTATTTTTTGGTACAGTAAGCTAAACTCTATCACAAAGGTGAAACTATCGTTACTTCTGTTTAAGAACATTCATTTGTTACCAACTGTACAACCAATGTCGATCATACGACCGTTTGCGCAAATTTATTATAACATAACCTACTCTTTCATAATATCATTCTGTTATTTAACACCAACAGTACTTCTATTTGTTTGTAACGAGCTAATTTTTCATAATTTAAAGTAAATTTATTCCGAAAAAAGTGAGGAGGCGACTACTACACCGGTGGCTTATTTTCACTGTATTGCTTTATTATACCGTGAACTGAAAAGAGAGCAAGTTATTTTTAAATTGTTATGATAAGAATAGGGGAGAGGCCTGTCAATCCAAATTCTCCTCTACTTTTATATAAAGAAACAGGACAGAAAATACACTTATATGTGTATAAATAATTAGCAGCTTTTTCTTTTTTTTATTAACACGCTTTCTTTAATCTCGCAAATAAATTAATACATGAACTCCACGGGCTGCTTGTAAGATTATATACCTTCCATTAAAGCGTATATCAAATATATTATGATCCCAACAAATCCACACAATCAAATCGATCGGATGGGTGTGTCTTGAAGAATTACAAGTACATGCTGCATGTAATCCAACAAAACGATCTCATGACACAGCTCCATCTTTATATTGATATCCTCTGTAATAATACATTTCGATGCATCCAAGACAACTTATCGTTCACTGACCCTATTTCGTTATTTATGAGGCGTAAATGGGAGATAATAACTGAACGATAAACTTTTTTTTTCTCCTTTGGTATATTAGTGAGGTACCCTCAGAGTTTCATTTCGTAGGAAATTCCCTAAAAAAACCATAGCAGGATTCTCTTATTATAATTGCTGGATTACCAATAATTTGTTTTTCATATTGCTGGCACAAAAAATAATTTGTTTTTCACATTGCTGTGTTATGTTGTTGTCGTCATATGGCAAGTGCAATAAAAAAAATAAGAAAAAAAGGGGGAGAGGAAGACAATTAAATTGGGCCGAAAGCATGCAGAACAGCGCTGGCCACATCTTCAGCTCTATCGGAATAAAGAATATTCCCGGTGCAGTCAATGTCTATTTTGAAGAGGACTGAAATAATAGAACGGCAGCTAAAAATATGCTCCGGATTCAGCTGCAATTGCTGTGTTATAAAATGTAAATTACAGTTTTAGAAAAACTGTAATTTACATTTTATATTAGTTTCTTTATCAAATATTATTTGCGATGTTCACTTCGATCTAATAAATGTAACAAGTTTTTCCATTGCAATTAGTAAAAATGACCCTTCAGAATAATTAATCGACAAATCTGTGTAAGAAATGGAAGGAATTCTGTGTACATTAAGGAAACTGAAAAGTTTAGAACCAGAGTGGACAAATCTACCCCCTTTAATGAGCTAAGCATCGTATTTTATTAATACTGAAAGTGAGCAGTTTGAAGCATGCTGCTATCTAGACTATCTGACACTTTTGATATCAACTCTGATTTTGAAAGAAAGCATGTTTTCCATTTTAATATATTTCGCTGAAGTTAGAAAAAAATGTGGGATGGCCCATTCTAATTCTCAATGCGTTATACTATTAAAGGGTGTCCCAAAATTAACGCAATATTTGAATTTGCCAACATTCGTGCAGTAAAATTTTGAAAAACCTACTAAAAAACCATAGTTGATAATTCAGGGTTAGTAAAAATGGAGATTTACACGATAGAACAACGTGTTTTCATAGTTGAACAATATTTCAAAAATAATGAGTCTGGTGGTCACAGTTCAAAAGTTTGAGAATTGGCCCTCTAAATCATGTGATTTAACACCATTAGATTTCATTTTATGGGGTTATTTGAAGTTAAAGATCTATGCCAACAAGATCACAAGCACGCTTGTATTGAAAGAGGAAATTCAACGCTGCATCAACGAAATTCAGCCACATTTATATAAAAGGGTAATGAAAAATTTCCACAAAAAGGTGCGTATGTGCCTGGAAAGCCATTTAGGCCATTTGCCCTAAGTGTTATTCCATACATAATAACATAACATTGATTCCATACATATTGAACATACATATGATTCAATAAAAATATAACAATTTAAAGGGGAAAAAACTGTATTTTTTATTTATTTCAATTCTTGCGTTAACACGTTGTTCTATCATGTAAATCTCCATTTTTACTAACCCTAAATTATCAACTGTCAAATGATTTTTTAATAGGGTTGCCAGTACTTTACTGCACGAATGGTGCCAAATTCAAATCTTGCGTTAATTTTGGGACACCCTTTATAATGAGTATGTGAACTTCATGAATTAAAGCATTGTCTTGAAAATAAATCCTCTTTAAATAAGTTTAATTTATCCAACCTGAATCTTAAATATGAAATATGCAGGGCAGTTTGGAGCTTCATCGCATTTTCTAATCAACTTTGAAAGATTAATTTTACACTTTAATTTCCTTGAGAGAAAATGAGAATCTTTGAAAAACGTTTCCTCCAAATAAAACACCAAAAAGCAGCCGTATTTCAACTGATTCATTTACTCCCAGATAAACTTTGAAAGAGCTTTTATTCATTCTCACGTTAAAAAAAAACTTTTTCTCGGCAAAAAATATTCCCTGCATTAATACTCTCTATTCATCTACAAATTGTTTTCTAGAATTCTACTGGAAAGAGCCGTAGCGAATAGCTGAAAACGAAAGGGAAATGCGAGATTCCGATGAAAAATATAAGCAAGAAGAGAGGGAAAGTAATTTGATATATGAGAGAGAATGTCACTGGTGTCTTCAAACAATATGGCATGATGAAATATGTGGTGGACAATCTCTCTTAGTGAATTGTTTTCAACAAAGCAAGTGGTGTTTCTCTCTGAACGTATCATAGGGATGTATAACTGTATTTGGGAATAATGTCTTTTTGAAGATAAATTGAATTTTGTTCTTTTCTTATCCAACTTCTTATCTTAGTGAAAAAGTGGAAAACGTCATTATTATTATAATTTTTTTTTGCTGAATAATTGTTTCCAGCTACAATGTAACTTAGCTGATTCAAATGATTTTAATTCGAATTTTTTCTGATTCCTTGAATACCTTACAAACATAATGTTAAATTCGGTCTAAAATTTCAATTTATTATGATTCATTTGAATCAAAACTAAAAATTACGAAAAATAGTTTTTAATTCTGAATTTTTCTTAGTTAAATACGTTTGCATCTTATGTAAATAATTAATTTTCTTATAGACAAATATTCAATGAAGAAAGGCAGCAAATTTGCCTTTTTTGCTGTATTTTTAATTTTTTTTAATGCATTAGATGTTGGGAAACATGCGAATTATTTTGAAATTTTGTTATTTGATTATTATATTCAAAGTGCTGTATAATATTTATTTTATTAAAATTATTAAGATTTTAATCACATTAATTATTGTATTTATTAAAAATACTATTATTTATGAATTATCCAACGATTTGTTCAATCAGTTAAATATTAAAAATAAACCTTTACTGGCATTTTTAGTTTAAAATTGTTGTTTTCTTTTGTTGTACTCAATTTTTTGTCTAGATTCTAATTTTAGATAATTCTAATTTTTATTATGGTACCTTTAGTTTTTAATTAATCAAACGATTATATTAAATTTCTTCAATCGCAGATACTGAGCAAATATTACGACAAAAAAGCTTTGCTAATTAAATGTCAACTTATTAAGAAATATTACTAGTAAATAATTAATTTAAAATGTTTTCAATTTGGGACTTCATTTTCGATTTTCAATTATAAGAAGTCTCCAAAATGCGATGCAATTGTTGCATATTTTGAAGTCGTATGGATGCATATAATATCCAAAAAATTACCTTTTCCAAAAAAAGGCAACATGCAAATTATCAAAAAATTGCATATAGGAGGCCTAAAATAGAAATATCTAGTTTAACTGTAAAAAGCACAGTGAGTTATACCCTATTGAAGCTGCCTCTCAAAATTTCTTTTCCAGGAACACAAATTTTGCCATAAAAGAGAACATAAAATATAAGTTACAAATAATATATCATGTGCTGAAATACAAGGGACTGTGGGGGAAAACAAGTTCTTTCTCGAGGAAAAATACCCTTTTGGGCACTCTAGTGTCGTTTATTATTTATGCACTAAAGAGGGATACATCGTTAAATAAACATGGTAAGATGTGTAAAGGGCTGTTTCAGATGTCGTAAAATAAAAGGATAAAAAATTGTAATTGGAAACCCATTATCTATTCAATACTCAGCTAGAAGTTTGGACGCATAGATAAATTTTAGACGAATTTGTTAATGGAGAACAGTTTATGTGAGGAGATGCCAGCAATGGTTTAGTGGATTAAGGCATAGCATAGTTGAGAAACTTGAATCAGTGGAGTAAGTTTATGACTCTACTTTTATTCAGAATAATTTACAAACTAATGAATAGATTTATATTTTAATTAAGGTAGGGATTTCTAGCTGCGGTCCAGCATGTTGCTTGAGGTATTTCTAGTTTTCCTGCAAGCGAAATGCAAATGTGGACCAGTTTTCTCTGAAACCCTTTCAGGAAGGTTATGTATACCAACATATCGGAGCTAAATCAGACTTCTAGTTAAATACTCCGAATATTGGGCCCTAAAGATGCTAAATTTCTCTGTTTTTATGAATTTTTGGCACGTTGATTTAGTTAGATTGTTTGATCACATGGGATTAGAAAAGGCTGGATTAATGCTGAATTAGCTGTAGCTAATTAGAATAAGCTGTCCTAATCTAACTTCCGAGCTTCAAATTATTCAAAAATTTTTGTTCACCAATTTTTACAAAATCTGAGCGCACTCTTTTATTTTGTTGTGAAAAATATATTTTATCGGTAAATGGACAAGAAAGTACTGTTTTTCACATTTTACAGATAAATACATGATAAGAAACTGTTAACAAGTGAATTATTCAATTATTTATAAAAAATAATTAATTACAGAATAAAGAATTATGGGGTGATCAAATAATTTGGGACAACGAATCGTTAATGTTGTAACTCATTTAAACTCGAAATCACATGATAATTTTTATTGGTTCGTTTTTAATAAATGTGAAAGTTTATTTATAGTTTTTGTATATAAGGATATTTCAAAATTTAAACTCAAAATTACTACTCAAAATTTAAAATAGCCCTCAAATGACCAGGGCGTCACTTCATAAGGTGGTACACCCTCCAAAACTTCTAAGCCATACTAATATAAAGAAATGCCGAAAAGTAGTATAAGTAAACGAAAGAAACATTTGAATAAAAAATTAGTACTAACATATTTTCCCGAATAAAGCTAATTTAGTTTTTACGTAGCGCTAAAGCATTCTAAAAATGATAAAACGATTAGATATATCTGATGAATTATTTTACGGCACAAATTAATATTACTTTATGAAAATAATAAAAAACACAGTCTTATTGTAAAAAGATTCTAGTTATAAAAAATTATTAAGCTGCTGATTTGAAGTCTATCCATAAATGATTATTTCTTATTAACACATCAATAGAATGGCTAATCTTCGATTAAGTTAATCGAAATGAATTCTCTTAACAATTTTTAATCTATTCCAGAGTGCGCTTATCTGCGAAACATGCAAAGCATTTCATTTATTTTCACGTGCAGTAGGCTGAAGACAAACAAGTAGTCAAGTTTATTTTAAACATACTCAAGCAAATGACAATAACAGATAAAACGTAAAAATGTTGTATTGAAAATATTGATTATCAATATTTAAGTGCTTTAAAGGCGAGTTATCAAAAAATTGTTTTCAACATTTAAACTTTGATCAATCAGCCCATTTAGTTCGGCAACATTGTTGATTTCTTCATTACAAGGTGTTCTAGTTAACAAAGTAGTCATTTAATTATTATAAAATATTATAAAAGTAACTTAGTAGTCATTTAATTATTATAAAGTATTAT
>JAPMOR010047583.1:200565-212467 GCA_026543865.1 Argiope aurantia | reverse complement strand
CATTTAATTATTATAAAGTATTATAAAAGTAACTATTTCAGTATGAAATTGAAACCCAAATCTTCTGATATTTTATACAATTTAAGTTAATGAAAAAAAGGGATAAATATTTTATAACCTTTGAAAACAATTGAAAGTGTCGAATGGTAAATACTAAATTGAAAATTAAAAGTGATAAAATATGCAAGTGCCAAAATAAATAAATCAGAGACAGCTTTTCGCATTAAAATATCATGCTTTATAGTATGATAAACGTAAAAAGTGCCTATCAGTCCTCTAAATAGTTCAAAAGAGTGTGTAATGTCCTTGGTGTGAATGTCCCGACAACTATTATAAACAGTTTTTTTTTTAATTTCCTATAATTTTCGCTTTTGGCTCTTACAATGTTTACCATTTTTAACCTTCAGTTCTTAACAATGCTAGCTTCAGTGTTATATATTACTATTTTGATGATTCTTTGATGTTGTAAATTATCAGTATAATAATGCATCAGTGCTGTAAATTAGTATGCTTCAAGGATGAATTTCAGGTAGAAGAGCTAAACATAATTTCTTGCACCACAGTTTCATATTAAACTGAACTTGTAACATCTAACCACACGTTATCTTCCTATGTGCCATAACAATTCTTACCTCTACAAGATGCGTAGTAGGTTCTAAATTTAAATGGGCGCAGCGCTTAAACATGAATTGAATGCATTTATGACGAATGAATTTTATATAGAAGATTTCGACTTTTGAAACATTTCGATCAATACAGTGATATTCAAAAGTTTTTTCCCCTTTTACTAATATCCGATCAGTAAAGAAATAACCTAACGATAACTGATAAGGATCTTACTTTAAAACGAATTTTCCAGAAAAATTAAAAATTTTTATAAAAATTATTTTATTTTTCCATTCTTCGGTAAGTGTTATTTTTATTTTCTATCAAAAGTGGAGCTCATTCAGCATTAGGCATTGTCATGCTTTTGTAAGGCAATTTCAAACATAAATTACACAAAAATGGTAACAAATAGATAGCTAATAAATGCACAATGAAGTGAGGCACATCTATCCAGCAAACATCATAGAAAGAGGAAAAAAATACACAATGCACAGTTATTGTAAATGGTAACAGATAAATAACTAATGAATACACAATGAAATGAGGCACATCTATCCAGCAAATATCACAGAAAGAAGAAAAAAATACACAATGCACAGTTATTGTGTTACATTGATTTAAAAATTCAAATATTTCTACTTCATATTCAATAGTTTAATGAATTTATAAAAATGCATGAAATGAAAACTTCATTGGTTTGAAGTGATTTTCAATATCAACGATTTGAGCAATTCTATACGAAGAATATATTTACATTTCGAAAATAGCCCAATTAGGACAGCCGATTTTATTGAACTTTCATATTATTCAGATGAGGATAAAGAAATGAGAATTTCAACCGTTAGAATTCCAATGAATACATTATCAAAATATATACTATTTATGATTATGTAGTCAAGAATATATGGAAATCACAAAAGGATATGATATTCTTTGACACAAAAATCATAAAAAGATATATATGAGTAATATTAACCTTATCCCACACAATAAGGCTACTGGAAAATGTTACGAGAAAAATATCTAAGGAAATTTCAGTGAATAAGTTATCGGAAGATATACTATTTGTGGTTAAGTCTGCGGAGGTAAGAGATTTTGAAAGTCGCAGAAAAGATATGATTTTCTTTAACATAAATATACTACCCTCCTCCAACAAGATTATAGATAAATGTTATGAAAATAAATGGCGAATAAAATAACCATATTTTTATTTCAGATATAAGTCTGCTGAGAAGCATTGAGCTCTACAAATGACAGAAACGCAATGTAAAAAAAACAAAAAACAAACAAAAAAAAAACATGTTTTTAATGAAAAGTTTTGAATCGTGATAGCTTTTTATTTAGCGAATTTTTTTTAAACATCATTTTATGAAAAGCGATAAAAAAAAACGAAATAAATGTTCGAAAGAATCTTACTCGATTTCATATGTATGTCTATAATAAACTCCTACGTTTTATCACAATACAAACTATGCTTTCATTGAACGGACGAGAAATCATTCTTTTCGCATACAAATATAACATATTAATGATAATATAGCGAAAAACACTAATTTTATTTCATTAAATGTCTATAAAACTCACAATTTTTGTGAATCCTAATTAATCATATTTCAGTAGTTCTTTTTTATAGATTAATCTTACTGATGCTTTAATTTTCACAACTTTTACAAATGTTATGCATAATTGAATTTTTTAAAATTTAATCCTATTCGTTTATTAAAATTCTCAAATAAAAATTATTCTTTTATTAAGAAAATATCCAAAGGAAAATATTCGAAGTTTATTCTTAAATATGGAACTTCTATTCTAACGTCTTTTGCGGTGACTGCACTTACTCTTGTTTTAATACCGATGATTTATTGGAATCACATTGTTGCATACATCAGCAGATTTCAAAGATAATGGCACTTAATTCGAGAGTCTCTTTTCTTTTCTTTTTTTCATTTTTCATTGTTCTCGAACACTTGGAGATAAGTTCAAGTGCTACATTATTCTCTATCCAAAAATTAGGTCCTTTTGGAGTGGTCTCCTCTAACTTATAAAAATTCTTTGCTGAAATTTATTTTGTTCACTTTCAGGAAAAAAAATGTCTACTTTCTTTGATATTGTGTTTGCGTACAACCCATATAGATATATTTAAGCTTTTATCAGATATTTGCTTTATTTTGAGTGAAAATATTTAATAATTGAGATAATAATGAATAATTACATCATTTCTCAAAAAAAAGTTTTTTTAATGTGGCAGGAAGTTTATATTTCCAGCAAGTTATAAAAATTTCTAAAAATATAAATTTGAAGAACTTTTATATTTTATGTACTCACAATCAAAAACTGACTATTCCGACCAGCCATAAGACACACGAATAAAACGGGACCATCTCGACAGCAACACTGGCGGGAACTGTGGTTGAGGTTGAACTAAGGGCCATCACCGGCCACGGTACAACCCTTCCATTGGGAAGTAGGTCCCGTCATCGATGGGAGGAAGCTAACTGCATCTTTTTCTGTAACAACCAGGTTGGCGAGTACTAACCACCATACCGGAAGCTTATCATTCTCATTTTTAGGTGATCTCCCCCCTCCTCCCCAGTGGGAGTTGTCTTGTACAATCATCGCACAATTTATTTAAAATTTTATTTTTAACTTTTTTCTTTATTTTTTACTTTATTTCCAGGACGATTGAAAACAAAGAGGAGATTTACTAATCCATTGTAGTTCATGAGAACATCGATAAATTAGATAACATGTGTGATAATTGAGGATTAGAAGTGCCAGAATCAAAATCACTGGATAAATATCAAAAACTGTTCACACCAACGGCCCTCATTATACATTCTTTTGAAATATTTAGAGGAATATCAGATACTTCTCATTTCTACCACATTATAAAGCACTACTCATTACACAACAATGCAAAAAAATTTGCTTTTTTTTTTTGCACTTACAACACGTACCACTATTAATTTTCAATTTAAAAATAATTAACAAGAAATTTCTTATTCTCTTTGTTTATTATTAACATGATCGCATAAAAAGTTTCAAATAAGTTTCTTAATTAATCCATAAAAAAGAAAACTAGCATTATCAAAACTATAAAAGAAAGTGATATTTTAAATTCATTATTGACTTTATAATCTGAGTTTCTATCTTGACATATAAAATAGCAAAATAAACAGTTATTTAAATACATTTCGTTTGAAAGAATAAATTTATGATTAGAACTGAGGATAGTACCATAAAAAGCATCACTTTCGATAGAATTATTTTATTTTTATTTAAAGAATAGATTTATTTCAAAATTATGAAATTTGACAGTACCTAAGATTACCTAAGATGAATGTTTCAGAAAAATACAAAAGTATGATAGAAAAAAATGCATAAAAATGAAGCGAGAGATTTCTCAAAAATCAAAACTAATGGCTGATTAAAAATGAATTAAAACTATTAACAAAACCTTTGAAGTGATGAAATTTTATAAGTAATGACGTAGAATGGTATTTAGAAATTTTTAGAAATTCAAAGAATAGATTCATTTTCTTGAAGTACAATAAATAATTAGTTATACATATATTAATTAAATAGCAAAACATATATTCAAAATTTCAAGCGATTACATTTTGGATCAATCAAGCCCAATCTTATTGATTAAAATTATTTAACTTGTTATACCTACCTTTCTTTCTTAATTAAAACATAAATAGAGGCTCTTTAAATTTGAAATCAGTTTTTTTCAAACCTTTAAATATGGAGCAATACCATGGAATGGCGTGGCTTATAAAATAAAATAAAATAAAATTGCTTAACAGATAGATGCACTTACCTTTTTTTTATCAGAGTGCCTTTCGTTGACAATTTTTATAATAAAAAATTTTTCTTACCAACTACAATCTACTGACAGATGTCACATTAAACAACACGTCAAAAAATATCTTGATTTATTCAGAGCTGTCATAAAATAGATTTAATGATTGCTATGCATAATGAATTTTGCTCACTGAACTCTTTAATATAATGATTGCAAAAAGGTGAGACTTTTAGAGACGGAGATCCGCAAGAGATGGCGCTCCTCTTTCACGTTTTCGCTCTTCATCCGTGCATCAGTTTTTTTTAATCATATGCAATGAGTGATTTAGAAGATACAGGCCAAAACATAGCCAAAGAATTTAAAGTAAAAGTTTGCAGTGTTGTTAATGAATTAATTCTAATTTAAAATCTAGAAAAAATCATGCAATTTATAAATAATTATTTTTTTATCTGTTAAGAAAATATTTAAAACAATACAGGTTTTACAATACAGGTTAAGAAATAAAGTCTTCTAGCACTTGAATACATTTTTAGCTTTTTTAAAAAGTCAACAATATTCTATCACACTTTCTTTAAAAGAAGTAAATGCATTTTTTCATTATAAGTTTACAGTTTTTAATGGCTTAAACATATGCCCTCATTTTATATTTATCATAAACATTTCATATTTTAGAAACACGTTTCTTTTTCTAATCTGATATTAATCAGTTATATTTATAATGATAATTTTTAGAAAAATGTTATTGACAAATATAGGAGTATATATTTAAAAAAAACTGCTGCTATATGGATTTTGTAGACTTAAATTTAAATCATAGTATATTGATGTAATAAATGCTATAAAATAAAATAAGGTGACTTTTTTCTGTTAATAGCTGTTTAGAAATATTGCAGAAGAATTTTTAAAATATTTTTTGAGGTTTGATTATGAAATAAATATAAAATTACAATTTTTTAGTAGGATTTTAGACTTCGAAATGCACTTTGCAATTTGATAAAAAAATTCAAATATTACTATTGAAATTAAGAATATATGATGAGATAAATTTGAAATGATTAAATATTCAAAACGAATTTTATTCATATTTTTGATCAAGCCAAAAAAGAAAAAAAAATCTCTAAAAATCAGTGGCGTAATGTAAATTTATTTGTGAAATTCTGGATTTTTAGAAGGAGCAATCAGTATAGTTTCGTCTATTAAGATATTTCTTCAATAATTTTGGTTAATTGAGTAAATTTTTAAAATACTTTATCAGTTATTACAAGCGAGCATATTTTCTCAATAAAGCGAATGGGTAATTTAACAGAGATATTTTTGAACTGACAAAAAAAATGTGACTGAATAATTAATTTAAATTTTTTAAATAGCATTATCAGCCTAATTATAACTAGTTTTTTAACTCACAAGTTCGTTAGATATATTTAATTAGTTAATTAAAGAGGAAAGCTTACATAGATGTTTGATTTTATTAAATTTTTTTATTTACAATTTAAGAAAAAATAAATTCTTCGAAACATTTTCCTCTACAAAAAAGGTTTTCATTCATCCAAGGATTCAAGATAAATCTTAGCTTCTGCTTTTAATACTTATTTTCTTAACGTCTTAAGCTTAGTTAATTTTTTTACGAAAGGTAATTTACTGCTTACGAAAGATAATTTTATTTAATTATTATTTAGCATCAGAATTAGGATCTTTTACATTTGCACATGTAAAACCGTTTTGTAAATTTGTTTAAGTTCTCAGTTATTTTGACTTCACTTCAAAATTTAATCATAATTTAACTTATTAAAATAAAAAATATATTTGATCCAATTAGAAAGAACTGTATTTGATAGATAATAGGCACGAAAGACAATAATCCCAAGTCCGTTTAAGAAACATTTCCGAATAGTTATAAAAATGCATTTTTACGTCTATTATGAGTAAAAATGTAAAACATTTTTAGTCATAATACATTTTGAAAACACGTTTTGTAATCATAATTTGATAATTGACCGAACTGCTTACGAAAGGTATTTTGATTTTGATACAATACGTTTTTGCATTTTTGATGGTTTTACACCTCGCAAAACATTTATCAATATAACGGATTTTGATGGTTTTACATATCACAAAATGTTTACTTATATAACATGATATAACGCATTTTGATGGTTTCATACATAGCATTATTAAAAAATATTTTCATTTTTACATGTATATTTATTTCACCACATTTGTTACCAGTTCTCGCTTATTTTGATTCCTTATCAAAATTGAATCATTGATTGGTTTATTTTTTAAATAATTTCTCTCTTCAAATTACAAACTGTCATATTCGATAAATAATTGACACGAAAGATAATAGATGCGATATTCAAAAATTATTTTAAAACGTTTTTCCAAATCACTTAACTAAAACGTATTTTGACGTCAAACTAACCCCATTATATATGATAAACTTTTGCTTTGAGTCTTCATATATCCCAATCTTATTTATTTCCTAAAAATTATCTTAATGCAACTATTTTAGGCTTTAGTTCAGTAAATATACGCTCGAAGTTGCTTCCATATTTGAAATTTCCTTTGTCAGACAGTTTGAAGCTCAATCGGATTTTGGAGGCAACTCAGCTTATAAAAGATTTTTTTTTGAATTCCGAACAAGAATGTACTTGGAATTTAAAGCAGGAGAAAAAAAATTAGAAATTTACTGAGATTTCCAAATCAAAAGCCTTGGGCTTTATCCTAGCCTGCAGAAAAACCGAAGGAATAGAGAATTTAATATCACCTGCCATCCTGTGTTTCTCATTGAGGGGAAAGTTTCTCGGATCCTTTCAAAAATAGGATAGAGCAATTTTGAACCAGTATCTTGTGTCACAGCTGCTTCTTCTAAATCTACTGGGATCTGAAGGGATTTCGACTTCCGTTCCTTCCCCACCCGATTTGAATTCAATACAAAATGAAAATGCAATTTATTCAGAAAATAGAAATATGATCACAACTATTTAAGCAATAGAGTTGATATCTGTGTTTAGTTTCAGCTAGCGATTTTTGAAGTAAATGTAACTGGTTCTTTCCAGTTTATATTTTGCAATTTTTTTAACTCTTTAAAAGACAATAATATCTTTTCTATATCATGATAATGGAGTTATAGAGTTTGAAAGACAGTTTTGAACCAGAATATTGATTCCGAAAATTGTTATTTGTTTTCAAGTATGCATGTCAGTATTTGCATTTATCTATAAACATGTCTCATAAAATCTCTCTTTTTTATTTAAAGTTCAATGCATCTATCCGCATCACTCATTTCCTTAATAAAATCGACAACATTTACAACTTAATACATTTTACTTTCGCTTGTGAAATATGCAGGATTATTCAAAATAACTGTAACGATTAGTTTAGTGCACCTATATTAACATCTCGTTATAAAGCCACACTTTAAGGATGAAACCGAGGTCAGATGATGAGGACAACTGAGATGAGCGTTCCACCACTTGTACCAGATGCGCTTTCACGGCGATTCTTCAGGGAAATCGAGTTTCGAATCTGAATGTAATAGGATTTGGGGCATTTTTCTGTTCTTAAAATTATAATTCTATATAAAACTTTGAATACAGTCAGTCAAAGGTAAGATATCAAAAATGCAGACTCGATTTTTTTCACTACACTAAGAATCACGAAACACGGGACATTGTTTAAATATATAATAAAATCACGGGGAGTATTTTCCTGCTGTTTAATGTATGGACAACGAAGAATAGTCGTTTTTTTTGCTTAATAGAACTGTAATTTTTCTTTTACATAGATAATCATCCTTGAAAATTAGGTGATGGTTTTCTCATGACTGTACTCCTTTTATGTTACACGTAATAAAAGAATGATTCATATGAAGGAACGAATGAATTCATGCAAAACAATGACTTGACGTGATGGTTTTCTCATGACTGTACACCTTTTATGTTACACGTAATAAAAGAATGATTATGAACGAACGAACGAATTCAAGCAAAACAATGACTTTTGAGTTGAAGTTTATTAAAGACAATGCTAGGTACATGGCTACTATCATTATCAATACAAGGTATATAATTAATAGTGGTGATATAAACACCCTTTATATCCTAAATTAATTTATCAGCAATTTTTTTTTGTATTTTTTTTTCTTCAAATAAGTTTTAGAAGAGAAGCATCTCAGAAAATATGAGAATAACTTTCTTAATCAATTCAATTTCTGTCTTCAGCTGCCATCTATTGCGTGCTATCGAAATTAAAATCTTGGTGACCTTGTGAGTACTAATACAAAAAAGCGATCATATTAATGAAGATGCAAATTTAAAATGTTTTGGCGGCAGAAAAAATCACATTGCGTTTTTTCGCTTATGCCATTTAAAGTCAGCATAGAAAATGATTTTCAATACCTTCCAGCGTGGGAAATATTTTTTTTCCTTAGCATGTTTTTTGTTTAGCCTCTGTAAGCACATTCCCATAATTCTAAATAACATGCAGTGACCTCCAATAGCTTATAATGAATAAATTACGCCATTTTAGCCCTCCAACCGCGTCAATTTTGCATGTTTTCTGCAGAAATTCGCGTGCTATTTTTATATATTATATATATCCGATGCTTATGAATAAATGCGAATACCTTTCCAGTGATTAGAATTTCAATTTTTATGTTATGCTTTAATAGTGTTGTCTGCTAAATTTTATTAAATAATTTATTCATAGTGTTTACGCTTCTCAAAGCAATAGGGTTGGTGTGAAAAATCATATCATAAAGCTATAAATAAAATAATTTACTATCGGTTTGCGCCTAATACTTTTAGTTTCAGGCATAATTTTAGAAAAAAAGTGAAAGAGATTAAAAACATATGAAACACGCTTTAATTATGATATATTTTTCTGTGAGTTGTGAGTTTTTTTTTGTTTTTTTTTTGCTGTATATTATATTTATTAGACAGTAATTCTCGAAATTTTAACAGCTTAACTTTTTAGGTTATATGATATTTAAAGCAAGTTGCTTCTCTTTTGCGCTGTTTACACTTAATTCTATTTCTTTCAAGTTTTTAAAGACAGAAGTTGGAGATCGAGTTTTCGCTCATTTATTGATGTGTTAAATGTTAAAATTTCGATGAAATTTCTGAATTCCCGATACCAATTTTAATACTTTCAGAAATCAAATACCAGTTAAACAATTAATTTAATTAAATGTTTTATACATACGAGTGGTACCATTTGATAGTGAATTTTAACAAAAAATTGACTTCAAAATTTCATTAAATTGCTAATAATGAATGGAAAGTAGAAAAAAAAATTCTTATTATTAGCATGATAGCATAAGCATGTGCTTAAAAACTATTTTCCTTGAATTTATGTAAATTAGACTTAAAATAGTTTATTGAAATATAGATAACTGGAACCATCGACTGTAATAGCTACAGTATCCCCCCCCCCACCTTTTTTTTGTTTTGAAGCGAAGAAAAGCATTGTCAATTACAATTAAAATTTCATTGAAGTAGGAATGTAAGTCTTCAATGAAACCTTCAGAAATGACTATTTTATGAAATAAAATCATATGATATAATCTGCATATGATTACTTTCAATCACCAATCGCGGAATAATACATTCACGACAATGTTCCCTTATCACCAGCGGCGGAATAATACTCTTGCGACGATATTCGCTTTTCATCTATCATGGAATATTTTGCTCTCTTACCACCGTAAAATATTTCTGAAGTGCTTTATGGGCAGAATAGAATGATTTCGAGGGTTAAAGGCTACCATACTAATCAAATAAATTTTGAACTCTTTTGCTTATTTACTGTACAGATGTGTACTATCATATTTTTTCCTAACCCTTATCATTATTTTTAAATAAGATTAAAAGGAAAATAAAATACAAGAAAATCGTTGGGCATTAATGCTCGATGCCCATTATTATTTGTTCTCAATTAAAAACATGTGTACAAAATAATGCCCACATACCGATGAAAATTTTTCATAAAGCATTTATAATGTCGGTCTAGTGCAATTAATCAGTACTTTAAATTATTATATACCCACGATAAGTGTTAATAATTCTAAATCACCAAGATAATAATTTCAAATAATTGAATTATATGAAATAATTTAATGGAGAATTCTCATAATTACTGTGTTGTTATCTCTTTTCAGTAGAAATTATTACTTTTTAGTAAAAAACAAACAAACAAATATTTAGAGTTTAGTAATATTACATGTTTAAAATTAATTTCATTCTTTGCTACTTATTTTATAATACTTTACTTTACTTTGCTTAAATAATTTCATTCAGATGAATTAATTAAAATTATTCGTTCATAATTTAATTGCATCCAAATCATGTCGCCATCTAGTTACATATATCTGGAATACATATATAATTGATGCTATTTCTCGATTATTCAAGACATATACTTTCGTTGCTGCCAAAATGAAAGAAAGAAAGAAACTTGAAAAAAAATTGAGTCCAGTTCCTTATATTTTTCTTCAGAAATTCTCATCAATTTATACATTTTTTTTTGGCTATATAAAATTTTTACAACTAATGAATGTAAAATCTGCACAATAAAGGCCATATATAAGCAAAACAAAATAAATATGCAAAATGAACACAGTTAAGAAAACAGCTTTCGTTACTTTTTTTCTCAAAAACTCTTTCACTAATTGTTTATATTTATTCTCCTGTACATTTTCAGTGTTATAAATATTTGAGTTAGTATTTTATCTGCTTTCCATTGTCAGCAGTTTTATAAAATTTTGATTCTATCATCATGACTACTGCAGAAATCGCCTCAATTTTTCTCATCCAGATCACGTAATCCTCTTTCATCACATCCTGGAGGCCATTTCTTGAATATGCTAGTTTTCGTCTGTTCCGCAAAATGTCTTAGTAGCTGATAAAATGTTATCCCAAGACACTGATCTGATATTTTTCCTACACGAAGCTCCAATTATCGATAAGACCATCCTGTAACCCTTTGATCTATTTCCCTCAATCAGCGCTTTGTAAACTTAGCCTTTCAATATTTTTTCTTTGTGAAACACTACGGATGCTTACATCAGTTGATTTTTTTTGGCCTTTTTATACAGTAAACCGCGGGAACGTTTTCCCCTCGATTTTCTCAAATATTAATAAAATATGGCATGTTTTGTGCTTTATAGAACAATTTAGAATATTGAGAAAGGATATTGGATGCCTTTTTTTCCACTGATCGAATTTAAAATTTGATAGAGATCTACAATGTTTATGATAGGACCACAAACAAATTTTATTTACTTAGTTGGGTTTTTTTAATTATCACATATTCATAGTTATATAGATAAACTGTCAAAGGATTTGGATTGCCAAAGGGCTAACAAAGTTTGATACAGATCTACAATGTTTGTGATAAGACCACATAAAAAATTTATTTGTTTAAGTAATTGCATTTTTGAATTATCAGATATTGGCAGCTTCATAGATATATAGACTGCTGTCAAAG
>JAPMOR010047583.1:101305-200555 GCA_026543865.1 Argiope aurantia | reverse complement strand
CAAAGTTTGATACAGATCTATAATGTTTATGATAAGACCACATAAAAAGTTTATTTGTTTAAGTAATTGCATTTTGAATTATAAGATATTGGCAGCTTCATAGATGTATAAACTGCTGTTAAAGGATTTGGACTACCAAAAAGGTTGACTAAATTTGATACAGATTTGTAATGTTTATGATAAGACCGCATACAAATTTTATATGTTTTATTGCTTTCTTGATTATCACATAATCGCAGCTATATAAAGATGGTTGTTAAAGGATTTGGACAATCAAAAGGTTTACAAAGTTTGGTACAGGTTTACATTTCTAATAACATTTATTTTATGTTTAATTTCTTTAATCTTGATGCTTGCATTTTTGAGTTATTGTGCCCATATGGATATGGACGAATGAACAGACACACCTAGTATGAATTGATTTCGGTCAAATTTCTACAGAAGTCTCCAAAATTTAGTAGAAAGACCACATACCAAATTTATGGTTTGTGGTTTGTGGATTTTTTAGCTACCGCGTTCACAAACAGTCAAAATTTGAAATTTTTTTTTTCGGATTTATAAGATTTAAAACTTTATAGGAAAACTAAGAATATTTGTGGAATTCCAGTATCGATTGCATTTAGTGCATGAAGTAGTCTTCTCAGAAAATGATAATATTAGAAGAAGTAGTGATAACAAACAGTGATAGGTTTAACACTAAGATGAACTGAGCTTATCGGGATAGAGTTATTATGATAAAGCTAAGTGATTGATAACAACCGTGATTACTTTAAGCGGCGCCTACTGTATTGCAAAATCTTTTGTAAGATCTTACAAACGAGAAGTTGATGTTGCCTTCTGATGGTGAATAATGTTAACAAAAGAACACTGATCTACAACAAGAATGTCAATTTCAAATCCTAGCACTGAACAATTAGACAAGGTTTAATATTATGCGGGTCGCAAAAATAAGCATTGAATGTGCATATGTAAAAATGAAAGTTTATTTCGAAAATACGGTATAAAAAAAGAAGAAAACCAATGGCAAATTTAATGTTTTATTCCTATTACTCTGAGGGATATCTTTTCTGCAGTGATTTCTTTCAAAATTGATCTAAGGTGAATGTCAATGTCTGACAATGTCAGTTTTTCCTCTATAAGTAAAAATAATAACTGCCCGCACCAGTAAGTGTTTCCAAATATGGAAATAATTTTATATATGAGTGTTCGAGTGTTTTCATTGGCTTGCAAGCATTAAGCTATAAAAAATTCACTTCTGTAGAGCTATGATGCACTTTGTATCTTTCATTCCAGAACTGCAATAGAAGACTATCGAAGTGGCAATTATTTTATTAAATAAAATATTTACTACTATTGGTGGGATGATACATTGATAAATACGATTATTAATTATTAACTGGATTATTATGGTTCATTTTTAATAGTTATGTAATATCAGGAATTTAAAAAAAGTTAATCTACATTTTTATAAATTTTTTTAAATACTACTTATGTTTGCTGTGCAGGGTGCTCAACATCCTTGATCAAACTTGTACCATCAACTTATTTCTATACAATTCAAAACAAGTCGCTTCATTTCAACTTTAACTTAAAAAGGTAGTGAAAGAATCTAATTTTTTCCTTAATTATAAGAAAATGAATTGTGAGATATTCAAGGATACATATATTTAATTATTGAAAAAAATTCGCAACCAAAAAAATTGCAAAAAAAAAAACAAAAAAAAAACCTCATTGCATTGGATAAATTTGATTATTCTCCACTTCTTTAAGTAAGTGAATTTCTCATTTAAGAAAGACAGAATTAGGTGCAGATTATAATCGTACCAATATCTCTTACAATTTATTTACTTTTGGATAACCACCGCAATTTTTTCACCTCGCATTTTAACCAGAATATAAGGCAATCCTTTTCAAGCGCTACACCTCAGTGACCTTGATCTTTCAGTTCGAATCAGAAGCAAAGCTGCGAAAGTTGATTTGTAAGTTGAAAAGTAAGCAAGAAGAAGCCGCCAATTCTTCGGGTGAAAAAACGTTCCTACCCGTTGAAAGTAAGGAAAGGGAAACAGACGTGGCTCACTCCTATAAATATCATGCAGCATTGCATACATATGTTTCCTCTAACAGGAGAGTAGGTGCGAGATGAACAAAGAGAGAGCCGAGAAGGTTCGCAATGTATGGATCCCATACACACGTTTTTGCTCGTAAACTTCGAGCTCTGTCAGGGAGCAAAAACAACAGATACAGAAAAGCTAATAGTCCCTGTACTATTGCACTCCGAGCTGTATAAATAGCTCTACTCTCGAAACTTCCCTATCAAAACATTATATGGAGGGTGATATTAAGTGTCCACACAGTTTTATGCGTTTTTCAGGCGTTAAAAGAGAAGTATTTGTTTTACTATCTGTGACATAGAGGTGAGCCTTCCTCAGTTCTTAAACGGTTTAAGACAAATAGATTGTGTTACGCTTTTGGCAAGAAAGATTGATTTCAGAGCATTTAAGAGTCGAGTTGCAGTACTGGGCTTTTAAATACTTAGGTGTGAGTTGTCGTTTATTCTTTACGTTTTATAAAGAAAAAATTTGACACATTTTGTATATTAGTTGTGCAGACAAATAAAGATTTGAGGTTGGTATTTAAATGATTTAATTAAAGTAGATTTTGTTACTTTTTAGTATTGAAGACAGGTTTAAGACTATTTGGAGAATTTAATAGGAAATATAATGATTTTACGTTTTGATTCATGAATATTATTCCACAAAACTCTTTAATTTACAATTTTTGAGATATAGATAAGAAAAAATTTGAAATTTTGTTCCTCTTTTTTTTTCGGAAAGAGAATATAAAATTTAATTCATGCATGTGTAAAATAAAAACTAAGGGAAAATGGCCCTCATAAGTGTTATAAATTGCTTTTAAATGCTTTTAACATATTTTCTTTTCAACTCCTTACTATTAAATAATATTAAAGTAGACTATGTGCTATAATTGCATTTTTATAATAGATAATTCTAAGATAGTTCTATGAAAATAAGGATGAAGAGGTATAATTTTTCAGGAGATGCATAGAATGAAATTGGGTGTTTCCTTTTTTTAAAATCAAAAATTTGAGTTAAGTGCGATTTTGAAGTTTGCGAAAAAGAATTCGGAACAGCAGTAAAAATTATAAATTATGATCACAAATTTTAAGAAAATGTATGCAACTAGACGTTTAATAAAATGAAATTTCCCTCTTTTCTAAGAAATCTAAATTCAAGAGACGTGAAACTAAATGGAAATGTACATTTTATTATTTTTAAGAATATTGAATAATGTGAAATTATGCATGAGTCAATAGTTTATGCTTTATATATTTATGGTAAATTTAAATTAAATATTTTAAAGAGTATAAATCATGCATTTCATTTAATGCTAAATTTTAACTATGCATTTATGAATGAATGAGCACAACTCAAGCGTTTTATAGATAATTTTAAATTTTATTTAAGGTTTCGAATTCTTCTCGAATTCATTTTTACGATAAATTGAAACCTCATAATTTTGACGTATTTTATTGCATAAAGCTGGAAATACATAAATATTTTATATTTTATTAATTGTTATTTAAAAGAATTATATTTTCACCATTTCTTGTAAAACATGTTAAATATGTTTTATATATTTGCGATATTAAGAATACAAAAGTAATACAGTGTAAAAATTTAAATTTTGCAATGCTTGTATAGATTCACCCATGGAACTATCTATTTTAAAAATCAGATTACGAATATTAAAATGCGAAAGAAAACCCCTATGAGATTTAGTAAAAAAAGTGTTATTTGGGGATCTAATCCCAGTTGTTATGTGTTATTCAGTTAATTTTATTTATAGGAAGGAAGTTTGGATTTGAAACACCTGTTTTAGATATCTAATTTGGTTCTAAAATATGGCAGGATTGCTGAAGGACATATAAGCGAAATTGGGCACTATTTGTATTTCAAGTGATTCGATCTTCAGTTTTTTAATGTCTTTTAAAAATATATTCAAAGGATAGAACGAGGACTCTTTCCGAATCATGTTCCTCGATAATGTCATTATTGAGGTTCAATAAACAGTGTGTTATATCGGTACAAAATGAAGATGAAATTTTTCTTTTAAACTTCACTATATAAAGAAAAAGAGAAAAATTGATTTGTTGAGTATTATTTCGAATTTATTTCTTAAAAATATAAACATTTTTGAAATATCATTGATGAGTTTTTTTAGGAATAAAATGCAAAAGTGAATTAATTTTTTTAAAGCGAGATATTTTCTGTTACCTGAATTTGGTATTTAGATTTATTTCTGAAAAAAAATTATTTAAATAAAAGAAAAAAGTAATTTTTTTCGATTTAGGATAATTGAATTCTTTTAAATTAACTAGAAATTCAACATGAAATTTTAGTTTTTTTATCATCATATATTATTAGATTCAAAGATGATAAATTGTTGTTTATTTAAAAAAATCAATAAATCATTTATATGAAATGATAATGTGATTTGATTCATTTTATTACATCTAGTTACAACTTATAAATTAACCATGCGTGGTTAAAGAATGCTACTATACGCGTAATAAAAAGGAAAATCTAATATGATTAGAGCAAGTCTTCTCTAATATTCTCGAAATGAAAAACAGATAAAAAGATAATAGATTTTGATAAGCAGTTTGTGATTAAGAGTTATTAATTTTTCCTCAAGCGCACAATAACACATAGCAAAAGTTCAAGAACCTAAGAGACAACATATTTCTTAAACACTTACTGCGAATAACTCTAAAAATTCAGATATTCTCTTTATATCTACTAAATACTAAATTATTTTATACATGTTCATTGAAAAATCAAAAGAATCTGGTAATTCTAGAATGTTTTATTAGAACATATGCCAGAATTTTAAGTTATTCTATTATGATAAAGAGTGACTAAAAATAAACATGTCATAAACATATGTGGGATGCACCTGTTCATCGTTAAATCAATCCGACGTCATTTCTTTCAATTTAGTTTTTATTATCTGAGATTTCTCTGGTAAAAACTAGCAACAAGCTTCATTTCTGAAACTTTTGATTTAACAAATTAGGTGCAATGATATATTTCGTTTAAATTCGCCCATGAATTGCTTGCGAGCACTAGTTCGGTTTCCTTTTTGGATCTTGATAAGATATAACTATGCATTTTTTGGCTCTTCATCTGTAATAAATGAGCCTTAAATGAATTTTCGAAAAAATAGGATCCTGCTTTAAAAAGATTGGAGAAATGGAAATAAAATATATATAGTTAATAATTTTAAGCTCTTGATCCTATAAATATTCATCATACATATATGTATAGTACTGGGAAACAGAACTTCGATCGAAATTTTATTTTTTTGAAATCGTGCTTTCGTGTGGAGAAAATATTAAATCGTGTGGAGAAAATATTAAAATACGAATTAGATGTGAATATTTTTCAATCTTACCCACATATGAACTGGTCATGACATTTGAAATAAAAAACATCATGAATGCATTTATTTTAACGTTTTATTCGAATTGGTTAACACAAAAATTGAGCTGTTGCTGTTGGATGTGAGCCGAACGTATTTGTATTCGGCTAATAACATATAGCGCCATCTATATATATCATCCTATAACATATCATCCTATAGCAACAATGCAAGTACCACAAAAATTTACGAGATGGCGCTGTATGACATTGTCAGCATGAGAACAGATGGGAAAAGGCTGTAATACTTAGTTACAAAATTTTTTTGTGTAAAATTGCGCATTTTCAGGAAAGATACCTATATAGATATTCAAAAGCAAAATCGTATCTAAATATAGAATTTGATTCAACTCGTTAGAACTTTTTTCGAGATACACGTAATAAATTTATATAGCTACAAGAATTGGTCGTTTAAAGTTACAAGATAGAAGAGCTTGGATTTTTCATATAATAGGAAAGTACTAAATAATAGACATGCAAGTTGCTTTGAGCAATTTCAGCTAAATAGAATGATATGTTTATAAATATTTGGCGAGTTTTTATGATCACTTCCAGCGCCTTGGAATTTTAGTAACCCTTGAAAAAATAACAAGTTTAAAAATGGTTACTGTATTCCATCTGTAAAAAATATCTTCAAATAAGAATCAAACATTGTCACGGAAATAAGCAAGTAAAACTAGTTTTGAAAAATGAAAAAGCAAGATTTAAACAAGAAAATGAAAAAAAAAAAAAAAAAAAAAAAAAAAAAGATGCTAGAAAACTAACATTTTTAAATCAAAAATTTTAAAAACATGTTTCTTGAGATCTGTTTTGTTTTTAAATCTTGTTTTCTCTGCTATCACTTATAATTCAAATAAAGAAAAATGACATTCGAAAACTTTACGTTTCAAAGATCCTGAACCGAGAAATATCTTTTTTGCGTGTTATTGTATCTTGTTGTTAGGTTTCAGGAAACAAATTTCTGAAAAAAAGTTATTTTCGAATAAATAAGTCGAAGAAATTCTTGTCTTCTTCACGGTTTGTTTTCATAATCTTTAACTAAAGATAATTAAACACCTTTCTCCCTTTCTTGGGGACAGTGGATTAACAATTTGGTATTATTGTTTGCTATATTAAATGTGCCAAATCGTTCTAAACAGATTGGCAAACACTTAAGTTCTCAGTGCATTGGGTCCTTGAAAAAACGCATTACAGGATTTTATTCCTAAGTTTAGCTTGGTTTATTTTCCCATTTTTAAAGTTATATGAAAGCTATTTTGGGATAAACAGTAGTTTTGAATCACGGTTAGATAATGAGGACGACATGTGAGCTGGCATCTCTCCCTCTCCAAACTTTCACGACATAAAAATGGAGAAAATTTGGCCTTTTCTCGCTTTAAACCAGTTTTGAATACATGGTGAATTTTAACTGGAATCTGACCTCGTATTGCTGTTTCTAAAATCTCTTCGGTTAAGAGGAGTGATTAGGTTTAAAATTATTTAAATGATGGGGAATGTATTAGAATTATTTTAAGTAATTCGCCACAGTGATTTACGGACTGATATTGGTAAAAATGCCACCTAGAACTATTTTTAAACCAAAACTATCAGTAGGTCCAAAATTTTACAGATATGTCTACAAATATTAATACATCAAAACTATTGTGAGAAAAGGAACTAATTGATTTCTTTCAAGTAAAATCTTATGAAAGTTTTTAGATAAATGAGATTTTAATACTATACTTTCAAAAGTTCACTTATTTGAATAGAAAAATAGAATAATTTTTATATTTACCCCACTTAATCTTAACCACACTGAATCATGAATTAAGGTAATTAATTGTTTTGTATTTTTATTACACTTTTAATGCATAACAATTTGAATTTTTTTGCAGATTACTCATTTACATTTTCATCAGCATTAATTATTATAAAGATAGTAATATCCTAACTGGATGAACATATAAATAATTATAATTTTTCTCAAGATATATTGCGGCCATTTGAGGATGAAAATGATTGTGACTAAATATCCGTTTCTACTTTTACAAAATAATTGTAGTCCTAGAAAACTAAGTAGAAATGTAGAAAAAAAATATAAACATATAATTTTTCTTCTTCCCTGAAGACCAGCTGCGTCAGACTAATTAATTTTATTCTTTTTTTGTGAACATTAACATTTATATATAATAAAATACTTACTTTCACTTAATAATCGCCTGATATTGTGTCGATTTAACCCTATAGTAATTTAAAAGATTTATCTTAGGTAATCTTAGAATCTGATTAGAACATGTCCTTTTGAAGAACTAGGTATATGACGATCAATGATCTTATCTCAAATCTTTATGGAGTATGATAGTCTTCTTCACAATCAAATTGTCTCGCCATGCGCCTCATGAAAAAAAAAGTGTGCAGATGAATTTTTTGTACCACTTTCCTCTAACAGAATGTTCCATGAAGTAGCCTCATAAATGTAAAAGTAAACGCTGGATCTTCTCATCTTCTCCAGTCGCCTTTAACCCCTTAGCTGTTTTATTTTCTTTACTATTTAATAAGATAACACCTTCTATTTTGGGAATAATTTTTTTATTTCGATTCAAATGGAATTCCATTGAATGCTTGACTTATCTATGTATTCGAAATAATTTTAATATTGAATTATAATAGTTATGAATGGTTTATTCTTTGCTTACCACTATCAAAATTCGATAAATAGATGCACGTATAGCAATCGGGAAAAACAATAAAAACCTCTTCTTGGATTGTTGGTTTCTTTATAAGGCCTGTTATTACAATTTTATTGCATGCTTCTACATTCTATGTAATATTTGTTGCGTCTATTATATAAGTTTGAATAGAAATTTATTGATTTGATAATGTTTTTAAAGTTAAATAGGAATGGAATTAGGAAGAGAATTTTAAAAATACAGTGAGTTAAACTCAAGTATATTTTATAAACTTAAAATAAACGATTTATCTTTTTTTATTTCCATATAATGTTAAATTTTTGGGGTTTCTAGAACATTCTAGAATTTGCATGACAGCATATTTTTTCAGAGTTTTTAATTTTAAGGGCATACATGAACAAAAATAAAATAAATTTGTTTTTGTGCTGCATTTTACCTAGTAAATTAGTTATCGTCATTAATGAAAAGCAACGAAACTATAAACATAATTCATTGGAAACTTGAAGTATTTTTTTCTCATGGAAATTCTTGTTTCTGGAAATAATCATTGCTATAAACCGATAATTTATAAACAACAACAACAGAATGAGCACAAATGTCATCGGAAATTTCATCGAATATTGTATGTGTTAAAACAGAAAATTTCCTCTTTAAATGAAATTTTAATTCTGTATCTAAATCTTTCAAGAAAATCAAGATTTATAATAATTTAGAAAACTTCAGATTAAAAGCAAACAGTAAACGATTCTAAAAACCACAAAAAATTATTTACCATATATATTCTAAATTCTATAAAGGAAGTTTCGAAAGAGAAATAATGTAATTTTACTGTAAATTTCAAGTTTAAAGAAATGCTTTTCTTTTTGCATTAATTGCTTCAATAAAAATAGAAATATTTACGAAAGAAAAAAACCGGCTCTAGCCAAACCATTTACCAGGAAATAAATGAGCAAACCTATCAATCAATAATATTTATTTTTTAATTTGAACAATTCATACAAAAAATGATTTTTTTATAATGCACTCCTTTCCTTTTTCTTTTTTCATAATGACATCGATCCAAATATTTTATAGTAAATATAATCGATACAGAATGGAATACTAAAGAGAAAAATTGAAAATTTTTAAGATTAAATAAAATTTATGAAAATACTTTGTTCGTTATTTTTTTTACTTTGTATGACAGAAAGAAATATTTATATTTTTACCAAAGTAGATCATACATAGTAAGATTAACAATATTACAACTTAATTCTATTTAGACAGACACCGGAAATAAATCAGAAAATAACCAAAAAAGCGAAGAATTTTTTTAAGCATAGGATTAACAACATGAGAGTGTCTGTCTTTGAATTCTAAATTGAAACGTCGAAGTACCAATGGAATATTAGCAGTATCGAGAGCAGAAGCAGCGACTGCAATGAATGTAAAAGATGCTTTTGGCTCCTGGAGAGACGCCAATCTGTAACCTGGCATTGAGACCGGCACAGAAAAGACACTGAAGCCAATGCACGGAAATAGTTTGGCAACCAAAAGACAACAGCTTCCAAAGGAATTCAAAAGAACAAACTCTGATACAGACACTTCGCAAAGGATAGTTTCTTCAGCATACAATCGTATGAAGCGCCAACTCGATCCAAGTTAGTTAACCTTCCCCCTTTCCACTTCCAGAAGCCTTGTGAGAGAAACAACCTTAGTCTTGAAAAAACTCTTTTTTTATGACAGGTCTTATGACGGATGTGGTATTCAACATGTTTCATTTCTATCATCAAATTAAAATGATAAGATAGAAAACATTCTTTATATAGATTTTTCTGATTTAGGAAGAGTGATTATAGTAACTGTTACTTTTCCTTCTAAATAATGAATTGAATTATTTTTTCATAAATTTAGAAATAATACTGCAATTCGGAGGAAAGAAAATTTAATAACAATTATGATATGAATTCAACATTTAAATTTGATTCTTTTCAAATAAAAGCCTTTTCAGCTGTTTCTTTACCGTCTAATAAAAACTATAAATGGAAAACAATGGATGCAATCCAAAAAATCTTGTGAGATTATATTTAATTTTACAACCTTTTTCACAGTGTATCAGATTCGTTTTCAATAACCAGACGCAGTAATAATAAATAAGTCTGGGTAGCCAGGACTACAAAGTTATCAGTTCCTCTTGTAATTTCAAACAAATTATCTGAATAAATTAGTAATTAATATAATTTATTTATTAGATAAGATGCTTGATATTGTCGTAAAATTTGACAAAAAAAAATTTCAGAAGGCTTCAAATCCATTGTTTCTAAATTAAATTTTTGTCTTCTCTGGTTAAAAAATTTGAAGACATTCCAATGCATTTTATAAAATATGGAATTAATAAATTTCAATAAATATGTTTCCAATTTATATAAATAGAAACATATTTTTATAAATATGTTTCTAAAAAATTTCTTTGAAGAAAAAGAATTTTATTTGATCGTTTATAAACTCAAAAACATCAGTGTGCTGTTTAAACGACAATAACAAGCTATTGATAAAATATGTGGAAACTTTGAAGTTGTGAATAAATATAATTGACACTTGTTTAAAGCACTTTCTTTGAAAAATATGCAAATTTTTCTTTATCGTCCCTAATATACAAAAACATTTGCCAGCTGCTTAAACTATAACAAGATTACTTTGTGGATAAACTATTCATAAAGTAGTAATTAAATAAAAGTATTTGCCTTTACCTCAGAGCAGATGCCTTGTAATTAGATGCAGATGTTCCGTGCATTATAGAATCAAAATTCAAAGAATTTTTAGTTTTGAGGTAGAAGACAATGCTTGTCTTCTTTTATTTAACGGATAATTTTACAAGCGGATCTGTCATAAACAGCAGTTCTTGTCTCAAGATGACAGTGTTAATTAGGGGAGATTCTTAGAAGTAACAAAAGAAGAATTGTTTCCAAGATCACATTATTTTGAATTCCATCAGGGTTTTTTCTTCTTAAAAAAATGAAAAAATTTTTAAGCATATTTTTTTTTATTCCCAAAGATGAGCTTTTTAAAATTTCTTGATTCGATATTCAGTTTTTAATTCTTATTTTCATTTTTTAGAATGAAACCGAAAAATAGTTGCATAAATAAATATTTCCGAGGTGAATTATTAAAGGTCTTTTTCTTTTAAATTTTTAAAATTATTTTGAAGATTTGGTGTTAAATTGATTCCAGAAAAAATAATAGCCAAAACATTTTACGATGTTATTTTTTTTTTGCCGATTATTTTTTTCCTGTTTATGGAATTCTTAAATAACAAACAGTGAAATTCTACAGAGCTTTAAATTAATGCGTTGCTTCTCAAGAATTTTATACTCATAAAAAGAAAGAAGATTAAAACAAAAAAAAAATTATTCTAAAGAATTTTAACAAGGAATCTGACTTTTTGCATGTTCTCCAAAAAATGCTTTTAAAAATTGTTTTCAGTTCAAATACTGGCATATTATTTAGTTCTAAAGCGGGAAAAATTCATCAAAGTAACAAAAAGAAGAAAAAAGATCTGATTCCAAAGCATGAATAACATGTTACATTCTTAGAACAATGTAAAATTTTTTCATTTCTGAATTCTTTGAATATTTAATATATATTTTTAATAAATTTTAATTTAATGAAATTCCACGCTCTTTAAAAGAGGATAAATAATTATACATGAAAGAATTTGTTTCAAAGACAAGTTAACATCATAAAAATATTTTGCTCAAAAAGAGTTTCGCTTTAAAAAATTAACAGAAAAAATTAATTGTATATTTGACATTTAAAATATTTTATACTAAAAGCATAGCTTTGGCGACCAACACATTCGCCAAAAATTTTTTTGTGTTTTCGTTTCCTTTCGATTGTTGTAGCTTGTTTTTTAATTGAAGAAGTTTAATTTTTATATTCAAACTAAAATTAACCAATGTTATTTTAGGATCAGATTGCATATATCTATAGACTTGTTATTTTTTTTGTCTATGTTATCTTCTTAAATTTAAATTTTATTATTAAAGTGGGAATAGCGAAAAATGGACGATTTAAAAAAAGGTACTACTTGAATTGTTCAAAAGAAAACCGAAAAAAGTTGCAAATTAATTTTTACTCATAGAATATTATCAATTATTGATTATTGCATTCGTAGAATATTGTAAATTATTGCATATTTTGGAACTTGTGTCTGTACGCTTGTTATATTTTTGTCTATGTGGGAATATTATCTTCTTAAATTTAAATTTTATTGTTAAAGTGGGAAAAAAATACCTGACAAATTAAAAAAATGTGCTACTTGAATTGTTCAATGGAAAATCAAAAATAGTTGCAAATTAATGTTCACTCGTAGAATATTGTAAATTATTGATTATATAAAAATAAATTTAACTGAAATCGTATCTAATCAATACAGTATTCAAAACCAGAAATTGAAATAATAAAGTAAAATATTTCAACGAGAAGCAAATTTAAAGTATGGTATTCTGTGAGAAAATCTTTAAAGTGTTTCATTGCCAAAAGAAAGAGCCCTTGTAGCGCGTTACCTAAACACGGAAGCAAGAATGCAGACGCTTAAAATGTTCATAAAAAAAAATTCCCCTCCGATACGCATATCTTTCTTTTTCCTTCTTTTGTCTACGTTCTCTTTCTTCTTATAAGATATCAGATTCAACTCAAACATCAAATCACTGATACAACAAATGAATTTAGTAAGTAGCCTAGAATGATAAAATCGTTCTTTATCTGTTTGCTTCTGGAATAAGACAATTATGGCTTATCACTATATAGAATGACTTTGGACGTGAGTATGACGTCAGTTACATAACGAGTCTGAGCAAACAAATACCAAATATATATATAAAAAAGTTCCCGTGACTTTGTGGGGATGACTTGGTCATTCGTAGTCGAAAGAAAATAGATTTTTTTTTTTCAAGAACAAGGGAGAAAAACTCCTCTATTTATAGATCGCCTTCAAAGAATAATTGCTTCCCAGTGCTCTGTCTAAATTCGTTGCCGAAAGGTGAAAGAGGTACTTATGTAGTTCAAAGCCATCCAACGAGAGGTGGAGACAGAAGCTTCGAAGTGGATGAGAATTCCTCGCTTCCAGGCATAAAATTCAGCACTTTGCAAGCACGATCTTTGACGATCAATCATCAACCTAATACAGCTGAAACAACTGATTCAGCAAGGCAACCTAGCACTCGAAGATAGCACTCGATTATTAGAAGATATTAAGAATTACTAGAGCAATAAATTGTGAAGAGCCTAACTTTTAGAGGCCGGTGGATCTCCGGTTTCGGATTGATTTCGAGAAGAATATTGGCAAAGATGGGATGATGGATCATTTTGGTTGGTTTGAACTATAGTTACCGTTAATGATTCGGAGTAAGCACAATACAACCACTTAAAATAAGAGATGATATTGGGGATATCGTTTAATCCTTGCTATCCTAAAGAATCGATTTTATTACATTTTAAGTATTTTGTAACTAAACAACTGTAATAATTTTTTAAATCCATATGGGTATTTAGGATATGGTGCAGTATTTTAATTGGGCAGTCTCATGCGGCTAAAAAATGCTTCATTCTTTTACTTGTTAAAAGACATAAAATGTTCATTTTGTAAATGGAAAATCTATTTCGAGTAATCACTTACCAACCAAAGAAAGAATTCAGAAATTTTAAAATAAAAATATTCAATGAAGAGTAAACTGCAAAAGGTCCGATGTCTTTATTATTCGAAGAAGAATGACAAGATAGGATGACGGATTCTTACATTCAGTTTTAACTTTAATAAGCATTGTTGACTAAAAAAATAATCATAACGACAAAGGTTTACGCAAATGGCATTTTTGAGTAGAGCACGTGGCCTTTATTACAATTCTTCATACACTATTTGGGTTTTGTGTAAAATAATTTCTGATATGTATGAAGATTTTTTTTTTTGAAATTCATTTTTGTAATTTATTGAACAACTTTAATACCGTTTTACTTGCTAGTAAAAAGCAAAAATGTAAGCAAATTAGTTTACTGTGAAATCGACATGCATAAATGTAAAATGTTCGGGGAAAATTTTAATTTAAGCTAAGGCAAAAAAATAAAAGTATTTCAGTGCAAAATAAGGCATTTTAATTAAAGTTTCTAAATTAAAGTTTAATTAAAGTTTCTAAAGTCAGGTAAATTCAATGTTTTTAAGGATGGTATTTTGTAATAGATTTTTCAGTAACTTACTCCTGCACAAGTGGTCTAAAATCTTGTTCAGTTATTGGTTCAATTATTATAACAATAGAATATTTTAATAATTTTCGAGCTCTTAATTATCAATTAATACATTAATTTAGATAAAAATTGATTTCATAGACATGGTAACCTCTAGAATTTCATTTGAAAAATATTAATTTTTAATTTCAGATACATATTTATAATTATTAGTAATGAAATATATAAAAGAGTAAAAACTGAAAAATAATAGAAATAAAAAAGTTTGAAGCCATTTTATTAGTGTAGTAAAAAGTAAGGAATTTAGGAAATAATCAAAATTTAACAAATGTCACAAAAATATATGAGCAAAATTAACAACTTATAATTATTTCATTTAAATCTTGTTTTTAATTATATTCATTTTATTGATTTTAGGAATTTATTTTTAATTTATCTAAAAAGAAAATGATTTGCTCCATTTGCATTAATGTCTGCACTAATTTAATAATAATTATCGTAAGGATAAGGAAAAGAATTCTTTCATTTCAAGATGATAGTATTTCATTAAGTGCCGTTTTAAGAACTATGGTTTTATCATTATTGTATAGAATTGCCAAAAAATATTGCATCTTTAAAAATATTACAAATCATTAAATACACTAAAATGCGTTCGTTACGAGAGCTTAGAAAATAATATTTCCATAAAATTTTTCCAATTTTGTTTTCTTTCTGATGACTATTAATAGAAAGTTAAAATTTCATAATATAGATAATGATTTAAATTATGACTTTTTAAAATTGCTGTTGGGCATTGTTAGCTCGATAGCATGCGAATTCTAATGGGGTATTTAAAGACAAATGAAAAATATGTCTTCTGGAACGAGTACATAATTATATAAAAACGCAATTAACTTTAAATGAACGGTGAAGCATTTCATTAAATATTTCATCTAACATTTGCTAACAGCGTATGGAAAAAATTTAATATGCTTAAGCAAAAGCACATATGCATATTAAATCAAGAGACTAATACTATGATGATGATTAATAAAATTTTTGAGGCTCAATGGTTATAATTATAATTACAAAAGCAATTGCGTCTAATTATTAGTTATAATTTTCTCTATAAAATCTCGTAAAAGTTTTTGTTTAGTTAAATGTAGAGTTTTTCAACAAGGTTTAAGTTTTATGATAGAGTTCTTGCCCACATTGCTTTTGTTATTGAAATGAGTGGAATTATTTCTTACTGTAATAAACTGATAATTAATTTCATCCTCATAATATGTGACCACGAAGGAAAATTAATATTTAAACATAATTCGTTCTATTCGTTTAGTTAGAAATTAGAGTAATTAATTTAGTGCAATTTTAAAAGTTATTATTTTGTATGACAGTATTCATGAGTATTATATTCAAGTACAATCATATTATGAGTTCATTTTTTTGAAACCGGATCCACCACCAATTTTCTTATCGAAATGATTTTAAATTAATTTTTGTTGTCTATTAGAAAGCAAGAATTGGCACTTGTTTTGCATTATAGTCAAAAATTCATATGCAGAAATTAGAAGCATTTAATTGGTAGAATATTATCAATATTAGGTTAAACATATTAGGTCGTAAATTTCAATTTCTAACGAGTTTACTTTGCATATGATTCACTGTATGTCATTCCCTTGATGTACAAATTTATTCTATCGTCAAACTACAGATTCTATTTTAAGAACACAATGCTATTTCGAACAAGACAAGAAGCCGCAAGAATACTAAGATGCATCCTATGACCTTTGTTTTCTTAATTGCTACGAACGTCAAAGGTAGCGGAAAGCAACGAACCTCAAAATATCGATTTTGAGGGTTTTAAAGAGTTGGAACCATTCAAGGCCATCGAATTA
Organism: Argiope aurantia; assembly: GCA_026543865.1. Lineage (NCBI taxonomy): Eukaryota > Metazoa > Arthropoda > Arachnida > Araneae > Araneidae > Argiope > Argiope aurantia. Next base: position 184,289 of record JAPMOR010047583.1, on the reverse strand, counting down.
TTTTTCCCCTAAAATCTCACATGGCAAATAATTAGCAGATTAAAGCATCAACGAATTCTGATAATTCTATTATGTAAAAGAGAAAATGCACGTGTCTGTTTATCTGTCACAAGCACTTGTTGCAATGTTGAATAGTAATAATATGAGACTTATGCGTCATTCTGGGGGTCATTTGAAGGTCAATTGTGTTATTTTCAACTTTTAAAAATGATAATCTTTACATATATATAATTGAGCAAGGAATATAATTATGAAAAATTCTTAATTAAAGATAATTATTTAATTAAATATGAAATAGATATGTAGATATATTTGCATTTCTGATGCCTTTGGATATATGTCTGCTCGTGTAATTTATGATTTAATGGAATGTAGTAATGCAGATATTTCCGACTAAGCAGTTGAATACTGAAACTAGTATATAATATTTCTAATAAGTGAAATGTTAAAAATTAATTTTTATTGAATAGTTTAGACTAGAAATTAAATCTACAATTACGGATCAAGTTTCCTATATTATTAGACTTTTCAAAGATTCTTAGTAACTACAGAGAAAATAATGATGGAAAGTTTCAGCACACATATTAGTTCAATGGACAAGAAATGAAAGTTTTTACAATAACTTCTATTCCGGAAAACTAATAAAGTTTACTGAATTGGGAAAAAATTCCGCATTGAATGCAAACATGAAAAAAAAACCTTTTTCATTATTAAAAAAGTAATACAACTCGGAAAAAGTAAACTCGGAAAAGATTCCTTCTCACCCAAAAATATCTTATTTAAAAACATCTAGAGGAATCCTCTTAAATAAAGAAAAATATGGCGGGCATAGTTTTTCTTGGATGGACGAGTTCCTCCAGGCATTTACCGCTCGGAAGAATTTTTGAATACCTATCTCTAGAGAAACATCAAAGAAAGTTTACTTCGTCTTTTGGTGGAATTGAGGGAAGAATTTTTTCAAATTCTTCATTCTTTATTGTTCAAGAAAGAGACATGCTAAGCAGTATTATATAGTAAAAGGCTAGGCAATATATAGCTTTCTTGCTTATTGAAATCCTGTAATATATATATATTTGGAAAGTGTATACACTTTCCGAATTATATAATTTGGAATAAAATAATAATAATATATAATAGATGAAAAAAAGAATTCGTTTACTTTATCGTTTGGTCAAATTGAGCAAAGACTTCTTTTCCCATCCTTCATTCTTTTTTTTTTTCAGGAAACAGCCGTACTAAGCTGTTATTCTATGGCATACAGTTAGACAATATACAACTTTCTTGCTTATAGAAAATTTATTATATATATGCTTGGAAAGTGTGTATATAATTTTTGGAATAGTAATCAACTATATAATAAATAAAAAAAAATATTTCTTTTACTTTATCGTTGGGTCAAATTAAGCAAAGATTTTTTTCCTATTCTTCATTCTTTTCTTTTTTAGGAAAGAGACATGCTATATGCTGTTATTATATGGCATACAGTTCGATAATATACAGTTTTCTTGGGTATTGAAAATTTATAATATACTTGTTTAGAAAGCATAGACATAATGTTGGGAATGTTAACCAGTTATCTTACAAATGAAAATTGGTATTAGTTCACTTTATCGTTTGATCAAATTGAGAAAAGGATTTTTCCTATCCTTCATTCTTGTTTTTCTTTCAGGACAGAGACATGCTAAGCAGCTATTCTATGGCATACAGCTAGAAAATATACAGCTTTCTTGCTTACTGAAAATTTATAATATATATGTTTTTGAAATAGACGTATAATGTTTAAAGTGGTAAATAATTAAATTTTAAGTGAAAAATGAATGTAAGCATATGTAATGTCCAAAGATGATAAAGTAGATTCAAACAGTATTAAAATTTAAAGAATATATTTGAAGTATTCGTAATTCCATTTTTTATCACATTTTGATAAAAATCTGAATAAAATTTAAGATTTAGAGTTTTATTTACTGAATTAGAAGAGTAGAGAAAGAGAAAAACTTTTAGAGAATTTTATATTCAACTTATTATTCGTTGTTTATTATAATTAAATTGGATTTTTCCCAGGACTACATATAATTTTTTTGCTATTCTTGAACAAAAGCAATGTTAAACCATAAAGAGAATTGAAAGTTTCCCTCTATGTCAAAAGTTTATTCCCTGATAGAAGGAGAAAGCATCACAGAAGTCAAAAGAAATTTTATAACCGCAAATGATATAAAAGAGCCTATTTGCTCCAGGATTTCCTGTTGAGAATAGAAAAAGACCTTATGACAACAATAACATATCTTCTTAAATTTTATCAGACAGAATACATTCAAATTGAATTGCAAATATGAAGAATTTTTGGAAAATAAATGGTAAAACTGAATTGGTGATTTCCATTTTTATTTCATTTGAATTTTATTTTATCATTTAGGGGGAATTGCTATAACTATAATCTTAACTATGAAAGCGTTTTTTATTTTCAAAAAATTTTAGCTTGAAATTGAAATCTCTGAGTTAAATTTTATTTAAGTTGCTTTCAAATAGTTGTCGCAAGGAGTTTTCTTATAAATTATGCATCCATCCAGTATTAAATGGGAACTCTTTTCAATTCAGTATAAGAATGGTTATGTTTAAGAGTTTTTTATTTTAAGTTCAAAAGATTTAAATCCGAAAAAGATATATATAAATAAAATATAAATCCAGGATGAATAATGCAAGATACTGAAAATCAATTTAGAATAAATTTCTAAGCAATATTATTTCTTAAAATCATGAATTTAAGTGAATAAAATAATGCTAGCTATTAATACATAACATAGTAGTAAGTCTATTAAGCACTTTTTATGCTTGTGAAAATCAATTTAGATATTATTATTTAACTGATTTAACTAATTAGTAAAACTCTTTCTCAATAATATTATTGTAATGTTGTTATAAAAACCTCAGAATCTTGAGAGAGCTATAAATCTTGCTAATAAATTTTTCATTCTATGTGGCATATGATATTTCATTTAACGAAAATAAAATTTTTAAACTAGTTATTAAGCTACACACTTTTTTTTATTTGCTGTATGCGCATTTACTACCTATCAAAATTAGCAAAAGAGCATATTTTCATAAAATATTTATGGCTGGATTTTTCAAATCTATTACAATGTAATAACTTTTCTGTTGGCTGATTACTTTATAAATAATCACTAGCAGCACTAATTGCTAGAAGAAAAAAGGATAGTACTTTATTTTAAAGTCTTTATATTAAATTAATCTCCGCCTTGACTGACACTATAAGAAAAAAAATCTTTTAAATAAATCTGTATAACTAATAAAATAATAAAATTTGCTTCTTTTTCAGTAACATTTATTTAAAGAAATAAGAAATACAACTGAGCTCATTGTATTTTCAGAATTAAAAATAAATCTCTGACGGTTCATATATATTAACACGTTGACTGCCAGCCATGAGATAACCGGTGATAGTTAGATTCCTTCAAAACAAACTTTGGTGTCAACGTGGTGAATTGTGCCTTTGCTTATGAATACCAATTTGATTGGCGTTCTCGAATATTGCAATAAAAGAAAAGTTTTCTTTATATTATTCATTTAAAAATTATACCTAGGAATTAAAAAAATACATTAATTTTTTTAATGCGTGTAAATAAAGATCTCTCAGTAAAAATCGATACCAGTTCGTCAAAATTATGTAAATAGAAGTAGTTTTCATGCATTAATAAGATAGCATGGATTTATGAATTTATTTCAAATTATTTTTCAATAGATTTTCAATAGGATAACCTTAGGCAAACAAAAGAAGCTTGTTAAACAACGGCATGATAACAATAAAAAAAACTGTACTTACGATGTTTCGTTGTTCTCAAATATTAGTTCTCCCTCCGTGTGCTCGTATTCGACTCCTGGCTTAGCTGTGCTTTCAACGGTGCGGAATGGCACGATGACTCGTCCACGGGCACCGCTGAATCGGTTCACCTTCAATGGATATTCACCTACTGATTCTGCTACTTCCACTTCTGATTCTGGGAAAAGGAAGATTCCTGCATGGTCATCATCTAAAATCATCACAGTAGCCAAGAAAGGTGTGGCTAACTCTACTGGCATCCTTGGTTCCATTTTATCAATGATGTAATGTGGATTGGATAATCTCACATAAAAATGCTCATCTTCTTCAAAAACATCATCATCAATGACTGTAATGAAAAATTGCTTCTCGGTCTCCCCTGGTCCAAATATGAGTGTTCCCTCAGCTTCTTCGTAATCAGATCCTGCGTTGGCAGTACCATCTTCAGTTTTGTAGTCAACGGCTACGGCTTCGTTCAGATTACCATCTCGTACAACCGTTACAGCAAACTCACCCACATTTTCCATGACAGTGTAATGACCCGGATCGAAATAGATGGAAACTACTTGTCTCTTACTTTCTTTTGATTCATCATCTTCTTTCTTTTCTATTTTCTCTAGCTTCCTTTTCATTAGATTTGTTCCTCCCATCAATTTTCTGGTAGCCTGAATTCGATAGTAAGCTCGACTTTTAGGGCCGCGATTCAGGATCTCTTCCCTAGCCATCATTTCAATATCTTCCATACTTGCATCTGGATGTTTTCGGCGTAGTTCCCTCAAAATCTGAATGTACTGCATTCGATGCTCTTCGAATTCTCGTATGTCGTCACTTGATTCTTCTTCGTAGTTTTTAACATTTCCATCTACTATATGGTTGGTCTTGGTCATTCCCATTTCTACATCTTCTCCTCCTTCTCCGCTGACAATCATATTTCTTTTGTTCATTCGATATTTTTTAGTCATATATCTGTAGATTAAAAATTGACGATCGGCTATGTAAGCTGTCAGAACTGTAGCTGGGAAAAACATGAATGTTATCAAACCTTCCCATACTTCAATAACACCAGGGGAAATAATTGTTAGAATCAAGTACAGCCAGATGTAGGCGAACACACTCCAAGTCATGGTGACAAAGAATACCCTTAAGTGTTTAATGCGCCTATTCTCTGTTGATGGAACAGCCCAGACACAGATAGCTATAATAACAAACATATTGAAAGCTGCACTACCAACAATCGTACCAGGTCCAAGCTCGCCGGCATCGAAATCTTGGGCGTAAACTTCAATAATTGATAGAAGAATCTCAGGAGCTGAAGATCCAAGTGCCATCAGTGTCAGGTTGGATACAGTTTCGTTCCATATCCGTACACTTATAGACTGTGTTTCACCATTTGGCTTTTTAATCACAACTTCTTTTTCTTTTGATGTAATAACTTCAATTGATGCCATGAACCGATCAGCAACGATGGAAACACCAACAAATAGATAGGCTAGAGCGACAAAGTACACAATGCCTCTTGCTACTATATCTCCCGCACTTAAATTTTCTTCCGGTAGCCATACCGGCAGAAGAAGCCCGTCTCTGCACTGAGTATTTGCAGTAGTGGAAGAAAGGTTCGTACTTGTATGGTCAGATGACCTGACTGGCGAGGCCAGACTGATCAAGAGGAAGAAAGTTGCCAAAAGGCACTTTCTAAATGTTTTTAATTGCAAACTCATTTTAAAGTCTTGAGACTACACAAAAACTAACCGTCTAAAACTCTGAGATCCGAGAATAGACGGCTTCAAAAGAATTCTCTGGTACCTTTTAACCACGCCATTGGTTAAAGTCGAACCACATCAGCAACTGACCGTTCGCCAATCTCTTCTTGTAGACACTGAAGAGAAAACCTGCGAAAAGAATAAAATCAGGTCGTTAAACATTTTCATTCTCAAACAGAGAGGGAGGAAAAACAAGTGTAAAGAGCAGATCGATAATCTCAGAGAGGCGACAAAACCTACAGACCAGATAACAAAAGGTGCGACCGATATCGAAGGCTATTTTAGATAATGGAGTGTAACGTTCTTGTTGATCGAAACGGAGGATAAGTTTTGATGCTTTAACAGAGAAAATCTATTTTATGGAATCCAGAGAATGACATTTTATGCTGTTTGAGAGCGTGCGAATTGACAGAACTATTTTTTATTATGAAATATATCGAATGTTTTACTAAAAAACGATTCGAGTTTTAAAATTGAATTCCATATACTTCACATGTAAAAATTTTAAAAATATGTATAAAGTTTTACGTTGATAAAGAGTAATTTTACTGAAAAATTGAAGCATTACTGTAAAATATTATTGATTGTAAATTTGAAACATTTACACTTAGAAAATTATCTGAATTTGGAAGTGCTTACGTATGGTCATAGCGTTGTTTAAAATTTACTTAGTTTTATAATATATATGATATAATTCTCATTTACGAATAGCTAGACTTATATAAAATTTTTACGAATAATTCTTACTGTAATGTTCCATTGAAAATGATAACATTTATCGAAAAGAATCAATAGTGTCATTTACAATTCTCAAGTTAGTAGAACTCTTAGTGTTTCAATGCATTCCATTATTCTTATCTATGTTTATAAGATTTTAAAGTCTGAAACTAAACTGTATATTAACATTTAAACATTTTTTCTAACGCATTTTTATAAACATTTGAAATGAAATCAGATTTTATAAAAGTGATAAATTTCATTAAACTATTGACAAGTATTCAATATATCAACTCATGCACACTTTGAAATACAAATGAAAACAAGGTTCATTGTGTCGTAATAAATAAAAAGTGATTTTAATAACATATCACATATTATCTTATGCCCACTGTTCTTGCTATCACATCTTCACAGACCATAATCTGCACTGAAAAGCATTCAAGGAGTGGTCTTATCAGTAGTTGAAAATTGCACGTGGGTAAGTATTTTTTCTTTGTAGCGGATTTTTTCCCTTTACGTCAGAGAGAAAACATTAAATTTAAATGATCAGTTTTGGATGGTTAATTTTGTATTCCAGAGATAAATTATCTGATATTGATGTATTTTACTGTATTTGCATTGTCCCAACCGTGTTTTCGGATGTGTTAAGTGTCGTAATTGCAGATAATAAAGAGACTAAAAATAAACACTTTTAAAAATAGAATTCAGCACATGATGCATTGTGCTGTGGAACTTAGTCGCCAATCGTTGTTTAATGAGCAACGTTACCTATCTCAATTTTATAAATTTTACAACAGGAGAAAAAAATCCTGATCTTTTTGTCGCAACTGGTAACGAATATGATATATTTTTTTTCCATATCTGAAACAGATGTGAGGGTTAGACATTCTGAAGTCAATGGCATGGTGATGTTGACTGCTTTAAAAATAGAGGGAAAATGTTGTGAAAGCCATTCACTCCTTCACCTAGACTGTAACCTGCATCGATGGTGGAAGCGCGTGCTGATTCGATCTATGTATCAGTTTTTTTCAATCTTGATTTGCATTTACTGCAAGTCGTTTAATAAAAAGATTTTCGAGTTTCTCTTAATAAATAAATAGACACTGACGCCAGAGTCCTTTCTTGACGCTACGGACGTGGCACCTTGTGTTTGGTAGTGATTTAATGTAGCGTTCAGGTACTGATGTATGATCTCATGCTCATAATAAATGTAAATCCTTACTGGTTGCGAAAAATTCAGTTTTTTCCCCTTTATTTTGTAAAATTTGGAAAATAGAGATAGAAACTAATAAGTTAGTTGCGAATTACTACTAACGATATTTCTGGATTACAGAATTGTAGATACTGAAGCACTATGACAATGAATGTTGTCCAAAAACTTTGATATTCTTAATTAGATGCATTATCTTCATTGTCTTATAATTCTGAAGGAATTCCATACTTCTGATGGCTCTCTGTTCCACAAAATTTTATTTACTGGTACGAAAAAGATCAGATACTTTTGGCGTTTGATTGAAATCCGAAGATAAATGTATATATCTACAGTTAATTGGGCATAGTCACTTATTAAATCACCAGCTAGGAAATGTCTCCGTTTAAATAAAACGTTTTGAAACAAATTAAGGTCTTTTACAATTAATCAAAGGGTCATACAACTTTATAATAGCATATCCTGAATCACTGGATTCCGCAGAAAACTGACAAACTTCTCTATTATTTCTGGGTAAACAGTGATCGATCGGTTTTTTTTTCGATTTAATGGCATAAGAAACAGGATTGGCCGAGATGAAGCCAAAAATAGCTATAGAACAGATGTGTTACGTATTATTACAATAGATGAAGAAAGTTCGAATAAATGGTTAAAAGAAAAAAATTGATGTTATCGATTCCTTCTAAAGCAACATAAGTTGCAACAAAATGTTTTTCATAAATTTAATGAAAATTTACAAAAAAAGTTCTTAAGAGCATTAATCAAGTAAATCTGAAAAATATGAAATGATTTTTTTTGCATATTTATTAACCCGTGGAATTGTGAATTATGCGTCTCTTAAAGTCCTTAATAAAAACGAGCCATCTCTTTGGGATAGATTTTCTTCTTCTTTTCGTACAAGAAAATAAAGGCGATTTGAAATATTTAAGCAAGTCCAAGTGATGTTTGTCGATTAAATCACCTTGAATCAGATATGTCAATCTATATGAAGATGTTAATCATTTCAAAGCTATATTATTTATATAAAATCCTCCAGGAAGTAGGAAATATTAATCGAAAATTTCCAATGAAATGCATTTTAACTCTATTTCAACTCATTTTTTGGAGAAAAATATTGAAACTGAGCATTACAAATAAGCTATTATTTATATGAAGGGTTTTGTAACTACTATAATTAATTCCCCTTTTTCTGTAACAAACTTCGAGAAGGAAAGGGCTTCATTTAATAGTGTACAGAGTTGTTTGTTATCTTAACGGAAATGTATAGTTTTGCTATTCTTTTATTTAAACACTTGTAAGAAAATTTAACCACGACTTTCAGTTGAACGGCTTCACTGGGAGGATGCGAAGCTCTAGAAAATCAAAATGACATTGGTTTTCTTTATAGAAGCGCTGTTTTTGTGTCAACCAGTTTTTTACCAATCACAGGATGACTTCCTTTTTTGCTGCTTTGAATGAGCTTTCAATCAAAATTCTGCATCCGTTAGATATCTTTTATTTACGATCGAAAAGGTTTCGCGTCTTTTAGATGCTTTATGAATAATGCATATCACGATCTTCTGTTATCTAAATCTTTCAGGGACTACGATGTGAAATCAGATTTTTTTTTCTTTATAGCCATTACCCTAAAACAATATCAACGCATCAAACGTTTCATGCAAAAAGGGCTATAAAAGACTCTAATACTGAAATTCCTTAAAGGTACTGAATGATGCAGTATGTTTGCGAGTGGAAATAAAGGGTGTACCAGAAGTTCTTAAAAGCTGTTTTACATTTTGAAATTAAATAAAAATAATCAATTAATTGGTGTAGTAAACTACGGCTTTCACGAAAATTCTTTTCGAAATATAAATATTTTCCCCTGTAAATATAAAAAAAAGTTAACTCCAAAATTTCTCACAGATGGCGCTATACCTTAAAACAGCATAACATTTCAAGGCATTTTCTGTCTGTTTTCAGATACGGAAGTCCTCTGCGCATGCGCTAATCGGGTATAATTTCACAAAAATAAAAGGATAGTGGAAGAGATAGTTATGTTTCATTAAGTAATTAATTGGATCATTGCATAAATTTCGAATTAAAATATATTAGCGCAAATAAAAAGGTTACTAAAATCAACATATAAAAAAATAGCAAAACAAAAAAGACACGTCTAGCAGAGGAAAAGATTTCTTCTTACTGCTCATCACTCTTTTGAGGAGTAAAATTGTCCAAAAAAGTTTATTTGAAACTAACAATGTGTTTCTGAAATTAACTATATAAAGAATTTGTTTCATTACAAGGAGTTGATAAACATTTATTTCGTGTAATCTAGTACCATATTTTAACTTGTGGGAATTTTATAGTCCAAACCACAGATCTCTAATTCAATCCAAACAGATTGTGGAATAGACTGGATCTTCATAGCTAACTAATATTTGAACGAAAATCCTGAAAATCTCATATGTAAATTAAGCATATAAGCAAGTAACGGCATCTAAGGAGGTTTATGTTGTTTTTATTTTTGTTTTACTGTCTTAGGGATTCAACGACATCTATAGAAACATACCGAATTAACTATTTTATATTTTCAGGCAAATTTTTTATACGATGAATAGAATTTTAATGCAAATTACATTCTACTACACCGAATAATTGATTTTATAATTAATTTAAAACACTGCCAAGGACTTTTGGCACATCCTGTATTACGAATGACAGTGACATTTACTATTGCAATAGATCTCTCAAATACAATCACCCACTGGTGTGATGCGGAAGTTTAGAGGGAGGATGCCAGTTCAGGTATCGTTCTCGACATCTCCCAGTGGTTCAAAATTAGAAGATCCTTCACAAATTATTCCTAATGTTGCTTCAGAACTGGGGGTTATAACTAAGTATATTATCTGCATGCTGAAGCTGGCCAGGGGTATTCTTTTATTTCGATGCTTACAGTATAGTCTTTATGAGGAGCTGTTCCGTTGGTGTAGAGATTAGAAGAATCGGCTCATGATTGGAATTTTTAAAAATGATCGATCTTCTCTCCTCACAAAATTCATTTGATGCCTGGCAAATGAACGAATGTTGCAGGTTCTAACGCAAGATATTTTAAATAAAATTTTCTTATCATTTTAACAACAAACAAATGACTTATTTACTTGAAAAAGGGTAAGTCATATTTACACTTCAAAATATCTAGTCATTGCCCCATTGTGAGTAAGTAATATCTGCAAATAAGACGGAGATTGTAACTTTTACAACCTTTTAAGAATGTTGAGCTCACCTTTGAATGTATATTTAGAATGTTATTAGCACTTTTGTTGGTGATAAGAGCTCTAATCGCCTATAAAACTCACGATTAGTTTGCAGTTATATTATCCCGCTAACTATTATCAATTATATAAGGCAAGGCAATAAAATTACAGTAGATTTGTTTTCTTTAGGGATCACAATTTAGTACGGCTATAAAAAAGTAATACAAGAAAGTAAATCAGCTCAAGGACAATATCGGTATAGTAAAAGTGTGCGATAAATTTGTTAATATGAAAAAAAAATTAATGAAATTGAATTTTTTTTAATGACTGAAATATCAACTATTTGATTGTTATTTTGGTGAATTTGAAAAAAAATTAGTAAAACTATCCACAAAATATTAAAAAAAAATTACTATCATTCAATTAAAAATCAAAAGACAGTAAACCTTTTGTAATTCCAAATTGCGATATAAATTTCAAGCAATTTTTGAATTGATCTCTCAGCTTCAATTATGATATCACCCCCAGATACAAAAAACACAAAACTGTAATCTTTAGGGACAGAAATAAATGACTTAATAAATAACAAGACCGTTTCTTATGAGATCAATCACTGAAGTTTCACTAATTGATACACTTACATTGCCATGCATCTTCATCTTTGAAAAGCTATTACATTATATAAAATCTTCCATGGCAGACTGAAAATTAATTTTAACTTAAAACCAAAGTTAAATTTGTATTTTTCTTGTATTTTAATTTTGTAAGCTACTATCTCACATTACTTGATCGAATGAAGAAAGTTAGGAGGTGTATCATTACATAACTGAATGTTTGCATTGAACATAACTGAATGTTTGTTGTTGATTTCTGTTTAATGAAACTATGTAATATAGAGAGCATTTTCAATCAAATACTTCTGCTGAAATTCAGAATGCTGCTTATTCAATTCTTCTGAATTGAATAAGCTGAAATTCCTGGGAACATGCAATGAAATATGAGGGTTAACTGGAAAATAATTTTGATAAATAACGTCGGTTAAATGCCAAAAAATTAAAAAAATGTTTGTACGGAATCATATTTAATAAGAAAATGTTATTACAGTAATATACTATAAATTATATGAAAAGTATGGTTTTTATTAAAAAAAAGGAAATATAATCATGGCTAATGAAAGAAGACATCTCTATATACTTCAGAAAAATGTTTGATTGCTCAAAATAAGATTAAGATCATTTAACCATAATAAATTCCGCTGTGAATAATCGATAAATTAGAATTTTAGTTGAGCATAAAAATAATATATGCAATTAAATGATAAATTTATTTATATGAAATTTATAAGGAAAAAAATTCAACTATGAAAAAACCAAGTTCGATTAGTCTAGAGACATATTTTACATTAGTCGCGAAAGAAAAAAAATATTAAAAATAAAAATATGCAAAGATTAATAATTGTAAAGCGTCTTCATCCTTTAATCAAATAGCCATATTTACTTCGCAATGCGAGAATGAAACAAAAAAAAAAGAAAATATCAGCATAAAATTCGAAAAGTGAAAAAGAAAATTCGCTTTAGAGTTGAAGCATAATATTTTACGAATCTATGCATCCGAACTAAAGTACTTTAAACAAAAAATGAATGCGATATATTTTCAGAATGTTGAAGAAATTCTTTTTCCCCCATGAAGAAAAAAGTTATATCTACCTAGATGTGAAATATTGTGTTAAATTCCATTCGTTCACTTTTTTTTCTCCGCAGATTTTGAAAAGAGTTCTGGCCATTAGAATTTATGGACTTTAACTCTTCACCTATCTTACTCTGATAATAAATGTTTCTAAATTTGTTAACGACAGCTCACAATGTGCAAATATAAGTCAATATATTTGCCATGTTGTAGTTTTCTACTTCCTTATCGGATTTAGATTAAGAGAACTAGGACGTTCTCGATAGCGAAAATAATCGAAATTTGAGTTGTAACTAAATTGGATTCTTTTACAAATAGATATTATATCTGATTTAAAATTAATCATATGTACAAAGAATGGGCCATTTTCATAACAAAACAGCATAAATTTTTTTCTAATTATGTCACTCGATTATCTTTGAGTTCATTTTACAAAGCGTTACGCTAAGAAAAATGAATTCTGAATGCAGTCCTTTCAAAATTAAAATAATATATGAGTACCGGAACAGTAATTAAAGCGAAGAGAATGTTTTTTTTTCTTTTTACTATACAATAGAGATTTAATAAAATATTTCATGGCACGAAATGTGAAATTTTTTAAAAATATGCTATTTTTCATTATAAATAATCTTTTTAAAATATATTACTACTATAAAAATGTAAAAATAGTTTTAATATATCTATAGTATTAATAAATATTGTAATACAAGATTTTACAAGATAGCATTAAAATTTTTTATCTATGCGCATAAAAATTTAAAAAAAAAATCCAGTTTTTAGATATTGTCAAAAGCTGTATCTTTCTATCATAGAGATTCCTGTTAATTATATTTTTAAAAGTAATCTATGCACTTTCATTTATTCAAACTTAATCGTTTCTGGTATAACACTACATGCGTTTACACATTGTAGCTTGAATGCTATACATTTCTGTTATCAGTGAAATGTTCCCTATGTTATGAGACTGAACTTGAAACAGAAATGTTTTGTTAGAACACAGTTTCTCTTCCATGTTCAACGAATAGGCATTTTCTTCCCTGGCATTATTTTTATATAGCTCTTAGAATCCAATAAACTTTTAGATTACGAAAAAACTTTTAAAGTGTGAAAATTTCTGAATTTACAGTACATTATTGCATTTTATTTTCAATCTATCTTAATGAAAATGATAAGCTCTGATAAAAATACATAGCATAATCATCAAAAATAATGCAAAATTATTTTTTGTGATCTTTAATCAATGTCTATTACGTGATGAATCTGAATGGTGTATAGTGCTGCAAAGTTGGTTTTTTTAGTGACTTTACATATAACAATTTTTAACAATTTATATATAATTGCACTTTATCTTATGTTGTGCAAAGATGCATCATTATTTTTTCTCTAGTAAATTCTAGATTTAAATTTTCTTGGTGGCCGTGACGCATATCATGTGATAATGAATTAAAATCATAAAATAGAATTAACAGAGCAAATTATAGCAACATGACATTTTCAAAGCAAAAGCTCCTACAGCAAAGGGAATTGCATGCATAATTTAGACGAAATATTTGTTTAAAAAGTAATATTTCCATGATTCAGGAATTCTTAAATCACGAATGGAAACAAGTACGGCAATACTGGGATGGTAAAAATCGTTCCAACAGCAGTTTTTAAACTTTATATTTTTTTAAAGATTTCTTAATATGCAAAGGCGATTATGAAATAATTTTGAAACAGAAAATGCTGTTTAATCTTTAAATAGCAGATTTGAATTTAATCGTACCTAAATTGAATTAAATTGTATCACTAATTAAATCTTCATTTCCCCCTTCCTATTTTTCAGCAGCATGGGAAGTTGGGAGGAGAGTTACATAAAATTTTTCTCTTCCAAGAAGGGATGTGAGTGAACAAAAGTTTTAATGCCTTGCTATAAAAATCACAAACATTAAAATTAAATATCATTTAAAAAGCAAGTGATACTACCAAGACATAATGTTGTTATTAAAGCTATAAGATGTTGCAATCAAAGCTTGCTATTACAGATAATGAAGACATTTGACGCTAGCATATGCATGTTCTTAAACCAATTTAGAGTTGAATCATTCAAAAACCGCAGTAAAAAAATTGAAATAAGCTGACACGTTTAATAGCAATGGCGTGTATTAATGTGGCATCACTGTTACGTTTATCACGTAACAGTGATGTCATCTAAAATATAAATGACTTTTTTTAACATATTACCTTCCAGGGGGCTTTAAATGTATAAATGGGAAACTGAAGGAGAAGTAAGCTGGTTGGAAGGTTAAAAAATAATGATGTTGGCTGTTTAATAGGCCCCTCGCAGATGTCGAATCGAATCTCAGTAAGAAGTCATTGTATATGCTACTACTCGTAATAGGAAATCTATGGCCGCGGATATCTAATTAGTATTCGCAGCGACCGGGTGATTCAACTTCTCAAAGTCAAGGCATGGCAGCAGTTTTTTATTCCTAGTTACTGTGCTCTAAATCTTCTGGGCAGAGACATAGCACAAAACAACGTGGATAAGAAATGGTTAAATATAATACGCAGTTCTTACTTTCCCTGGAGATACAATTAGGGCGAAGGGCATTGATTACTGATTGACTGAAAATTTTACAGCGGGGTTTATTTTGAATGACTCTTAACGTCCGAAATGCAATGCGTGACTATCCCATCTTTCAGTATAAACACATATTTTCGGACTAGATAGGGTTTCTTCTATAGTTTTTCTGTTTCTCAAGATGGAGAATAACGTGTATGCGAATAAATTACATTATAAGTATTTATGATTTCCTGTCGGTTACAGCAATGCTGTGGGGTCGAGTAACCTCTATGTCGATGATGTAACCTATGGCGACTATTCATTTCACCCTGATTGCCTAAGAATTGCGGAGGTAATTGCATTGTGAAATGTCTTGTGGTTGAGTTTTGCTATTATATAATATCTTTCTTTTTTCTCCTTCAGTAAGTATAATGAATCCCTAAATAAGATTGACATGGTGAACATGATGTATATCAAGTAGGTATTGGTATAAATTGCTTAGTTTAACTATATTAGCACTTTATTTTGAAAGAATACGATTGCTACTTGGGGACAGACATCTTAATTTTGAACCCTGATCAGAATGATACCAATCCTTTTCAAATTCCATCGTAACACTAGCGAGAGTATGTTTAACTCTCGTTTCAATGGTGGGTTTACTTTAAGCCTGTTTTGTCATTTCTGTAAGTTCACACATCCTTAGAAAGAGGAAAGGGCGAAACAACGTCATATTGTTGTTCTATCTGGACGCGTACTTGTCATTGTCGCTCCTCCTGCGCATGCATGATTTTCTTTCTGCGCATGAGCAATTTTGTGGTGTTGACAATACTGGTTTAATGCAAGCTCAGAGCAGTAAGTCCACGTACACGGCTGGTCTCTGTTGGAATCTACTTTTGAAATTAGAAATTTCCACTATAGCTGCCCATGAATATCAATTGATTCCATACAATCAAAAGAACAGATTTATATTATCATGAAATATCTATTTTTCTTTTTGTTTTCAAAGATTCATGCAACGGGAGGAAATGCATGCTAAAACATATGATAAAAGAGGAGTCAAACTCAGTTTATGTATCAGGTTGAAAGTACTGAAGGACAAAAGGATCACACCGAGACAAAACCAAAGTGGGGAAAGAAAAAAAAGAAAGCATATATATTTACAAGCCCGTCATAAACGTATATCCTGAAGACGAGAACAGAAAGAGATGAGCACAAATCCAATTCAGTCGGGGGTCGACCCAAAAGAGAAATATAAACTCAGTTAAACAAACACGGTTCGAATAGCATCTCACATTCTCTCGTGGGGAATCAAATGGAGCAGCAAATTCAAAACCCGTTCTGTCAATGAATGAAATAGCTTCACGAAAAGAGGAGAATCCTGGAAAGGAGAAGAAAAAAAAAGAGTGATTGTGGAATAAAATAAGAAAGTAAATGTATACTTTATACTTTAAACTGTTTGGAATGCAAACAGTCAAGATGTAAAAAAAAAAAAAAAGTCAAACTCTAGCTAGTTGCGTTCTCAGGTGATCTCTTTTTTTGTTCAAATCCCTTTTCCACGGTTTTTGAAATCTTTCGATGGAAACCTCAATTGGAGTCTTGTTAACGGTATAAATTCTTGACGTTATTCCGACGGTTTTGCTGAGAATGAGCGAGATGGTTTTGTTTTTATGGCTTATTGTTTCTTTCGTCCGAAAGTTGAAGAGTTCTTCGCTCGCTTGACAGAAGCCATCAATATCGCGGAGGCAAGAAATTAAATTATCCACTCAAATATCCCGTTAGAACTTTTCCTAACTAATTAAGTAGTTTGCATTTATTAGATGTTGCGGTTGCTTATAATCATTCTAAGATGAATTATCGAAAGAAAAAAAAAGATAAGAATTATTTTTATGCACTTGTTTACAAAATTATTATTCAGCGAGGTAATTAGCTAGTTTTAGCTCAATTTCTTTTCAAGACGGTGCAACTTCTATAATCCTTTTCAAAATTTCGCCAGACTTCTAACTAATAAATTAGTCAACAACCATTTGATGTTGTACCGATTTATAATCACTCTTAAATAAAATATAAAAGCCAATAATTTTTATTGGCTTATAACAAAATTACAATGCATCACTGTAATTAGCTAATTTAATGAGCTCAGTAAATTATCCAATTTCTAATGGCCAATTTCCCAATGACACACTTCAAACTTCGTGTAGAGTTTTCATTTATTATATAGGTAAACAAATACATTCTTTTTATAATATAAAAGATATCTCTTCTAATATTGATTCCAACAGCTAATTCCTAGTTCGCTATACTTCCTAGATGAAAAACGTTTCAAACGATGTAAAGAAAATTATATTTATATTGTTCCAATTAATAAATGTTTTGTTGAAAAAATTATGAAGTTTTAGTTTTTATACAGTCCTCCAGTCCAATTAATCAGGTAAAGTAAAATATTCTAGGCACTCTAAAATTTTAAGAAAAAAAATAAAGTACCTGTCTTTTGTAATTAAAACTGACCCAGTTTTGAAGCCTCGAATATCATCACTTTGGACCATATCAATTTTTCTGAGGTAAATTTCGATTTTAATAATAATAATAAAAAAAATACAAAATTTGAAAAGCATATATCTTATCTTAATGTTTCATGCATTGTTAATGTGAATTTTGTTTCTACCAAAATTTTTATAACTATTTGTGTAAAAGTAAATGTTACAATTTCACGCGTCGTTTATTTTCAAATACATACATAACTAAATTCATTAATATTTATAAAAAAATTGGCACTCATCTAACTATATTAGTACTTTCCATCAATTTCCAAAGCAATCCTTGTTTATCGGGATAATTATCTAAATAATCTAGCTTTCTATTAGTTCAGTTTCTTAATGAGCGTTTTCTTTTTAAGTTTAATCTCAAACTCGAAGCATATAGAAGTTTTAAAAAAAATCACAAAGCATTCCGCAATAAAACTGCCAAATTTAAGTAAACACTACTAAAAAATATCATATCTTATATAATTTTTTAGAAAATATCAAATAAAATATAAATAAAAGCAAATGAGACTTCATAAAATTTAAACAAAACATTGGAAATTTCAATGCAAAATAAGCAAAAACAGGTGTTCGGTGAAATAGAATAAGCAAAAAACAAATGAAATTTCAATGAAAGATGAATAAAAACTGATGAAACTAACAAAATATACGCAAACTGTGTGCGTATCAGCATAAAAAACGTGAAAAAAAAAATTCCCACCAAATTTGTTTTTAACTAAGATTATAAATTCAATTATTTTAAAATAAAATTTATTTCTAGCAAATAAAATTTTATTCTAAAAAAAGCGTTATTTTTTTCTCATTTTTATTTCCGAGTTTATTGATTCATATAAATTATAAATTTTATTAGATAACTTCTAATATTTCAACTTGAAATACCAGAAGAACATTTCTCACGATGAGAAAGTTAACTTTAAACTGTTATTGAAATAAGGAAGGAAACAACTCTAAGATAATTGCTAAATGTGAAGGACGAACAAATTTAAACCTTTTTGATGCACCTCTTTAAGAATAGGCGCTGAATTAAATGAATGCAATTCATGCACATCTGCACACATCAGCACAGAAAATGCGAAGTAGGTATTTGTTGAAATACTTTTATTGGTATTATATAAAGGACAATATTACTAATTTTTCCTTTAAAAATTTAAATCTGATAGTTAAGACAATAAACACATATTATTAAATTTCATATTATTAAAATATTGCTTCCAAATGATATTTCAAAATAGTGTACTAGGGTTAATGTTCCATTATATCATTTTTTAAAAATAAATTATCTTAGTAAAATGAAGAAAAGCAAGATTTATCTTTGCTTTTTTTAAAGCATTAAAAATTTTTTTTATCAGACTCAATTCTCAATATTTACTTAAATTGCAAACATTTTTCACATAAAAAGTCAAATATGAGGAATTTCTTGAGTAAAGAGTATATTATTAGACAAAAAAGTAAAGAAAAGAAAATAAATGTTGGTTTTTTTTTTTTTATCCCATTATCTCCCAATTTCATTGAGTTTCTAATGCTCGAATTAAAATTAAGTTTCAACGCTCTTCCACCAATTGTCAATACTTACAAGTAAAGTAAATGATCGATGTCCCATGTATCACTATGTTTATATTATTAATATCAGATGCAATTTTCAGCAAAATTCAAAAACACTTTAATAAAACCATAAAAAGCCCCATGTCGTCTATTGAAATGAAAAACACTTTAATCCTCCTTAATAGCCACTTTACTAAAAGGTTTATATTAATACCACAAGATGGCAGCACAACATTTTATAAGTTCCGCTAAGAAATTATTATCACTGAAACTGAAAAACATTTACATGTGACGGAAAATTCAATTATTATTCAAATCAATTCAGTTCTTAAGCCACTTGTAAGAAGGACCTATCATTAAATTTCATCCGAGCAATTTTAGAACATTATTTCCAACCATTTAATCAATTTTTCCATGCCTGTCATCACAGCTAAGGATTTTTTTTTACATTCTAAAACAGTCAACATTTTTAGGTGCATTGAAGACAAACTGAGAATTATTTTTTAAAACTTTTTGCACGAATTTTAGCAAAACATTTCTAATTTTTATTTCTTTAAAATATTATTTTTATTACCTTTTAAATATTAAAATTATTCTTAGAATCCTACTGAACCGAATAGTTCAAAATGAAACACAATTACTCATTGTTAAAAAAATTATCCAATCTTACTTCAGAAAGATAAATTAAATGCTAGTATTGAATCTTAAAATTCATATTATTGCCAAAAAGATTACTTCTTGCTCTAATTCTATGAAATATCAGGTTTAGATGACAGTATATACGATTGGCAGGTATTTTTTTAAAGTATTCATCTTTTTTCCATTTATAGATATCTTTAAAATGTTCTCATGTATTTGTAATACTTAAAACAACACTGAAAATTTAATATATTCCCCGGAATTATCTTCTCTTTACTGATTTGTATTTGTCTAGATTGTATTTTTTTACATGGAATTCTAAGATATATACAAAATTATCAAATTCTCTAATATGGGAAAAAATTTTGCATTAATAAGACTAGGTATAATATTCTACAACCAACTTTTAACTATCAAATATTTGTTTTTTATGCCAGTGAAATAACCAAAAATGCAATAAAAATTATTATTTTAATCCTTTTTTAATGTTAATTGAATAGTAATGCCAGACACTGCCATTACGTTTGTAATAAATGTTCATGATTAAATTTTTGAAGCGGATATTAATGTCTCCACACTTTTAATGAAATCTTATTTAATGAATACATATATTTCTGATCGACATAGTTGCTTTAAGCAGTTTTCAAAGAAAATAAATATCAAAGCTAATGGTAAATTAAAATTTAGTGAAACTAGATAATTGCAAATTGTTGCATTTTATGAAAAACTAAAGATGGATTAGTTTAATTATTTAATTACTTAATTTTCTTTTTTTTCTAATAAGATGACAATTTAAATCATGAAAATGCGCTATTGTTCTGCAGTCCGTTGAATATTTGAATTAGTCATGTAGTCTAGATAAAATTTATATTAAATTTTCTCATCTAATATCCTAATCATAACCTTAGATCATAACTTTTAAAATATGATGAGTCAGTTCAATTATGGGGTATATGTTCATAGATGGCACATAATTTTTATTTCGAATTTTCTTGTATATAAATTATCTAATTTTATATCTTAACTTTTAAAATATCAGGATTCAATGTGAGTTCGGGGTATATGCTCATAGATTCCATATAATTTTTATTTCGAATTTTCTTATCTATGAATGGTCTAAATTTATATCACAGCATTTAAAATATGATGATTCAAAGCAAGTTCGGGGTACATGGTCATAGATTCCATATAATTTTTGTTTCGAATTTTCTTAACTATAAATGATCTAATTTTATATCACAACTTTTAAAACATTAGGATTCAATGCAAGATTGGGGTAGGTGTTCATAGATTCCACATAATTTTTGTATCGTATTTTCTCGTCCATAAAAAAAGCTAATTTTAAATAATAACTTTTAAAATATGACGAGTCAATGCAAATACGGGGTATATATAAAATAATTAAATAATTAATAAATTTGGATACCCTGAAAGCTCTTCGAAAATTTTTGACTTATTGTGCATACCCGAGACAAGCATTTTAGTTAAAACACAATGTTTATAAAAATGTGATTTCTTTGCCGTTATAATTAAGAGAAACCAAATTTGAAATATTCAAACATATTATCTATGAAATGTGCTGAAAGATCAAATAAAACATTACTATAATGTTACACAAATGTAATTTTTATTACCTTGATCCTTTGCTAATCGGCATTCATGAAGTAGAAATGTTTCACTTCATTCTTATCTAAAAGACCGATATACTAAACGAGTTTATAATTCCTTATTTTTAAATTAAATTTAGAAAAATATTACGGAAATTACACTTACTTTGCAAGTATAAGAATCAGTCTATCAATGTATTTAAATAATTTTTTTTTATGTAGAAAATAGTATATGGATATAAAGTATAACAAAATACCTTTTCATTTGTCAACGCGTCAAATTATTATCTTTTGCAAAATATTGAACAGATTTGTCAAATGACTGAAAGTCTGAAGCAAGAACATTGAAAAAAAATATAATGGATAAAAATAAGAGTTCAAAAATTAATGCAACGAAATTTGGTTCTAAATAAAATGAATTCATCAGTAAGCAATTAATATAATATAGATGTACTCACTAAATAACTTTTCACAGCCAAATACTAGAAAAACAGCTCCATATGGTTGGAAAATCATGGCTAAATCTAACTATTGTGCCATTTGATTCCACTAAACATATAAGTAATGTACTAAACAGAAAATTTCATTTCCTGTACTTTCTTAGTAGGTCTACTAAGTACTACTTTACTATTCTATAAAGATTAAATAGATGGTAAGGTTTATAAATTACTTCATTTTCTGCTCTATAAAAGTTAAATACATGAGAAGGCATTCTAATATTATGACTGATCTATAAAGGTTAAAGGTTCATGAGTATTTCTTAAATTCATATCGAATGAAAATTTCTAATAGGTGGTAAGGTCTACTAAATATCTAACTATAAAGGTCATGTAATCTATAACCAGAAAATATCGTATATGATATAGTGGAAAAGAGAGTGAATCAGTGTGAAAGATTTTACGATGGCCGTGTCTATCTAAACAAAAAAAAAATCCTTAATTTCCTGTCGTGTGAACGATGTTATGATGGCAGTGTTTAGCTTTCAAAAACAGAAAATCTATTGGGCTTTTTTTCCTTCTTACTTTTCAGTGATATGAATGATTTTACACCAGCAATGTCTAGCTTAAATGAAAAAAAAATCGTTTTTTTTTTGTTTTCTTTTTAATTTCTTGTTGTGTGAACAAGTTCTATGATGGCAATGTCTAGCATAAAAAAAAAAGAAAATCTGTTGGCGTTTCTTTTAATTTCCTGTTATACAAACTATTTTATGATAACAGTGGCTAGTTTAAGAAGAAAGAAAATATGCCGTATCTTTCTTAAATCCCTAACGTACCAAAGTTTTAATAAATATTCACAAAAAAAAACACAGATTGATAAAAGATATGTTTTATATAGAACAAGCTTAGTAGACACAGTTTCAAAATTCTTTTTTATCAATACATTTCTTCTTTTTTTAAAAGTCCGAACAAAAAAAATCTGAACTTGAAACCTGATTGAAATAATATTTATTATTTTACGAAATTGAGTGTTGTCGAAATGTTTAAAAGAACGAATTTAGTAAAACCTAACAAAAAATTTAAGGTTTAATAACACTTCATATGAAAAATCATATGAAAAACTTGAATATTTATATATATAAGAGTTAGTGTTAAAAATAAATTACAGACACTTACCATTGTTAGAAAGTTATCTCAACATTACGTCGTAAACTGCTAACTATGTGAAAATTTAAATATACGTACCGTTTATAAAGACTTTATATCTTGTGTGCACTAAGTTGTGAATCATTACTTCAAAAATTCTTCGGCATATACTCTGTAGCTTGTATTTATATCCTCAATTAGATATTTAATCTAATAGAGAATTAAACATCCAGAAATTCTGTCTATCTGTACTACTCTATTTAAACTGCTTGAATACTAAATGATTAACTGTTATATTGGCAGTATACTGTTTACCTTTACGATAAAATAGGCACGCGAAACTGATAAGAGATCGAAAGGTTAAACGATAAAGATAAGACCTGTTATACATTTTTGGTTATATAAATATCTATGACAGTGATTCTAAGTTAATGTATGAATACTTAGAAAATTTTTCAAAATGAAATGAAGCTATCTAAATTACAAGAAATATTGATTTCTATTAATCAGTGCTCACTCCAATAAAATTTGAATGTAATGTATTCAGAGTTCATAGTCAGAACAAGCGTAAAAGATACATTCACTGTGTATGAGTTTCTTCAGTGTACATGTTTGTTTAAATGAGTTTCGAAAATAGATTCAATGTACAATGATGTATTTTCGAGTGTTTTTTTCAATGTGATTTGAAAATATATTCAGTGTACTATTGATATATTTTTTGTGTCCTTTTAATATGAATTCAAAGTACATTCAGTGTGCGTTGGATGTACTTTTGTACGTTTTTCAATGTGAATTTGAAAGAAAATGCGAATTAATTCTTAATTCTTTTATTTTTAAATCTTATGACTTTCATATCACTCAGATTATGTTTTTGAACATTTAGAATAGTTAGATTAATGTCTCGTTCTGATGCAACGCGAATGATTATTGGAAATAAAAAAAAATCCTGAATTTTTAACCACGTTCAGATGACGGGGATAATATGTGATAAGACTGTCCATCTACAAATTTTTCCATCACATCAGCAGGAGAACATATGATCCCAACAGATTAAACATGAATTAAGCACATTCACTTTTGGAATCTTTAGATGAAATGAAAATTTAAAAACCTAAAAGAGATAAGCATACTAAAATCTAGATTATTTAATTTTGTTTTAAGCGATGTATAATTAGAAAGATCAATGAAAAGATATAGAGAAACAGCAACAAGTATTTTTCAAAAATAAATTTGGATAATCGTTCTCCTGCCTTCTCCCTCCTCCAGTACCTCATCCATTTTCTTTTCAAAATGATTTGCATGATGAGCAATTATCAAAGATCTATAAGCAAAACCAGTTTGCTTAAAGGTCAAAAAGTCAATTGACGGAGTTCGAATAACTGAATTTGTTATTTGGTTATTGGTTTAGAAATAGTTGAAGGAAAAATAAAAACTTTAAAACACCATATTTCGATAAAAAATATTTATTTTTTAATGGAATC
Organism: Argiope aurantia; assembly: GCA_026543865.1. NCBI lineage: Eukaryota > Metazoa > Arthropoda > Arachnida > Araneae > Araneidae > Argiope > Argiope aurantia. The sequence continues at coordinate 159,908 of JAPMOR010047583.1, read as the reverse complement.
TTTTATTGTTTATTTTATTATTTTATAAAGGCTTTCGGCTGTGAAGTCTGGGATATTTGGAAATCATAAAATCACACTTATATTTTTAGCAAATGAATTCGACCACCGAATGACAGATATCAGTGAAGATATTTAGCGGAATTAAAGTTAAAATATAATTATAAAGAATGCAAGAGATAAGCTTAACTACATTATTTACTCAACCAAATGTTTACGCGTATGGTGAACGACCGACTACAACAGTTAACACTTCTCTGAATTTGTCACCGAAAGGTCTGAGTTAGCACATACTTTGCACTGACGGCATACAATCAGTCTTCGAATCTGTGCTTTAAAATAGAGCAAGGACACTACAAACAGAAAGCTACCTTTCACATGAATAATCTCTAATGGCAATCTCAAATTTAATCAAAGAGTGTTTAAAATTTTATTGAGTGATTAAGAATCAACATGGTGAGTTAAGGATTTAATTTTTATAATTTATCAAATCTGGTAAATATAAGAACGTCATGTTATTCTGATTTAAATGCAACATAATTCAATGTCATATTTTCCATTAAGGATTGTTATGAAATAACATAACTGTCTCGGAAAAATTAGAGATAATTTCTTAATGTTTCTAAAAAAGATCTGAAAGAAAAAATGCGAATATATTGCTCACATCCCTTCTCTATTCATCATGAAAATTTTCCTGCCTTTTGAGAATTTAAAATTCCTACCGTTGACTTAAAGGGTCTTTGAATTCTTCGATGCTTCAAACCTCAAAATTATTTTAGTTTTCACATTACGGAAAGAAATGGTGCAATTTTAAATGCGGGAAACGTAATGATTTTTTTTCCGGAAGAAAAAACTTTTCATCTTCAGAAATGTTGACGAGTTAAAATTTTTTGAATTTATTTCGGAATTAAGGGGCTATATACAAATGACGTCTATTTATACTGCTACAAATAGGAAATACATTTCAAAGCATTTTCAAATTTTATTCATTTATTAGTATCTTTGAAAATTATCTATATCATTCAAGGATTTGAAAAATAATATATTAGGTTTTTTTGTAAAAACATGAGTTACTTGAAATGATAAGTTGCTTAACAATAAAGTGAATATCTTCTGTTTCTTTTTTGGAAACATGAAAGTTAACTAAGAAAAAGCACGAAAAAGGCAATTCTATGCGATAAAGAATAAATGGAAAACTTTTTGCAATATTTTTACATCAAAAACTTCTAAACTTTGCAAAGTAGCTAAACAATAAAAGTTTTTTTTTACTAGGAAAAAACAGAGTTTATGCCAGAAATACTTCAGATAATTTTTAAATAATATAATTTCAAGCATACCTCCATTATCTCAAGTTAAACATATTCTTTAAATATACCATTTTATGTTATTTCATAAGAACCCTATTTAGCTTTAAATAAAACATTTGTCTTTAATAATGTTATATTTTGCGATAAGATTTCTTGGAAACAATTATCATTTATATTAAACACTTTCCTCTAAGCACACTCAGCTTTGCCTTTCGATTTCTTGGTAACCATAAATATTCCCCTGTGCCGCTTCCAATTTAAAACTTCCACTGGCTTGAGTAATTATTCTATACCGAATTTCGGTAGTGTTTCGAACTCTCCCTAGGCAGCCATAATAATTCCGTAACGAATTTCAATGGCATTTTGGAATCATTATGAACCTGAGGTTAATTTATGTAAACGATAACATGGTTATTTTAAATTATTCCACTACAACAGCTTGCTTGCGAAAAATATCGGACAAGTAAGGAGCTTCATTAAAATCTCATCAGTCCCAAAGGAGTGAACTCTTGGTCTTCAAATTAAATCGATGAAAATAGACTAGCTCTCATAAGCTATGATGAAATTGGGACCGACTTACGAAAAATCGATTCCACAACAAATTAATAAAGAAACGTTACGTAGAGTTAACCAAGTTTTGTCTCAAAGCTGCTTTTATTACTTGGAAGTCAACCTTCGATCGGCCTTGGTCATAATCCACATTTCCCCTACTGCATTTTGTTTTCTTCTGAACGCTTAGCAATAAATTTCCATAAGCCATCCGTTTTTGCCTTTCACAATTCATCCATAAATAAAATTGATTGAGGTTTTGCTTTATCTTTTTGTTGCCATTTCATTTATTTTTGTTCATGTATATCGGATCGATGAATATACATGAGTTTGTTTTGTAATCAATAAAGAGACTCTGGAAGTTTTAATGAATGATAAATGAACTTATGCAACTGCGGGAAAAATATTGTTTAATTTTTGCTATCGTTTCACGGACGATAGTTTGTTAAGTAATATGAAATTTGAGAGAACTTAAGATTAACTGTACCAGAAACGTGTAGTGATTAAAAATTATCTTCTATTTAAAAACAAAAGCATACTAAGCTTGTAGAAATAAAGGAATAAGCAAAAATGCTTTTATCAAGAACGATTAAAAGTTTGATTATGATGGAAAACATGTTCCACAGAAATAACATGTTTCTAGCTAATGAAACTGAATTTAAAAGCAATATTGTTGGGTTTTTTTTTCTAAAGAAAAGTTCTGTAACCAGTTTGTTATTTAGAATAGTCGAGATTTGATGAGTTATAGTCAAAAACTGGTATACGAAAAAATTTCAGTTTTAGAATTAGTAATTCAATTCCGAGGCTCACAAAGATACAGAAAATTTTCGATTTCAAAAATTGTTGGTTTAAGTGAAAATTATTTGAATGTATGACATACCCATGGCCAGCTACATAGCTTGGTGTACAGAATTTGGTCTTTTAAAATATATATAGATATAGAGTACAGAATAAAAGGAACAACTGTGAAATAAGAGAAAATATTTATTAATACGCACTTGGAGCCACTTTGACAAAAGTACACTTCGCATGGTATGTGGGATGGAAGCATAGATAACATGCATATCATTTTAAAAAAACGTGAAGTCATTCTCCAGAGAACAGTCTCCAACTTTGAAAGAATGACTGGAGGCGGATAGAATTCAGATATCTTTAAAAATTTTCAAGTCAGGTTACTGAGAGGGTCAAATCAGATGACTTACTTTATAGATATACTCTCGAACCATGGCGACATCAACTTCAAAAAGGAAAACGATTTCCTGGAAATAAAATGTGCCCTTAATACACCAGGATATTTAAATAAGGATCGTCTTTGATTTTCTGATGAAGAAACAACAAGAGGGCCAAGACAAAATTAAGAACAGCCAAGTAAGATATCGCATCCTATGTCAGCACTGAGTCATCTCCATTCTTCATAGCTGGCAAGAAGTAAATAGGAGTAAATGCCTCTGCAGGTGTTCTACAGATATAAATGCACCCTATGGTCTGAATATGGTAAACATTAATTTATCTCTTAATTTGTCTAATCTATCAATCAGATCAAATTATTTTTTTCTACTGCCTTAAGGCCTGCCTCAGTGAAGTCTTATTTTTTTAGACTGCCTTAAGGCCTGCCTCAATGAAGTCTTATTTTTTTCTACTGCCTTAAGGCCTGCCTCAGTGAAGTCTACACCGTTGGCGTCATTTGACAGCATTTTAAAATATAATAGTTACCGAATTGTTAATCTGGCATGCACTTTCGCTTTTGGTTAGTTTTGGCTGAATTTTTGGAAGAACTAGTACACTTTTGAGCTGCTATCCTTTTCAATTCCTGTCTACTTTTATGAATCAGAATTGCTTTCCACTCCCTTTCGTGTTTTGAAAACACCATCTGATAAACTCTGTTATTACTCTGTCATAATAACTGATATTGCGTTCCTCACACACCTCCCGTTGAACGCGATCCAGTACTTATGATGTTTATTAGGTTTGACATTGCAGCGTCTCACATTGAGCGCATGCGGCATCTCTCACAGCTGTTTAGAGACTGCTACTTTCCCTTTTACAGTTATTAAGTGGCAGAATTTCTGTGCCACGTGCTCTGGCTATATTGTTGCTGTACTTTAGCACAGATGTTCACATTTTTCTGAGCCCTATATGAGTATATATAAAAAGGTAAATGGAATAAATTAGATTTTACCAGTTTTGAAAACATGGCCATATATTTTGGTAAAAAATTTGAAAAATCAAATATTTTAATAATTCTAACAGCAAATATGATTAATAAACAAAAACTATGGAGATGCATTAAAATGGTATTTTTTTAGGAGATTCAACAGAAATAAGAAACAATTAAACAGATTCTAGAGGATTATTGTTCGTTCCACTTAGAAGAACAGGGCATGATATTTTCTTGTACTTTTTGAAAATAATTGCTAGCAAGCTATGCAGACAAATATTTTAAAATAAATCAAGGATATGCATAAGAACTATTTCTGAATGAAAATGTTGAGTAAATATGCAATGCTTATTAATTTGCGTTACAAATCAATTATCTCTAGATAGCTGAGGGGCAAATGCATAAAATAATCTAGTGAAATTGAATTGCCTAATTAATGAAGATTTTGAGCTGTTGCCTTAGACATTTTGCATTAGAAAAAAAAAGTATTATAACTCGCGGCGTAAGAGCTATATCTCTTTCTTTCATTCTGATGCTTTATCTTATAGGTAGCTATTCCAGGTGGAAACGCCAAATTGATATGTAACGGAATCATCCTTAGTATTGTGCCCGAAGATTTCTTTCAAATGCTTTAATTAAATAACATGGATAAAAAAAGTAAGAAAACAAACTTTATCTCTAATATTTTATAACGAATGGGACATTGATCTGAGAAATCAAATCAAAACTTAATATGAATATCAAATCTTTCCCTATAACAGATCATTTACAGATAAAAGTCATCATTTTTAAATGAATATTTATGCAAGAACGATCGTCAGGTGATAATTAGATTTATGCCGTCATAAAAAGCAAAGGCATCTTTCTTCAAAATTGATTGGATGATACAGACATTATTTGAAGAATAAATTGATTTTTTAAGCCATTGAGATGATTTAAAATGAAAATCGTTGGAATTATTGCATAGTTACTGTAATAAAGTTGTTTTATTGTGTGATAAAGATTTATGGCTAAACAAATGATGTGTAATTTTCATGGTTAAATGCACTTTCAATTTTAAAATTGCCCCTAAATTTCCTCTTGTAGTAAGTCGCGATGTATAACCATATTCAACTTCATAGACACTTAAAAAAGAGATTCGTAATAGTTTATTTATTTCCGTTGAAACTAGCTGAAAAGGCATTGATGAGACTCAAGAATTAAAAATAAGGCTCATAATTATATTAAGTTAATTAAGCTAATTAAAACGATTAATGATAGCGAACAGAAATGCAGTCACAAAAGATTCAACATTTAGAAAAAAATTATTATTGAAATATATATTTTTTTGGAGACAGAACTCATGATGCCATTTGTGAGTCAACACACAAAATAAAACTTTAAAATATATGAATTAACATTGTAAACATCTTGAATATTGTATAAAGTTTTTTATTTTTATTTTTCTTTAGCATTTGTAATTTAAACTTGAATTAGAGATGAAAAGTAAGGGAAGTGTAATATTTATAGCTGAAAAATAAACATTTTTTAGTTCCAAAAATAAAATTATGTATAAAAAATTCCATATTTTCAGAATAATATTTTTGTTTTACTTTATTGCTAAATATTTACTTAGTTGTACCAATACATACTATAAATGTCTAAGAAATTGTTTCAATTAGATAATACGATCTAAAGGGTTGGAATATCATATCAGATATTTACTTCTAAATCTTCCTTATTTTTCCTCGTAAGTTATATTCTTATTTATTCTTCGATGTTCCAAGCTCTTCTTCTTTGATTGCTTTTGAGATATAAACTAAGTTGAATGATACGACAAAGCATCTTATATATAGAAACGTGAACAATAGCAACATAAATCATCGCTTCCCATTTTTGGGAATCCGACAAAGAAAGCTTGTTTGATTCCATAATGTTAAACTTATGTATTTACCTTCTTTCTCAGCGTTTGGTGTTTGTAACTTGATTTATACCATTAAGCATTTAATTTCGTGTTTCAAATAAATAATAAATAAAAAAAATCTGAATCATTGTTATGTTTGGATTTAAATCAAATCACAAAATTTAAAGCCAAAAAATTATTGCAAAAAAGTGGGTAACTTTTTGAATGTTTTATTTTTTATCAAATAATGTGAGAAATGCTTAGATTTCAATGCGCTAAAAATGATGCCCATTTCAAAGTGATAGATAATATTGATGATTTGGCAAAAAAATATTTAAAAAAACAATGATTAAAATAATGGCTTGAGGGTTTTATTAATATATGAATATAAAAAAATGAAATGCGATCAGGTTCAGTAAACCATAACCATTAAGTCAAATTCATGAATAGTGGAAATCTGTGGGTTTTCAAAAGTTGTCACATAATTCATAGAAAGAAAGAATAGAAATATATTATGCAAACAAAATTGCAATTCGTGTCATTCACTTCGGTTCTAATTCAAGAGTTCAGACTCTGAAAAATATGATTTAAAAACACAGATCCATCATGTTTAAAAGCACTCTTTAACTTCTCAAATTTATTATAATGAGAAAAATATCACTCGAAATTATAGTTGCAACTTGATGATTTCTTAAATAGAAGAAGCCAAATCTTGAAATATTGTAAATTTATCAAGATATTTATCAAAAGGTGATTTTACAGTTAATGTTTGAGCTGCTACCATTTTATACATTAAATAAAGTCTTTAAAATTGATGCACGTAGAATCAAATATTATTTTTAAACATATTAACTAGCGAAGCAGCCATCAATTAAAGCACTGGATGCTTTAAAAATCGAAAGATTGAAACCCACAAAAATTTAGACTTAATTCCTCGTATATCCACCTTGTAAAGCTAATTTTTCTCACAAAAATCTCACGAGATTAATATTTTCTAGTGATCGAGAAATAATTAAAAATATTTTTCTATCTGCCAGGAATTTTTCAATAACTGCTTCCAATAATTGACACAAATTCCATTATTCAAAAAAACTTCGCAAACTCGCTTAAGCTATTTGATTATAATAATCGTGTTTTTTCGAAATTTAAAGCATTTTTGCGTCAAGCTCATTAGCAGTTTTTCCTTCAAATTTGCTTCCTTCTTATTAAAATGTTATCAACCACTAATGAAACGTCATTTTATATTAAGTGTAAATAGATGGTTCATTTTTATTTATTTTTGTTTATGTGTACAAAATCGAAAGTTATTCTACTGAAATTCGTTAAAAAGCATATTTTTTATAACTGTTGAAAAAAAAGTGTGTTTAAAATGAATTATCTAACTATTTTTTTATTTTATTTGCCTATAATCTTACAAATGTGGAAAACAAGTAAGTTAGAAAAAACTGCATTTTCTAGTACTATTATGATCTAAATCGATATATTCTTCTAGGTTTAACACGATGCATGGTAAATTTATCTATGTTTTAATATTTAAAAGGAAACTTTTCCATTGCAATTTAATTGCCTATTTTATTAAATATATCTTTTCAACAGCAAGATAATGAATGCCGTGTAATTATTCTGATTTCCTTGTGAAGTAACTTTAAAAATATATATATAATCAACAAGAAATAAAGAAGTTTAATCATCTAAAGTTCTTTTTAAAATAATTATTGTTATCCAATAAATAGCAACATTTGTAAAGATGATGCTAAAGATTAATTAAATGCACAGCTTGCAACTTAAAAGTATTTTTGCATTTTTTTCCCTTTATGTGTTCACGAATAAGGATTTTAGCAGAAAGACTCCATAAATGTAGAGAACAAAGTAGTCAAAGCCACCCACTTGAAAAATGGAGTTCCTTTTATTCTAACGGCAACAAATGTAGCTGTCTTGAGTTAAGTCAGCCATTCAAGACTTCATGTATACTGCCCAGTTTGAGCTGGTCCTTTGAAATGTGGCTCTCTAGAAGAATATATTTCAACCCAGGTGGAGTAAAGTGGGAATGTTGTTTTATGGTTGAAAGAGTAATGTCAGAAGTTTCGGCAGATGTTGCAGATTCGAAAGCAACGAACTCTTTGTTATTACTCATCATTGGCAGATGTTAATTTTCGAGATTTGAATTATTGTTCAGCATCTTTAAACTACACAACAGTACGTTGCTGTTTCTTATCCAATAGATGACGCTTTACATTCACATTTTTTAAAAAATTCACATCTATTTACTAGCTGTTTCATAATATCAAAGAATGACACTTAAAATTAAATGCCTGAAGATGTTGATAAGATAAGATTTTAAATGCAATTTCCATAGCATTTTTGTTTTAACTTTTGATTGTTAGTCTAGAGTTTTGATATCTTTTAAATATTTTATATTATAGACAAAATGTAGAATATTATTTTAAGACATCTTAAGAGATAAATGAAAAAAAAGGTTGCACTTTTTTAATAATTAACTTAACAAATTTGCCTATAAGTACAAAATGTAAAGACCTATAAGATGTAAAAATTATCACAAATACGTCCATTAAAATGCTCATATTCAATCATTAATGGAAAGAAATTCTTAGTTTGACATTAGTAATGCAATGAAATATTGAAAATAGGTATTAATGTGGCAAATAAAAAGAGAAATAATCAAAATAAAATCACGCATAGTCTAAATATCTGCTATAGAATAGTTAAACAGTTAAAATTTTAAAATATTTTATTCCATTAAAAATAAATGATTTGATTTTTGTAAAATAATCTTATATTTATTAAAATCGATCTTCATTTTAAATACAGTTTCTTTTTCGATTTAAGGCTACTGCTGTTTAGAAAGATTTATGATTGTCGGCTTTTAACCACATCGCAGAGCAAATATAATTCAGTTGAAGTATCTCCCAATTATTCACTTCAAAGCAATTTGCTAATTTAACGACTTTAATTTAAATGAAATAATTTTGAATATAGAAACATTAATTAAGTGCTGCTGATATTATTGGTCTTATTCTTCAGGCATTTAATTTTAAGTATCATTCTTTGATATTATGAAACAACTAGTAAATAGATGTTGAGAATAAAAAAAAAATGTCAATGTAAATTTTGCATAATAGCATTTAATCATAGACAAAGTTGTAAATAGTTTTCGCACTAAACTTCCTCAGTGTTATAGTAACATTTGGAATTTACTGGCGAATTTAGTGGCAGTAGCGGCTTAGGGGTAAAATATAGGTTTTAGAGCTGACGAATTAAAGTGGAAATCGGCCTCTGATGACTGGGGTCAAGCATCTTCTTGCTGGTGTGGCTTGGGAGTTTGAAAAGGGGATACTATCGCTCTCGCCATTTGACAATTGTGCAAATTTAGAAATCTGTTCCAAGATATTTTTTCTTCTGTTTCAAAATGAGTCTTTAAAATAACTTAATTAACATATCACCAATTGAAGAATTTAACATCAATTTTATGCAAATTCTTTACTATTATTCTGATGTATTTAACAATAAAAGAAAATATATTGCATGGTTTATTATCATCAATCAGCTGGAAACATGAAAAAAACCCTTAAATGTTTTTCATTGTGTTTGTAAAATACCAAGAACATTTTTCTTTTTTTTTCTGCAATTTACATAACCTTAAATGAAATAAGTAAGGCTACAATAATTTAATCCTTTGTATATTTAAAAAAAAAGCTAAAACAAACAAACAAACAAACAGAACATACAAAAGACTCTTTTACAAAATAAAATTAATCACATGCATATTATAGGATGCTATAAAAATGACATTTGAAATTTTTAAAGAAAAGAATTCCATCTTTTTAGATGACGTTATTGACCCTTTTATAAGTCATAAGAAAAGACTGAGAGTCGAGTTTAGTAAAAGGATATGAGAAAAAGAAAATTTAAATGGATTAAGAAAGAGCAAGACTTCTCATAAAATAAAGGCGAAGAGCTTAGAAGTCTTAAAAAGGAAAATATTTTTTTGTGTGTGTGTGCATGTACGAGAAATTTTTTTAATGAAAAGTTATTCGTAAATTCGTGATAGAGTATAAAAAGTTTAAGTTGTAATCAGCTTTCATCATATTATGTGAAGGATGAAATTTATTTGAAAAGAAGTTCGAAAAAGGTCTTATTATTTGTAAGAATGTATATCCCTCACATTACTCGACTCAGTAATTCTGTACAAAAGAATGAATTTATGAATTTCGAAAAGAATTTGGAAAAATTCATTCCTTGATTATAATGTTGGAAGAACATCCTAATCAAGTTGAATAAAATATTTCGATTAAAGTAGTATACTGGGATTTATATACTTGATCAATTATTTATTTGGTAAAATACTTAATAGTACAGTTTCTATTGAGGTTATTATAAATATTTTTAATTAGAAAAAATTAGATAAATATAAAATGTAAATGCATCAGAAAAATGCATTGCAAAATTGAATCTCAAAATGTAGTATATAAAAGAAACAGTCAAATTTCTTGAGTTAAAATATATTTACAGGGCATAAATTTGAACATTAACTAGCTAATAAGGTTAACACCTGAGCTGATAGTCCTTATTTTTTTTTCTAAATTGTACAATTAGAGAAATTCTTTCTCATAATTACAATATTTCACTTTTGGAATCTAACAAGAAAAACAATTAAAAGAATTATTTACAATTATTTCCCCATGGTGGTTTATAATTTGAATGGAATTGTACAACTCCAAGATGAAGGTTTATTTTATCAAATAAAAAGAAATTTATCGAGAATAAAGTACAGTGTCATTTCTCCAAATAATTTTTGCAAATCAAAGAGGAAACCTGCTTATACTGACAAAATATACTATTTAATTTTTATCTGTTTTTTATTTATTAACAAAAATAAAGTATATGTTTCGCACAATACTTTTAATTGGCATTGTAAAGAATTGGAGTTGGCATTTCACACCAGATCTTAATAAACAGTTTTAAAAAAATCACCTTCTTTCACTCAATAATCTCAAATATAAATATCTTTGTATTCGTACCCTTTTTTAATCATCACCAAAAGTTCATCGTATTGTAGAAGATTTAAGTTTTTTTTCATGCATTCATAAATATATTCATTCGCTTGAATAATTTAAAATTCACGTCTTTTTTTCATCATGAAACAATAACTTGATCCACTCTTTTCAGTATGGCCCATAAATTCGATTTTTTTCTTTAACAGTGAACAACATACTTAGCCTTATGTGCCCATAAGATGTGTGCTTACGAGACCACTTCAGATTCTCTTCTTGATGGTACTTTTTCAGAAAAAAGCTTTCAAAAACATCGGCTTATAATCAAGTAGTTCGTTTCTTTCTTTCTCTAATGAACTGCATCTATAGATATATTTTTTTTTCACGAAGGTTTAGTTATTTCAAATATCGATATTTTTTTGGTAGAAGTCATTTTTTAAATAGCTGTTTTGCCTTTCGCCTTTATAACTGGTGGCTATTTATTTCAGAATAAATTACTACGTGCTGAGAGCTTCATGTTCGATGAGCGATGAGAAACATAAACCACAGAGATTCTTTCACATCATGAATATAAAATATTTCAACGCTATTTAATAAATTTATGAATATATATGAACATATTGCATGAATTTTCTCTAAAATGATACTATCTGAGATTAATGTAACTTTGAAAGAAAGGCTTACTAATGCTTTACTAAATGCAGTTACTAACCAGAGCCCCCCTTGAAGATTATATCCATGATCACATAGAAATAACTGAAATTTTATATGTAGGTTTTCATATATGTTTGAATTCCGTATACGTAGATGTAAAAACAGCAAACAGTACAATAATAACGAAAACTGCTGCAACTCTAAAACAGTGGCAATAGAAGTATTTTCTTACAGCATTTCATTAAATACATTAAAAATTTGTTCAAAAATGCTAATAGTAGCACACTCGTATTTATGCTGAAGAAATCGCTACTACGTGGATGGTTAAATGAAAGAAATAATATTTAACGGTAGAAGTTACCTATAAAGACCTCTTTTTAAAACGTTATTTTTCCGTGATCTCGGTCAGCGATCGCAACAGTTGGTGGTAATTGGTATTTAATGATCGTTTCATCTTGTAACGGTTTCATAAAAATCGATAAAAAAAAGGAGTTTCCAACAAGCATATATAAAACATCTGCACATCTAATGAAAATGAAACATTCAGTCAATTGATATTTCAATTTTATGCTATCATAGTGGTATGCTACATTGCTTAGTTGTTGATATTATGATGCCATTTTGCATATTATTTTCAGTTTTCAAATTTTCAATTTAAAAAACACCAACATTGTATCTCAAGACATTTGAATTCAGATTCATTTAATATCTTGATGAAAGTATTTTATTCATTTAATATCTCGATGAAAGTATGTTAATATTTTCTTTATGATTTTCATTTTAAAAATTTAAGTACAATGATTTATAAGTAGCAGTCGAATGCCAACATTACAGTGGCCAGATCTAAGTTTTGGCAAAGAAGTCAATTTTTATCAATACTAGATATCTAAAGCCATTGGTATAAAATGTACAAAATGCTGTTTAAACGTTTAAGCTACTTTTATGCTATGAACTCTGTGAAAAGGGTAATTTATAGTTTTCTTTCTTTGTAAGAGGTAAAAAAAAATTGCCAAGACTCGAACATCGTGTCATTTAAGTGCAAATTGTATGCACAACCACTAGACTGGAAAGTTTATGACTCGTCGTTTCCATCTAGTATCTGATGCCGTGAGTCCTATACATTTGTACTCTTGTTTTCATTCTTGGATCGAAAAGAGGATGCATAAGCCAAGAGCGAGCCAACAACACAAAGCAACTTCTGTAGACATCACACAAGCAAATTTATCTGCAATACAAGCCTTATCTCTTTTTCAACACCGTTTCACACTTTTATTCAAAGCAAAGACAAGGATTGTTTTACGTGGAGAGATATTTAGAAATTTGTTTAGATGCAAAGAGATGTCTTGATTGGGATGTGAACTTCAGCGACATACAAGAAATAATTATATTAGATTTCCAGACAGTGGAGCTTGAAAATGAAATTTAATTAGCGACAAGGCATATACATTTAGTGTCAACATTGTAAAACCAAGATGTCGTACATATGCTATACAATGAGGTATTGTACATATCTTTATGAGATATTGTACTTTTTTAAAAGGTCGCAAATTGATGCTAAATGCTTTTGAATGATAATTTCTTCCACTGTCCATTTTATTTTCCCCGATTTGTAGAATTTTTTTCATGAAAAGAAAATAATCTAGGATGTTCTGCATTAATTACTACTGAAACTTCAAGAAGTGGTCAAATTATGTGTTGCGTGTGACACGCAGCACTGCTTCGAAACTTGTCTGAATTGTGTTACTCGAATGAAACAGGTATCGATTAGTTCGCCATCTGTATCTTCTCAACATTCCGTATGCATTTTTTTCCGAATCTGCAATTATCTTCTAATAATGATCTGGCTGTTTAATGATATCGTGGTTCAAAGACTCCTGAAGATGACTCATATGAATCATTTGTCAATTAAATATGCATTGCCAACTACATAAATTACATAAACAAAGAAATTTTCTTGTAAAATAAATGGTATTATAGTTATATTCCTAAACTAAAACTAATTGTAATAGAGTGGTACTACAATTCTTGCAACAGAAGAAAGATAAAATATTTGAAAATGCCGAAAAATTAATTTCTGAAGGAAGAGAGTAATTTTTCTGTAAATATCATATTTTAGATGCTATGGTTCATTTAATATCAAATAGCATTCATAATCTTATCTTTTCAATTAAATAACGACTATATATGCTATTTAAATTTGATATCTATCAAGGATATATTATGTATTACTTAATAAAATTTATGCACACTGGACACCGATATTTTCAAAACGTGTCTGGAAAAGATACCCTCAAAAAAGACTAAACCATTATGCCAATAATAAGGAAAACTAAGCAGATAAGGTGACATTCTGAATACACTTTAGCTAAAATTTCGAGAGAGTATTTTACACAATTCTGTTTTACCAATGGTAATATTGAAGTAGTTTCTAGTTTTTTATGTACAAGCACAGCACAACAAAATTTTGTAATTTCTAAACCTTTGAAATTGTTTTAAATTGTCGAGAAGTAAAAGGAATTAAATTTGGATTGAAATTACTGACACGTAGATGATTGAATTTTTTTCATTAACACTTGATGTGAATTAAAATCCAACTAACTGCAGTAAAGTAAAAGAAGGAAATTCGCAGTAAATTTGAGCAAAATAATAAATGGGTTATTCCTAATGTTGCTCAGAAACTTTGCGAAATTACAAAAGGCTTTCAGTTTTATATGTTAAATGATTTAGTTGGACCATCTAATCATTTTTAGTACTTTTCAGAGTCTAAATAAGTGTTTAATATTAAGTTTTATTATTTTAAAAACGTTACTTTATTCAGAAATGTTTTGAAGAACAAGAAAATTTTTCCATTCTTTTATTTGACTTTCATGCTTTTTAAATGGAACTTAGTTACTTATTTTTCACTTTCCTCTTAGTGTGCTAGAGTTTTGAAATTTTGTGCAAATATATGTGACAATTACAATGCAATATTTCAATTCATTTCTAACCTAATTGTCAATTAATCGATTAAGTAATTTTCAGAAATTCTTAAAATTATTCACATAATAAGAGAATTGAATGAAAATGATCTTATCTTTTAAGGCTAGTATGAACAAAACAATTTCTATATTTCTGCATATCAGTTGAAACTTTTAAATTATATACTTTCCTGAAATAAATCCCCCCGAAATTACAAATGAAATTAATGTAATGAAAGCTATTTAAAATAATGACGATTATGAAATGCAAAATATAAATTTAAAAGTGTAGATAACTTCAATTACTGTCATTAGAATGCTATATGAAATTTAAGAAAAAAAAGCTTTCTTTGAAATAGCAGCAAAGATCAATTTTTAACTCAGATGAATACGTATGGATAGTAAAAAAAGGGCTTTCATGGGATTATATTTCTCAATCCTTTTTTATTTTAATATTTTCCAAGAAAGGCTAAAAAATTCTGAAGGTATGTTTAAAGAATTCCTGTAATTTAGTAATGAAATTATTACTCAGGAGAACATTTTTTTTATTTAGCTTTAAAAAATAAGAAGGTTGTATAAAAGTTTCAGTATGCATATAAAATAGTAGACGTTCATTCGATAGAAATGCGAGTAATTTAAAGGACATTTGATATCAATTATTAAAATGCACCCTTTTCTGAATTCTTTATTTTGAATTATGTTTTATTCTTTCATGAATTTTATTCCTGACTTTCTTTCAAAAAGGAAATTAAAAAATTCGAACTAAACAAATCAGCTGGAATTTATTATTTATTTCTAGAAGAAATTTATAAGATAGGTAATTATTTAATGCACATCGGACGCTAGAAAAAATAAGTAATAGAAATATAATTGAAATATATAGTTTAAAAATTTTATAATGCAGTCATAGGATTTAAAAATGTCAGATTTGCACATAAAACATTTTAAATTGTTTTTGTAATATACATGGAAACATACAAGCAAGTAAAACTTGTGTATGCTTTATACAGAAACGGAAACAATAACAATATTCTGTTAAAATCTCTTTTAGAGTCAAGGAAAAATGCATAGATAAAACATATATGTTTTATCTTCGTCGAAAAATATAATTATAACTTGAAAAAATTTACATTATAAATAAATTTCGTAACAAACACGTAAATATATTGGTAAGTACATCTTATGCATGCTTTACATAGAAGCATATATTATAATAATATTCAGTTAAGGTATCTTTTAGAATTAATTACAGCGATCATATAATTCCTGTAGATAAAACACATATTTTAGCTACGTAGAAAAATATAATTTATTACATTAAAATAAAATTTTTGCATAAACTATGTGATCTTGCTTCTTTTTCCTTGAATAATTTTTATTTGGATATGTTAAAAGAACTTTTTCTTATCCTGTCAAAACTAGTAGAATTCTTATCCAGACTGTTTAGATTTTTATTTACATATTTGTACGCCTCGAAAGTTTACTTTTTCTTCATAAATCAAAAAGAAAGTGAATTATATAAACGGCTAGAAAAAGAAAACTGAAATTCTGTATTTATTTATTATTTTTTTTTGTTTCGGTAAAATAACATTTGATAACATATTATCTTCTAGCAAAATTTCTAGCAACACATTTTTTTTTCCTCTGCAAAAGCTCCCCCTTTATTTCTTCCAATATACGGCAGGGAAAAATACTACATAAACAAATAAAATCTAGATTTTCTTTTTTATTCCATTCATAAATGATATATTCGAAACGCATGACAACATTTTCGTTTGACTTTTAAAATCTTAAAGTAACTTTTTTATGCATCTTTTTTTTATTCTGTTTTTATCCCTTTCATTTTTCTCTTTCAGTTAAGGCATCTCACAATAGGATAGATGACTCGGAATGCATTCGCTGAAATTGTATTGTATTTTACAAAACGTTTTAGTTCCTTAAAAAGACCTTTCATTTTCTTCCGATCTGCACCATACAATTTCGGATCCTTCTCTATTTCTTTCTAAGCGCAAAAGAGAGAAATAAAATAAAATATTATCTTTCGTTATGTCGTTTCCTGAAAGGAGGGGAAGAAGGTGGAGTAACTGTGAGAAAGCAAAACAGAGAGAAAATGTCCTCGGATCGATTCTAAGTCAGATAAAATCCGTCCTCGCACTTCCCCGCTTGCCAACTCTAACCCCCCAGGAACCAGAACTGTGATCGTTTTCCTCAAAGCAAGCTGGGAGAATGACAGACCCTTAATTTACAGCGAACAGTATCGGTGAAATAAAGGCCAGAAAGAGAAGAAAATGAAATGTCATCAATGAAGACGGTTGATTAAAAACTTTCACACAACCTATCGGAAAGTTACGATGCTGTGGCTGTAAAGAAACATTTTTTCCCGAAAACGTTTCCTGGGAAAACAGATTCGGCGGTCGTTTCAATTACAAACTTTACAAAGGATAGAGTTTCGGAATGATTGCCAATTTGCTTAGGGAAAATAATTATTATTCATTTCAGCTCTTATAATAAATTGTTAAAAGAAAATTTAGAAGCGGGGTTTAATCATTTTTTAAAAGTTCAAAAAACACGAAAAAATCAATAAATAAAAAAGCAATGTTCTTTAATCTGTTAGGGGAGGTAATGCATAAGTAATCATTTAGGAATGATTACATTTTCTGGAGCTTATGCTTTTGAAAGGAAAAAGTGCTGTGCATTTGGCGAGAATTATTTATTATTAGTTTTAATTATATCATCTCATTCATTTTTCAAGGTGACGAACTTGAAAAAGGATTGAAATATTGTTTATAAAACTAATGCAGTCAGCATAAGTTGAGGTACTGTGCCTTAATGCCTTATTTTAATGAGCTTCTTGCGCCTTATTTAAATGCGTTTCTAGTGCCTTATTTAAATGAAACAGATAATGGCTGCGGAATGCAAGAGCTATTGTGAAATTAGTATCTGCTTTATATAATTCCAAAAAAATGATCACTTGTAAAATTTAGTATGTTTTTTTCCTTGCATAATTAGACTAAATAATATTAGAAAACTGCAATTTTTAGATTAATTAAATTTTGTTAGAAAAATTAAAATTTTGATGTTTAAAGGGTGTATGTCGATAAATAAGATAAATTCTACAGAAACTTTATAGAGTGACTTTAGGCTGTAACTTTATTTTTAAACAATTTTCGAAAACTCTTTATGAAATTTGTAGGCTTTTTCAGAATAATCTAAATTTACTGATGAGCAGCTTTCAATAATTGGCATATATTATAAAATCAAATTAAAATATTTAATTTTATGAACAAAACTCTCCTTGTTAGCAAATAAGATGCTATTTTCAGGATTTTTAAATGAAAATGAATGATTGAAAACGATGTAAATCATAGGCTCATTCTGATTTTTTACTGCATTCAGTTCACTATTACTGTTTCTATTTATAGAAGAGAATATGTATCATTGCAGTAATAAACGTAATACTTTTTGAAGGAATTTCTTCTTTGCATACATTTTCTCTTTCACGAAAACAGACAAACAAGCAGATTTGAGGTGCAGCCAAATGTCTTTTCTGAATCACAAAGTAGCAAATAAAAAAAAATGCAATTAATTCACTCTTATGAATTGAATCAGAGTTCATCCGCCTCTTTTTCATTCTTTTTAACTAAGGAAGGAATAAAACAATGTACATTTCCTCATTATGCGAGAGCTGTTGACACTGACCAAACTTTGGAGCCTGAATCTCAAAATGAGTAATGGATTGGTTTATGTCGTGTGATATTTATTGACAGATTGATTAGAATCTTTAGCATAAAGATGAGAGCAGTTGCAAAGTAAATAATTATCTCGAAAAAAGTTTGGTGTTAAATAAGTGGATAAACTTTAACTTAAAGCATGACTAAGCGTTAAAGTTTCTATGAAAACTATGCATGATATTCGAAGAAAAAAGGGCCTGCAAATAATAAAATAAACATCCCAAACAAAAGTTTTCTTTACTGTTAAATTATTTCAAATATTAAAATATAATGACATTGGTTTTAAAATATGAGAATAAAAAATTAATTTTTTAAAGATTAAGCTACATTCTCAACCGAAAGAAAGGAACTGTACGATATCAGCTTTCGGCTTTGAATCTGATTGATTCAATGTTTAGATTAAATCATTTGCAAAACCATAATTAGAATGCAATACATCCTATTATTATCTTGGAATATTAAAGTTTTTTTCCAGTTAAATAAATGTAAAATAAATAGCATATCACAAGGAAGAACTTGAATTTTTAGTTAGGCATTAGTTCTAATAAAACAACGATGAATTTACTTTGAATGATTGTTGTTCGTTTTGTAAAGCAATGCACATAATATGGTATCAATTTTCCTTACTTCTTAAAATTATAAAGAACTTATTAAAACTGTTATTCTTATTAAAACTGAGATTAACAAAACGATTGTGTTCTAAAATATCGAATAAAACGAATTAGTTTAGTACCACCATATAAAGGATACTATGTAAATCTATAAATAGAAATAGAATCGATAGTTCCCCCAAACTAGTGGAACTCATTCTTTCATATCAGCTCTTGTACAGCACTATGAAAGAGTGCTGTACAATAGGGGCGCAGCTGGATGTAGAAGCGCGGCAGCTGCCTGCAGCAGGTGTGTTATTCATATCAAAAACACAAAGCAATCTCCATCTTGCGAAAATATATGCAACGTATCAAAATAAAAACTATTGCCTTTACTATTTTCCAGCTACTTCATAAAGTATTTAAAGAAGTTTGTATCGAAAAGTTTTCTATATTATTCGATATGTATTGGATTTTAAAATTCTACAGAAAAATTTGCATGCATTGAAGTTGAAATTATACTCTAAAGGTCTTGTTTGGATCACTGTATTTTTGAATTTTTCTATGCAAGCAAATCTATACGATAATTGAGGACATCGTAAGCTTCAACAAATAAACATTGAAACAAAAATATCTTACTAACTAGCTACATATCGTTTTGATGGATATTTATTTAAATCATTATTATTCAATATATTACATTCCTTTCAAAAGCCATATTTTCAATTCATTAATTTACTGTTTGCATTTTTGAATATATATCTATTGATTAGACAATGAATAAACAATGTAGTTTTTATTACTCAAATAATTTTTTTCTTAGTTACACTGGCACTAAGAATTGTGAATAGTGATATTTTTCAGACATTTATTGGTTTAACTAAATTAAAAATTAATATAATTTCTATAAAGTTCTTATCCTCATTTTTTGTTAGTTTAACGGTAATTACACTATCTTTGTTTCACAAAGTTTTTAATTTATTTTTGTTACTCAAGCATCAACAATTCTGAGAAAAAAAAGAAGTTTAGAAATTGTATAAATTTAAATTGTGCGACCATGTCAATTTTAACATCTTTAAAATGGTTTTATCATGACAATTTTTAATATTGCACGTAAAGTTTGTTTCTATAACCATGAAGAAGAGAAGTACCACGATCATTGTAGTAAATCTTTACCAAGAGTTTGTTGCATAGGAATGAATGACTCTGTTGTCTGAAAAGTTATTGAAAATGTTATCTTTAGATTTTTACATCTGATCCATTAAATTGTTTTGATTATTTTACTTTTTAAAGAAATTGGAAAGATATAAGACAAGGAATACTTAACCTTATTTGAAGGTATTATATACCATAATTAAGAAGATGCATTTCAAATATTGCTCTTTGAAATCAAAACATGTTTTATAAAAAAAGTATTGTTTTGCAATAAAAGATTTAAAGCAGAACATAATATCTAAAAAATATTGCACAACATATTGTATTTATCAACGAACTAATCAGTAAATAAGCACAACTGAAATGATTCCAATGGAATTAAAAGTTGAATAAATTTGGTAAAATTGTCATAAAACTAGGAATCTACAAATTTTTTAAATATGAATAAAAGAAAAGAAAAATTGTAAATAGCATTTTGCCAGTTGTTAATATCAGATTTCTAAAGATTATTCTTTATTTCCTTTGGTTGTTTAATGGTTATTAACATGACTGAAGAGTCTATAGACTTTTAAAGCCAATTCAAATCGAATAGATTAATGTATGTTAAAGAAACATGAACACAACTGCATTGACAATATAAACTAACGTATAGTTATCTAACGGCAACTTATTTCATCTTTAGCTCGAACAACAGCGTCCAGATGTCATAGTAATGACTGACTGAGTTTCTGGAAATGAGATGGTTGTATTGATTGTCAACATTCCAAAAGTGGCCACCGCAGAGTGCCCAAAGTTATCAGGGGGTCAGTTGCTGATTTCAAAACGAACATTTTAGGTCCTTTTATAAATTCTAAAGAGAGTTCTATGAAAGATCACATATTCAAAGTATTCAAACTCTATAAAGATACCAAATTAGCTATGCAGATACGAAATTAGTATATGTTTATCAGGAAATTAAATAAAATCCCTTAAAAAATATTTATAAGAAATTTTACCTACGCTTAAAGTTAAAAAAATTAGAGAAAAAAGACATTTTAATGTGCTTTCTTAAATAACTGCTATTAACCTTATATTTCATCTTATTAATGTATTAATTTTTTCTTCCAATTTTTCGCATTTTTTTTAAATTTCCAAAACAATATCTCTAAGTTAAAAAAATTAGAGAAAAAAGACATTTGAAAGTACTCCCTAAAAATAACTACTATTAATCATATATTTCATCTCACGAATTTATTTATGTTTTTCTTCTGATTTTTCCAGTCTTTTTTTTCTCTAGGCAATATTTCTATGCACTATACATTAGACTCCTCTTTTTGATGAATATGTTTTTGAAATGCGTTTTTTTAGTCCGACTTTGATACATAACATTATTATGAACATATACTGAATAGTTACAGCTTAGAAAATAATATGCCCCAAAGCATCGGTAGCATAATAAATCTTATGAGATTCAGAAATTATTTGAATCCACGCTCATTTCAAGGGATCCTGTCGCAACTTTTTAAGACATCCTGTTCAATCATTTTAGGAAATTGGAGAAAGTGTTCTGAAATAATTTGATTCTATGTTATTTCTCGAAATCTGCATTTATAGTGTGGTTGAATAGACTCAGAATATTTTTCTCCATAATGATAAATTTTCTTTTCGATGCAGTACTCTCAATATTTACAGTTTCTTCATGAAATAAAAAATCCACAATTAGTTTTAAACTGACATTGATATTATGGACTGTAAAATTTATCAATTTAAATACCTGACGTGTATACTTATTTTTAGTTTTAAGCACATGTCTCGATGAATAGAGTTTCTCTCTCCTTTCTTTGGAGGTTCAAGTAGTTACCTGAAAATACTTTGAAGGTAATCCATATCGTAATAAATTAAAAAGATAACGTATGAAAAATTATATTACAAATAAATTTATTGCCTGTAAATCTTGAATGCGTTTTCTTGCATATAATAGAAAATATTTTAAATCATACTGTAAAATTAGGATAAAAGAGTATGGCTAAATCATGAGCTAATATCATTCATTGCAACATCATATATAAAAATTAAATTTCAAATTAATAAAGATGTATTCCGTCAATTCGGATGATGCATTTAATAATATTCATTTTTTATCTTGTTCATTTCTACTTATTTATTTCATTGAAAGTCCGAAGCAGGTATATATTCAATCAAAGAAATTGCAAAAAGTAAAAACAGCATGCCTTCAAAAATTTATCTTAGCATATAACAAAAAATAAAAGTGACAGATTCTATTAAGAACAAATCTATAACACTAAATGATATCAAAATATCGAAAATATATATTTTCTTTTCCAAAAATGTCGACCGACTCTACTAATGATATTCTTAATAGAATAATGCAATCATATTATATAAAAATGCAATATATAATCTTTTAAAATTGCTTATATAACTTTTTAAATATAGAAAAAAAATGCATAGGTTGTTCGAAGATTTTTTGCTGAGCTCTCATATAAACTGAAATGAATTCATAAAACTCTTTTGCTCTGCTGGTTCGAGTGAAAGCAAAGGTCTCTTTCCCTGACGCGTCAACGGATAAGAGAAACAGCAGCGTAGACATATCTCAGACAATTACGGTAGAACTAGGAAACATTATTTATAGAACAAACGAAGAAGGATCCAATGAGTGAACCTACAATAATGAAACAAGATGATGTCAGCTTTCGAAATAACCCTGAACACCTCTGAAGCAGTCAAAGGATTTCAGGATAAATTTTGTCGACAGATATTATCTGCAAGGCTGAAATTTTTATTTTATATTGCACTTTAATATTTCAATAATAAATGCGCCTTCCAAAGTTTCAGAGAGACAGCTGAACTTTTTCGTAAATTAAAACAATTTTTTAGCGTTATTGTTTGCGATGATGAAATTTGGATTAGTCTAGAAAATAATTCGGTTTTTGATTTCTTATGAAACATTATTATAAAGATTTCAACCAGTATTATTTTTCATAATAGCAGGTATTCATAAGATATTGTGCAGATAAGTATTATGTAGAGATAAGCAACTTTACCAAAACTTAAAAGGAATAAAAAATATTCAAAATTAAATAAAAATAGACTGGGAAAAAATAATTTAGAAATTTCTGAAATGAAACTTGATAAGAAAAAGTAAATATTTAGATTCATTTATGAAAAAGTTAAGTTAAAAATGAGCAAATATATTTTAATTTATTATGTATCCGAATCAAAAATTAAGCTAAATCTACTTTTTTCTTTTATATAAATCACAAAAACAATAAAATAACTCGTCTTTTTTTTCAATATCATTTAATTGAATTTTCTTTCAGTGCGCATAATTTTTCAATTTTGCATAAAAAGTTAAAAGTTACTTTTTTTATCGACAATGAAATTTAATCTTCATGTTAATGCTGAGTAATAACTAGTTAATATTTTTTTGATATTCTTTGTTCATGTATTTTGCATCATGTTCCATAACAGAAGTAATAAGAGTTATATCTGAAGTTTATAATACGAAATTATAAAGAATTTAAAATACTTTAATACCAAATTCTAGTTTATTAAACAAACAATAAAATTTCAATGAATGCAAAACATTTCTTTAAACTTAATAAATTAGAAGGAAAATTAATTACAAATTAACATGAATTTTCCATAAAAATTCAAAGATTATTCATTCATGATTAACTAAATAATCGATATCCCTGTATAAAAAGTGATTTTTATAATAATTTTAATCATGATTTATCGTCTATATTTTAACATTCATTCTCTTGAGATAAAAATGTGGATAGTAACTAATTTTTAAACAATCAATATTTCTATGCAACAATGAGTGATTTTTATAGAAATTTTAATCACGATTCATCGTCTATATTTTAGCATTCATTCAGATAAAAATGTGTACATTAACTAAGCTAATTTTTAAGCAATCGATATCGTAATGTAACAACAAGTGATTTTATAGAAATTCTAATCACGATTCATCGTCTATATTTTAACATTCACTAAGATAAAAATGTAGACATTAACTAAGCTAATTTTTAACTATATTTTCATTTCATTTTTTTCCCTATCATAAGACCGACTTTTATATATACACACTTGGTGTTTAAAAAATTAAAGATAAATAATAACCTCCGTTTGCGATTCAAAAGTAAAATGAAACTGCTAGGAAAATCTGTAACATTGATGTTTTTTAAAGGTTTAATTGATAAAATAAGAAATGCATGAAGCAAAAAAAAAAAAAAAAAAAAAAACCTTAGTTAAATTACCAGTGGCTCACTGAAAAAAAAAATTCCGCAGGGGTAAAAAAAGCATATTACTTTTACATCTTACTTTTTCATTACAAGTACTTTTTACGTATTTTTTCAGGTTCTTGCAGATTAAGATTTTCTTCCTTTTATCATGAATAACATTTCTACAACGGAACTGAGGATTTAAGTGTATTTTTTATGTACATTTTTTTCATTCGTTATTTTCCTTTCCTTTTTTTGCTGTTGTTTAGAAGAGTTTTTGGTTAGCCAAAATGAATGGTATTTTTTCATTTCAGTTGCGGCGTGGTGGGTTTGAGTGTCATCTGCTTTTAGCAAAAGATGTCTCCATCTTTGAAGTTTTCATGTGGGCCAATGCATAAAGTAGTCCAATTAGAAATAATTGTGATAGGGAAAAATTTACTGCTTGATTGAATTTTTCGTATTCATCCTCCTCTAAAAATAGATGCTAAAAATGTAATTATATAAAGTTATCTCATAGAAACGCGGAAGCTCTTGAAGATTAATAATGGTCATTTAATGAGCTTCACGGAAGGGAATGAACGTGTATTCTAAAACTATGCAGCTAATAAAATTAAATAAGCTTATTTTTGTCGCTTCATAATTCACACAATTAGTATTAAATGCTATATTATTGTTAGGTACTGTTTTTCTTGTATTGTTGTTTTTTGTTTGAATATAGGCACCTTTCCCATAAATTTTATTCTCTTCCTATTTGAACGCATTTTTCTTGAACAGCATAAATAAAAAAAAAAGACTAATTTTAGAAAAGCAATAAAAATAAATCCAATTAGTTATTGAAGCGTTTTACGGATTTACATAAGAATGAGAAATTTTCTAATCTTGATGGGTAATAAAAGACATTTAAAAAAGCTAAAAAGAAGAATCGACGTATATTTTATAAATTTGGAGATAATAAAATTAAATAGCAATTGTTTTTGTCATTTAATATTATTCACAGATAGAATAAAGTACTATTCTAATGTTGCACATATTTTTTGTTAGTCATTGTGTTTTATTTGTGTTAAGTTACTGTTTATTGATTTCTACTTTTTAAATTCTTGTGTATCAATTCTCTTTCAGGAATAGCGTTAATAATTATAAACTAATTTTGGAAAAAGGAATGAAATAAATCCAAATTTGGATTTTTAATCGAGATGGTGCTCAGTCAAAATTATGTACTACTTAATTCTAATCTACTCACTTTGATTTATAGCTGTACTTTTATTTCAGTAAGGCTGTATTATCGGTACCAAATCAATTATGCGCTATTTAGTTTTAACGTACACATTTTGATTTAGAACTGTGCTTTCATTTTAGTAAAGCAGCATTATCGGTTCTGAATCAGTAATGTGCTATTTAGTTTTTACCTACACATTTTGATTTAAAACTATACTTTCATTTCTATAAGAATGACATTAATGGTTTCGGATCCAATTTATTATCAATTACACCAGGTATAATTGAGTTTTAACTTTTTTAAATTATGGTATAAGTTGTTGGGAAAGTAAAAGGAATAATTTTGGTAATTTATTAATTGTATTAGTTAAATTGAGTTTTATTGGGGCGTAATCACTAGATTTGAATTAAAGTCTTAATAAGACACTCTCATTTGAGTCTAATGGCAAAATGCCTTTCCCTGCCTTAAATTATAAACATCCGATTATCTGAAACCACCCAAACTGCATTAAGGAGTTAATTTAAAAAAAGATATAAATAAATTTTTCATCAATAAGATTGTTGTTAAACTTATGACTAAGCATTTGCATACTGTCTTGCGCTTAATTATTTTAATTTTTAAACGAAGTCGATGTCATTTAATGATTACTAAATTTCATAAATTTATGAATTTTTCATAATTCTACTGAGCGGATTATACATAACAACAAATTTCATAGATTATTAAATTTGATATTTTTTATCTGAAAAATGGTTTTGTATTAGCTGTCGAATGATAATACAAAATTTTCAGTATAATATTGTTACATTCTATTGAAAACAGGATGGAACATAATTCAAGCGTGATTTTCGAAACTTAAAACAAGGGGTGAATAAAGCTTCTAATGGAATGATTCGATTTTCGATTTTCCGGAATGAAGAATCAGCAACATTGACACAGCTTAGCATTACTATTTAGAAAAATGAACCTACGGTAGTAACTCTAACTTGATATTTAAAAACTCAGACGTAAAATAGAAGTGGAACGTCATCAAATGGAACTGCAAACAGCATGTGTAGGATTCTTGCTCCCAGAACAAGTAAGACAAAAGAATGGAAGAAGGCTGTATGCCATGGCATTGTGCCTAAATATATCCTTAAATAAATAAATGAACGAGTTACACCATACACTTGTGGTTAACTCTCTCATTATGAAGTTGGGACAATCTTTATTCAGCTCATAGCTAGAATAGTGCTCTCAGCATCGCTGTGTATTTTTAAATAATCCTTCCCCTTCAACATCTGAGTTAAAATCCTAAATCAACTCAGCATAAAAACTCAAGAACTTTGAACTGAAATGATAATAATGAACGCAAAATAGAATAAACTGGATTGGTCTTCCCGAAACTTTATCGCATACTCTTTAAAAAAAATAGTTTGTTCCTCCCCCTTTCCCATATAAAATTATGGATTTTGGCTTTGGTCGCAAATATTTTGCATGGTGTTGGTGAACGGTAATTACGAAATATATATCTTAGGCTTGAATATAATATTTTTACTCAATATATCATGAAAATATCCATTTTGGACATCTTTTTGCCAACCGGTTGGCACCAAAATTTGATAGGAAACTATAGCTGTAGTCACAAGCCAGCATTTCGAATTTCATTGATTTAAGTCTTTAGATTTCTGAATTATTGCGGTTACAAAAATATAGACTGACAAATAGTTAAGCGCTTGATTTCATTCGAGAGTGAATAAGAATTTATATTTATGATGCTTAACCTGCGTACCAAATTTTATCTGCATAACTTATCACATTTTGTAGTTATTGAGTTCACTTGTACTCGATTAGTCAGCTAGGCAGACTTTCTATAAATGAATTTCGCTCAAAATTTTGAAAAATCGACAAATGTGATCATTAGTCCATGCACCGAATTTCATCCGTCGAGCACAAAGCGTTTCTGAATATTGTGTTCACAGACAGATGGACATACATAATGCCAAAAATATATTTTTCGAACTCATGGAGATCTAAAACGTGGAGATTCGTCAATATCTTGAATTCAGATTTTTATATGTTTGCAATACACACGCGAAACTAAAAAAAAAAGTGCAATTTGCTACGAAATAGACTGAAAGAAAATACACTCTTCTTGTGCAGCAATTGCAGTGTATAAGAATATTTAGTTAATATATAATATGTGATATCAAATATTATAAGTCATATAAGTCTGAAAGGATTATATGTTAGCCAGACAGAAAATATGGCGCCTCTAGAGGAATACTCACAGAAATAATAACGTGGAATCATTGTAAATAATTAGTCCCACATGATTTCTTTATATAATACAAACAGTCGCTAGAAACTCTGCGAGGGAATCGATAAAAAAATATTATATCTTCCAAATATTCCAGTAAATTAGTATACGCATCTTCTTAGATGCTATTGAAGATATTTATCATATAGATAAGGAATACTGTTTCCTCTTTTTTTTCTTAAATATCCATATAAGCATTAATAATTTTAAACTTAATGTGTAGAATGCGATTTAATACATTGAGGCAAGAAATAAGCAAAATATAAAGTTTATGAAGCTCAAAATCTTGAAGTTGCATATGTCATTACATATAGTAGCCAAAAGCATACATGCAAGGATGGCACTAATATGCTGCATTCAATTTTAAATGAATTTGAAGTGATATTGATAAAGGATAAAAAGGATTTCAATTTTCTGTTTAATTCTTTTTAGGATGTGTTTATGAATTTTAAAAGCGGAACAAATTTTACGATGACTAGAACATCATATATAAGCTGTCATAGTGGAAAGAAAAGCATTAAAATGCTACATGCAGTTTTAAGAGAATTTGAAGTGATATCACAAAGACATAAAATGATTCTGATTAATTCCTTTAACAATCTGTGCGCACTTTCAAATTAAATTTATGATAATGTGACTGCAACGTTTGATTGGATTAAGACATCACAATAATATTGATGGGAAGATTGCAAGCATTTTACAACTCAACCGCCCCATATTTCGAAGGATGATAGTAGATGAGATGGAAATATGGCTGCATCCCATGATTCGGAAAACGCACAAATCATCTGCAATGTTAATGCGAAACTTCCCTGAAGCAATCCTACTGATCCAATCCTTTCTGTAGCAGATGGGTCAATCAAATGAGCCTATTGGAATTAATTCAAAGCGTATTGCTAACAGAAAAGTGGAATAAAGCAGAATTGTTGAAAATTCAATATAAAGATTTGATGATGAAGATATGATATTTTTGAGTTTGATTTTATAATTGTAGGAGAGAAAGACATAAGTTAAACAGATAAATTTTCAGTGTTTCTAAATTGTGAAAGGATTTTGCACTTTTTAAGAAGCAAGAGGTTTTTTTCCCAACAGGAGATCATGAAATTTATAACAAATGTAATACGAACAAAAATAAAATACAATGTCGAATATTTAAATGTTTTATAACAAGATTCATTGGCATAAATAAAAATAGGCTTAAAATCCCATTTTATATGCCTTATCATCATTATGATATTTTCCAAAGCATTGAGATATTGTTTCAAGTTCTAAAATTATTTATTTGTTTTAAGGAGTATATTAAGAAAACGGATAAATCAACTATTTATAGCTCCATTTTTTTGTTTAATAAATTTCTAAATTATTAGATCAAGTTTTTCTCTGTCATATAATAAACGATATTAATACATTCTCCATTAATATTTAAATAGTACTATTAAGTATCCTATTTTCTAATGACGATTTTAAGTAACTAATTCTAATTTTCATTCAGTTATCCAATTTCAAAATTCAGTACATAAATAAATTACTAATTTATATGAAGACGTCTTGCATTCATTTAATTTGAAATATTGTGCAATAAATAAAAATGGAAGAAGTTGTAAATTTTAAATAATTCAAACTGTGGCTGAGTTATTATATATTTAAATAAAATTAATTTTTCCGTTGAAATTGCAAATATGTAAGTTACCGGTACCATCATTTTCAAAATATTAACTCAAAAAAGATATAACCAAATATTACTCCATTTACACAAATTTTCTTCAAGGAAAGATCTTTTTCCATTCATTGAATCTTTTTTCAAAACTCTCTGTATGATTAAATTATTTATTTATCGAAACAATCCTTTTATATGTTTAATCTGAAATTAAAATATTGCTTAACAAAATTTTTCGTTCCGTCTGATATGAAAAGTTTCAAATTATCCTAATTGAATTATTGTGTTATGGAACAAAGACTGTTATTCATTATTGATATAACTATTTTTCCAGCTATCAGCTTTATTCTGTTTAAGAGGGTTCAATTTTAGAGGTTGTTTTGATTTAATTCTAGGAGTTGCTTTAGATCGAAACATATAAATCAAGAAAATGCTAAGATTAGATATGGACATAGTAAGAACTTTTAATAGACATATTGAAATAAATATAAATTTTGATACGGCAGCAACAACTTTAAATTCGCAATTAGGGAAATTTCTCTAAAAATTTCGTTAAAGCATTTAACTGTATTTTGCTACAATCATCATTTAATCATCATTAATTGCTACAATCATCATTTAATATCATCAATGGTTGAAGAACAATTTAGCATTTCCATTAACAAAATAATAATAAAATTTAAAAAAAATTTAATTCGAATATATTAAATATTATTCAATATTTATACAGCATGTCTTTGTATAATCATAAAAAGTTCGATACAGATAACTGAATTTAATTAATTAAGACAAAGCTTTTCACAGCTTAAAATTCACAAGAGCCAAATTTCATGACATATTGGAATGCAAAAATTCTGAATTTAGTTCAATAAACAATTTTTTAATTGATCAAGAACTTCTTCAAAAATGACCGGATAATCTATATTGTCAATAAATTGTTCTCTTGAGGCATAGATAAATAAAATGTTTCATTTTAAAGCGTATAATAGCTTTTTATTTCAAAAATATCTTTCACATATAGATTTCCAATGCACAAGCCCAATTCAATCAATTGTGCAACCATTTCATCACAGAAATTGAATGATTGTTTGCAAAAGGAAGGTAGCTCCAGGCGTAGCTTTTGGAGAATTTTGAATTACATGTATTATTTTGTATGGAAAAAAAGCTTTCTTTCATTTGATTCAAGTAATATGTAACTCCAATAGTTTATTTCCGTTTCATTCAAATTATTGAGATGTCTGTCTCGTTATTTTGTGCTTGGTAGAGGTGGCTCCTGGAGCTTTTCTTCCCTTTATGTTTAGCAACTTTCAGTAAGGTACCCCCATAGCGTACTACTACCACCGTTTTTCTCCTTTAATGTTTAGTAACTTTCAATAAGCGTACTCCCCTTCTCTTGCATTTAAGATTGCAAAATATTTTTATATAATGGTATTATCTTGTAAGTAACCTTAATCAAATATGTGAATTATGGCGAATCAAGCTTAGAAAATGCCCTAAATCAGCCTGATGTTACTGAGGAGAAATATGACAATTGAGAAATATAATTCTCTGTTAGTTAAACCAAAATATAGGCAGTGTTTAGATAGAAGATCCTTTTATGTAAAGTATTATGATAATTTATTAATTTTTTTAGTCAAATCTTTTTCCTAGACATATACAGAACATGCATTTTGTGGCAAAAAAGAAGTAATTTTTGCAATCCTATATGTGCCATATGGAAGATATATTGGTTAAAATTTCTTTTTATATATGTAAAAAAAATTAAGAAAATCTATCAAAAAGAATAATTGCACGAAACTTAGAAATTTGATTTTTCAAACTTTTTTTTACAATTTTCCAAAACCCGAAAAATTAGATATATTCTTCTTTTTATAGCAAACTCTTCAATTGAACAAAATTATAGGTAAAAAGAAAGTCTTTAATTGAAATTTTAACATGTTTTATCAATAACTTCAATAAAATATAAGTTTTGAAATAGTTAATACCATTAATTAAAAAGTGCATAGGAAATCTTTTCAAAGGCTTTCTGTTGAAAAGACATGATCAGTATTTAAATCTGAAAAACAATTAATTCCTCCGTGATGTATTTACACCCCGTAGAGAAGTTGGAAAATATTGCTATTGCTATCTAAGTATCGACAGTTTAATTCGCAAATATTGAATGACGGACAGAAGCATTTATAATGAAGCTAAATTGAGTCATTTTAATCATTAACACCTCTTGTTACCAGACGCTCTGATGTCACTAACTTTCCTCTGATGTTTCAATTCTCTGCACTTAATCGCTCTTGTCTAATACCATTCGAGCTCGTGTTTATGACCCAACTCCTTTTTAATTTATGCTCTTGTTACTACAGAACGCGATGGTTTATTACGAGGAATATTCACTTAGTTAAACGTCATTTTTGAACAAATGGGCCAATTATTTTGCAAGGT
Source organism: Argiope aurantia (assembly GCA_026543865.1). Classification (NCBI taxonomy): domain Eukaryota; kingdom Metazoa; phylum Arthropoda; class Arachnida; order Araneae; family Araneidae; genus Argiope; species Argiope aurantia. Next base: position 128,079 of record JAPMOR010047583.1, on the reverse strand, counting down.
AGGGTCATTATTTTCTAATCTATCCGCTACTTCTTATGAATACTAATACAATGTTTCAAAAGAATGAGAGATGGAAGATTTCAGATACACCACTTAAATTTAACTACAAGAATAAATATTTATCTAGTATACTTTCTAATAAAATGAATTCACATTTATAGTTAACAAAATTAGACTGAGAAGTACTAATTTCTTTTATAATTTAAAAAATTTAGTGAACAGCATTATTGAAGTTAAATATTGTGTAAAATGCATATTGTCTATTAGAAATCAACTTTTAAAAAAAGAATTATTGCTCGAATATATAGCAATAAATAATAATAGTAATTGATAGAAAATTGTCTAATTATATAGAGTCTCTGGCACAAGAAAGCAAAGTTAATTTAAAATTCGTCGCATCGGCTTCTGAGTCACTAAAAACAAATATATTTAATTTTATAGAAAATATTATGTAAAATCATCTGGTGTATCAAAAAAGGGCAGAAAAATTTTAATCTTTGTTTTTCCAGAAAAAGCCATTTTAAGCGAACAACACAGAAATAAAGAAAACCTTAGGAGGACAATGGAAAATTTTGCATGAAAGGTCTGTTGGACACTCTTATCATGTTTGCTGAAGCTAAGAAAAGTTCGTCAAAAGAGTAAAAAAGGTTTTGAGTGGCAATTTTTTAAATTAGATTTTATAAAAAGACATTGTTACAAGTAGTCGCTATATCCGAGATTCATGATAGTGGAATTTAAATACAACAGAGAAGAATCTAATTATTTCTGAGGTTAGAGAAATTAATTTTACAAATGAAACAATCCTTTTTGAAGAAAGAGAAATCTAAGAAATTCTTTTTCACGAATTTAGAATTAAAATATGAATTTTATTAAAGTAAACTTCTTAATAGATATCAATACATTACGGAACGTTCCAAGGAAAGTAAGCATCATCACAAGCCATTTTAATGAATGGCGCTGAATATTAAATAGGTTTAGTTTACGATTCGCAGAGAGAGAAAACTTTAAATAATAAAATGCAGTTTCCGGAGTTTAAATAGCTTCGGAACTTCAGTCTTCAAGAAATGTCTTCCGTGTTTTAATATAAAACTGTCGCAGTCTTGAATGACTAGAGAGCCCTATTCTGTTGCATCCATAAAATAAATCCGTTTTAATATCAGAAACTTCTCGTGTATTTTTTGGAATTGTTATTTCAAGCCATTAGTAACCAAAATCTTGTGGTTTAAAAAGAAATATAAGCATTTAAATAGTCTCACACAGATCTTATCATCAATGGGAATTAGAAATTTACCAAAATTAAAGTACCATGCATTTGTGAGCAGTTTAAATGAATCGACGTTTCTGTTCAATGCTTAATTATATAAGCAAATATGCGTGAACATGGTTTGTGATAACATGTGTGACCATTTTCACAAACTATATGGAACATACCAGGGTAACAGCTTAAATGATTATATCATATGCGTAATACGTTAAATGAATGAAGAGTCAAGCTGGTAATTCATAAGCCGTCAAGTTCTAACATTAAAATAAGTTATTTAATTACTGTGCAACAATGTGTAAATATCTCTATAGTAATGAAAATCCGATGAAAGCTCTTTGAAGATTCTTCTGTTAATTGACTTTCATTGTATTTCCCACCAGCATAGCATTATGTACAGAAATAATGAATGAAACTATTATTGGATAATCACCGTTTCAAATAAAATGAAAATTTCGATTATAATTGCTTTAAAATAAATGGAGGGATTTAGTTGACGGTTTCAGACTGAAAGGATGAGACATTGGCGTATATCAGTTGCTATAATTAAAACTGTTAGAGTAATTAACAAGCATTAAAGTAATTATTTTACCGCCATTTCAACCCAAAACGAGTTTTCCATATTAATGAAGTGTAATCTCTAAAAGCCGCATTTTAGGCTGTAGATTTTGCCGAAATTTTATTGTCTTTTCAAAATAATCTTCATAAAAACTGGAAAGGAATGTTTCGGTCGAACCAATACGAAATATTTAAAAACCGTCGAAACGTTGTCGTGTGTCGTGTATATATATATATATATATATATATATATATATTTTTTATAACATTTATATAAATATATATATATATATATATAATAAAATTTTCCTTTTCATATGTTTTAGGGTGCCAACAATTTTTTATTAAATATGATTAATAAGACCGGAGAGCCGAATAAAGAGTTAGATTGCAAAAACATACTTATTGAATCAAATTGTTCCCTATATTTCAAATATTTTAAAGTATTGGAATCATATGTCTATTGCTGGTGATTTATAAATTAGTTACGTTACCACGATAAAAGTGGACACACTTTACAAAGGCCAAATTTAGGATTTAATTTCTAAAACGATGATGGCATATCTTGCATTTACTTTAGCATGCCTCATAATCAGAGATGTTCTTCATACTTGTAAATGCGAAAATTACGAAGAATAAGCGAAAAAATCTGGTAACAAGACTCCAGTATTCCCAAAGATGATTCTTAATACTTTTTTATTATTAGCATAGTACTACATATATATATAAATTACACAAAAGGAAGAGAATAAAAAGAGAGAGAAATTCAATAGAGTAATCGAACTTAGCATTGAAAACCGATATTAATATTTTAAAGTAATACACGCTTAAAAGAAGAAAGAAAAAGAAAATATGTTTAAGGATAACCAGGGAGTCTAGTTTTAAAATATTTTTCTAGTCTCAAAAAAGGAGCCTTACTGTTCAGACAAGAATAAAGAGGTGTTTATGTAGAAAATGAGTAACTTTTTCTATATAAATGTTTTGCTAAACATGACTACAAGATCACGGTACTGTGCTGCTTTCCACGTGGATATATTAATTTTGTAACTGAGCCGATATTTTTGTACCCTCCTGAGCTACAGAGCCTTTTTAACCAAAAAAAAAAGAAAAAAAAAAAGAAATATCTGCTAGTTATAATCAAAATACCTATTTCAAGGAACTCATAAAGCTATCACGTTCATTTTGGTCGAATCAGTGATCTTGGAAATATATCGTTTTTGGGATAGCTTCTTGAGCAATTGATAGCCGAAGGCTGCTTAACCTTTTGTACTCTAGCATGGGCGGGAAACCTTTAATGAATCTTTTCCCTTCTTAACGATCGTTGTGCACACAAATGGTTTTTGGAGAAATCGCCGCGATTACCAGAACCACCAGCAAGCGAGGTTGATTTTTGTTTTGTTTGACTTGTAATAAGAAGGAACAATAGATGAATTTCATTCATATCAAGCATAAGACAATAACACCGTAATTGATATCCGAAAGAGTTATAAAGTATACTATTTGATTTGTTTCACACAGAGCGCTAATTCGTGGAGTTATAGCTTTTGTTAAATTTCATTATTTATATACGTTAGTTAATTGCGAAATAATTCTTATTTATTCTGTAAATGAGTATATTTTGTTATTTCTGAGGGCTTTTTTATGTCTCAGATAAAAGTTTGAAATGAAGTGATGGTTTGTTGTTATTGTATCTTAATATGAATATCAGATCTTTTTTCATAAAATTAAAGAGATTATAATTGCTAAAACTCCCATTTGCATGGTAATGGATAGCTTTTATATGAATCCAAATAATTAAAGATAAAGTGTGCGAATTAAATTTACCGTCTTTTGCAACTGTATACATGACTGGCGTGATTTTTTTTTGTTCATGATCAAAATTCAACTTTAGAATTGTATATATTTCATATATAATTATGTTTTTTCTAAATGTAACCCTATTACAGATGCCTATACACATATGGTTGCCATTTTCAGAAAGTCTGTCTGCAAACTGTTTAACAGAATTATCAGAAATTGAACTGAACTTTGAATTGAACTGAAGTAGAATCATGAATGTTACATCTATTTAGTATGTATAGCATGAATATCTCCGAGGAAGAGTTTGTATTGAAATTTTCTCCACATATGTAATAAAAAGATTCCTGAGCGATCATTTAAGAATGTCAAATGAAACGACTTTTAACTTATATATAACTCAAATAATTAATTTTTTAAATATTTTAAATTTATATTTTTATATTTAATTAATGAACTTCAAATATATATCGACCTACTTCCATCATATTACAAAGCTGTTAACTTAACAATTGCTACTATTAACAAATGCTGGTGCTAACTTAACAATTGCTACTGTTAACTTAGCAAATGTTGCTGTTAACTTTACAATTGCTGCTGTTAACTTAACAAATGCTTAACGCTGTTAACTTAGCAAACCTTTCACTTGTATGCATATAAATGCAGAAATTTTATGTAGAAACCATAGCATCTAATTAATTTTGTATTATCATGTTTCTGCTTGGAACATATAATTCGTATAAATATTGGTACTTTCATCATTTCAGCGTATATTTATTAAAAAGGCATGTAAATATTATTATATTAAAAATTTGATATTTTTACAGATAGGATCTTCTCATGGCTTTTTCTTTTCTTTTCTTTCTTTTTTGAAAAATTATGAAGAAATATAAATGGGCTATCTCGCCATTATTAAAGTGAAGTCAGTACGCAAATTATTCTGAGCATGCATTATTTAAGGAATAAAATCCTATCTTCATGACTTCATTAATCATAAGTGTCTGCTGGAGATAAGTTTTTCTATTTAAATTATTTGCAATTTCATTAAAAGCTACATAATTTGGGTTGCTAAAGTGAAAAACTAAACACTACTTTTGAACATATAATTTTTACTCTGTAAAAAGAAATAATTTTTCGCAACGAATCTCTCTCTCTCTCTTTTTTTTTTTATCATGAAGAATGGAATTCCAATATTTGTATTCTTTCATTAAGGAGAATGAAAACGTTTGAACAATGGAAGCATATCACCTCTTTAATTCCATTGATTTTTCAGCAGTCGAATAATGTAGTAGTTAAAAAATGGTAAGACTGAGAAACGGGTTGATAAAATAACACATCATTTTCATTTTCTTTCTAGTAATTTTCCTTGAGTGGAAAGAGATATTATAGTGTAACGGCAGATAAAAACATAAGTGATTAATCAAATCAGTATTTTCAGATTTCATGTTTTTCCACTTGCCTTTTTAGCTACTGGAAGAGGAAGGATTTTGAAATGGATTGTTGACTCCATATTACCAGATTTTACTAGTTCAGCATTTTTAAAAATCATTTCTGTTTTTTCAGCTGTATTTGAAAGACCAAACGATTGTTTGGATTTTGTAAAATCTAGTGAGATTTGTTTTAAATAAAATGTTTTGCTCTTTTTCAGATTGCTTTGCCACAAAATTTGTTCTGATTGTTTTCAATAAATAAAAAAACAAATTGAATTCAGCAGCTGATTTTTTAGCTTCCCGCGCAAGAACTGTTCGCTACAAAATCCTTTTTCTAATCATAAAACTTATTGGAATATATTTCAATCGCGATTTTGCATATCAGAATGCCAAGAAATATTTTTATATTTAACGTGTTAATGTTAACACACAATACCTATTTGCGTCTTTTGGCATATCTTTTGTTGCTTTTAATATAACATATTTAGCCATCATGGATTGATCTGATTTAATTGCTTCATTTATTCTGCTTTAAAATAACCACTTCAAAACTGTTATAACTGTATCATATTCTGAACCTATTTTTTTAAACTATGAAACAGTTTAAGTAATTTCATTTCTATAATCTACACAGATATATTCTAATCCAGTGAATTTCTAATTTGGCAACTTTCTAATTCATAAATAATGCTAGCCGAGTCTGCTATTTAAGAGTTCAATGATTCGAAGCCCGCTGAGAAAAATTAGGATCTTTTTAACTAGTAAAATATTTTTTTTTGATTAGGATAAAAGAAATTTTACTGCCTGAATCCTAAAAGATTAAAGTTTGAAACACAAGCATTGTAATCCTGATAACTTACAGAGTTTCTGTAACAAATTTTATTTTATCGCTTTAGCTCTTTTTGTAAACCAAATCATATTGAATCTGCGCAATCTATTTTACTTGATCAATTAAATGTACTAAACTTTCCTTTTTTCTTCAGTATACAATAGTGTATAAATAAGATTTGTTTTGGAACTATACTTCGAAACAAATTAAAAATCTGCAAAAATCGACAAAAATTTCAAAATAAATACATGAAAACTTATCTTCGCTATAAACATAACATTTTAATCTACGATAATAGAAGAATTTATTTTTTTCAATTAGTTGAAATATGTCAGTTAAATACCAAAAGCACTTAAAAGAACTTTACTAAAATGTGAAGAAAAAATACTGTTATGGATGTCGTGAGAAAAGTTCATCGATCAATTTTGAGGAGAAAAATATAGGTGGAAATAATTTTTTTTATAAAAGAAAGAGTACCAAAAGGATTCAAAACGCGTGTATAAAGAAAAACATGACAGATCTCCAGATACGTTGTTGAAGATTAATTGCTGAAATTTTTTTCCAAGATTTGTCGAAAACTTGTGCTAATATTGTTTAAACACGAACAAAGAAAGGAAATGGATGATTACACAAGGCTGAATGTGAAATATGATAGCTCTTTGAAGAGATTAATAGGTCTATTTGGTCAAGGAAAAAATTTAAAATACAGAAACCTAGCTATTTAAGCTATTTTCTTTTTACTACGGTTTCAAAAAGTAATTATTTAATTTTTCTTATAGAATAATGCTTGTAGAATAGTAATTCAAGGTAATCTTTTGATTGCGAATAAACAAAGCAAATATAACTAAAGGCAACACAAGTTGACTACATGGAGAAAAATAAGTGTTGTGCCATTAAATAGTTTTGGATATGATCCTCCAGCATTAAAAAAAAATAATCGATGCATATAAAATAATTTAGTTTAAAATACCAACAATTGATATTAAATACAAAAAAAAATTAAACGCATTTAAATAGCAACCATTCATGTTTTTTCTAAACAGTGTCAATTTGCATTGTCTTTTGCTATAGCTAAATTACCATAGAATAAAGAAAATATATTGTCTTTATATTCACGTAATAAAAATGCATAAAAGTAACAATAAAGCATATACAATGTTTTACCAAAGAATTAGTTGATATTTTTAGCATAACAATATCATTCGAAATTTCCTTTTATAGTTTATTACAATGCAAAACTACAGGGGTAACAACCTTAAAGGGATTAATCTCCAACGTTGTACATATTGCAGTAATCTCTGCAGCAGATGCCACCAAGACTCACTGTGAAAAGATTCTTCTAAAGGAAAAGATTAATGAAGACAGTTAAGCAGATTAGTCGGCCATGAGTACTTACTTTTGAGTTAGCCTCATAGGAATCCCTTTAGGAGAAGTGTATTAAAAGAGATTCTACTTACTCGTAAATATAATTCCACCATTCAAAGGGAAGTCAAAGCTTTTGCATATGTGACTAAAAATGTTACTTACCTAAGCTCTTTAAGTAATGTTTACTGTCTTGGCTCTATAAGAGGTAAAAATGTGTTTATTTTCTTCTCTCAAGAAACTGGAGACTAGTTTGGAGTCTGAAACACATCTTTAGAGAAAAGCGATTATTTCGAAAAATTTTGAAGAATCATTTGATGATATATATAACGCTCAAATCGTATTATAGCCAGCGTTATTATAAATAAAAGAATGAAAAATATTTTCTAAATATAACACAGCATCGAAATGGAATGAAATATGACGTATCAGTTTTCATTTAAATAATCAACATTTCTATATCTTACATAATATATGTTTTCTATGCATTCTACACTGATTAATTTAACAAATAAAAATATTTTGAAATAAAAGCAATATTAATGGAAAATAGATTCACAAAAACTAAAGTGATTAATAAATCTCTAATAGACTAATTATGAAAAAGAAATCTTTTGCCGAATTAATGTATGGAAAACCTTAAGGGAAAATATAATCTTACATAATATATGCTATTTGCATTTCCAGAAATTTTACCATACCGAATAAAAATTATTTAAAATGAAAAAGAAGGTTTTAATAGGTTTACAATAAAATAAATTCTTTAATATTAAATCGGTTAATGTCAAACGACACTTAATGGATTATTAAATATAAATCATCTGCAGAATTAATTTTGGAGAACCTTTTAAGCGAAAAAAAAAAAAAAACAGAGCAGCTGAATTTATTTTTGAATAATAATTCCTTTCCCATTTTCCGCATCTACAGTTTCCGAAGCTATTTTTTTTATTCATTGAGTGCTGATTGATTCATGGAATTGCTTTCAGAATTATGTTACAAAAATACTTACTAAGGAATTAAAAACATTTAACGAATGAACAAACAAATATTTTATTGTTTCGAATTCTATTTGCTTCTGTTAGAGCAAATTAAATTAGATCTTTTAAACGAGCAGCTTTTTTAAAAGCGTTTCTTGCATTTAATCAGATAAATTTTTATTTTATAATGGTTTCAATCTTTAAAGAATATTTTTTCTTTTCGTTTCGGTAAAATACAAGCAGCATTTTAATTTGTGTAGCTCCAGTTGTTTAGTCTAACGTTTTTTTTTTTTGTTTTTTTTCTCTTTGTAAAAGTGTTCTGAAACATTTTTTAAAAAAATTAACCGTGAATGTAAACAAAGCGTAATAAATCAGAAAAATCGCTCAACATCATTTAAGTAAAACGAACGATTAGAATCATTTAGAGTTTACATTTTATGAGAATATAATTAAGAATTTCAACACATTTAAATGCACTCTTTGATCATTAAAGAAAAGACATTTTTCAGCTTTCTGCAAAAGTTTTTAAATGCAGGTAATATTTTAGAGTTTGATTTGCTTTCTCACAAATCATTATCGGAAACGTATTATGTTAACTAGATGAATAACTTATGACTGAAGTTCTTTTAACAAAATTGCTGAAGTAAGAATCTTAATAATCGTATTTTCAACCTCATAAGAAGTTCATTAGGAAAATATCTAGTTTATCTGAATGTTGGGATTTTATTAGAATGGAAAAGTGGGTATAAATAATTTAAGGACTGTACGTGATATTCATACAGATTAAAACATTTGCACAAATGCATTTTTTCTCTCCATGAATAACAATAGCATCATGGGATAATTAAATCAACGGTCATATGCTGCAATTTGAATTTAAATCACGTGTGTTAGATGATATAAAAACTGAATAAAATGTTAGAGATAAAGTTGAATTACTTTGTTCCTAACATAAAAATATATTTGAAATTGTTCTATTAATATGCTAATTGTTTTAGAAAATAAGTTTAACTTGGCTTATAATTTCACAAGCTCCAATGTTCTGAATTAAAAAAAAATTACAACTTTTTAGATTTACATACATTTTATGCACTTACAGAATTAAATTCTTTAGAAATAAATAAATTTGATTCAATTACAGTTACAATGAAACTGTGAATTACTTCTTCAGTGCTTTTTTAAAAAATGAATTCACAAATAATTTGGAAAGAATTCGTTTTAATCGTAAAGTTAAAAAAAGCAAGTATTCTTTCGGAATAATAAAAAAAGCGTTAAAAAAATGTTTAATTTTTGAATATGACATATTTCTTAATACAATAAGACTCCCACAATGCTGAATCATGAAAGCCGTTTCATAAAAAGAGATTTTATTCAATTCGATTGTTCCAATAGAAATATATTAGTGTTTTGTAAAAATTTAATAGAGGCAATGTAAAACTACTTTCTTTGTTCTTGAGTAAGTTTCAGAAGATTTCTTATAATCTAATTTCTGAATTAACAATTAATATACGGACATATGAAGTCATTTTTGTATGTTTTGTTCATTTATGTACATTTTGCCAACATCAAAATAATTTATGGATTTTTATTTATATTTCTCTTAAAAATTACAAATTTTCAAATAAGTAAAATCTGTTCAAAGATTGAAACTAATGATTTCAAAAACAAACATTGTATATTGAAATCATAAAATAAGCCACAAAATGCATTAAAGAAAGAAGAATTTTTAAGGAAAGGATTTGTGAGAATGCTTTAGTGTAAAGAGCTATTAATTTTTTTTTTAAAATTAAAATATTTTCGTTTGAATTTAGTCTTTTTGAATGAGACAATCTTATATTGAAACTATTAGATTCTCAAACAGTAATAATAATATAAGATACCCATTCAAATTTTGTAGAAAAGAAAGGTGGAGCAATTTCAAAAAGTCAGTGTAGTTTCTGTTTTAAAAAAGCTTGTTACATGGATAAATAAGTAATTTTTCTCAGAAGTAATAATTTCTGAACAAACAATCAACATAAATACATTAGATATTATTGTTCAAGACATTAAGTGTATGTAATGAATTGCATTACTCATTTCTATTAAAAATGTATGCCCAAAATTATAAAGTTCGCTTTGCAATATTAAAATGTTTTATTGAAATCACTGGGACATCTTCTGATTAAAATATATTTGCGCTTTATTTGTTGAACTTAACAATTGTATAATAGTTTTTTTTCTTCCCGAGAAACTTATGTGTATCGATATTGGATTCCTTATATCGTATATCATTTCTTTTTTTTAGCGTTTCAATTATCCACAGTCTGCGTTTCGAAATTTACAGCAGACCCACTTATCGCAAATTTACATCTTTCCGACTTTCAAATTCACTACATTCACAAAAAAAATCGTTTGCGGTTACTTTAAAAAAGGATTTCTTTCATAATTTTGTGCCAGATTTGAATTCGACTGACAACAGCTTAATATGCTAGACAGTTTTTTTATTATGTTGATTCTTCACTAGAAATTTATAGAAAATGTTATGCTTTAATTATTAAAACCTTTAACGAACTACTAATAGCTTTTCTACTTTACATGCATTGTGTTCTATTCACTCTTTCTTTCGCATGTTTCTGCAAAGATCAATAAAGAACCAAGATCAATAAATTATTTAAGTACTGCACTTAATTTTTCTTCTTTTATAACTGATAAATTTTTAAATACATAATCAATTAATTGCAGAATTAGTTGCAGTATTATCAATAACATGCCTAAGCCATTATGAATTTGCCGATGATTCATTATATTGCACTTAAGAAGTCCATCTCTTTAACTCAGAATTTTAAGCAAGAAAACCAAGCAAAATTGCCTATTCTCATTTCCGAAAGACCGAACAAGGGCTAATTGAATGGTTAATCAGATTACTTCCATCTCATCAGCTACTAATTGATTGCCACTCTTTGAACCTAAGACTTTCTATTCAGTATTACTATTAATAGAGGCGTGCTGCTCTTATCTTTAAATTGAATTTAACTTTTCTTACTACTAAAACCTGTCGGCTTTTCACCATCACTAATCTTATCAAAATTATTTCGTAAAGTTAATCTCATGTTTCGAATTCATAATTTATTCTAACTGATAAAAGAAATTTTAATGATAAGTTCAATTCATTTTCGTCGAAATTCATTGCAATGAAATTCTATCTACATCTCAGTAATAAAATACAGCAATATCTACTTTTACAATATATCTCATCCTTCATATATACATAAATGTTTATAATTTAGCATTAAGTTAAGCTCAATCTTGCGAATCGAAAGTTTTGAATTCATTCGTATAATATAAAAGGAATTCTTTTTGATTAAATTTCATTCAATTTGATAAAGACACATATATTTGGAAAACAAGTTTCCCATGAAATGTAATGAAGATGTGAAATCATATGCTGAAGTTTATCTAAGCCATAAGTTCCCAGACAAAACCGAAGGATTAGTGATATTGCCATACAATCTCAACCCTGTAAATCGAAATTTGCATTTTCCCTTTACATCTAATAACCCCTTTCATTCTTTTTATCTATTGCTAATTCTTTCTCAGGCTTTTATTAAATCCTCTTTATGCATTTGATGAAGTGACCTTCATTATTTTTCGACGACAAGACCGAAAACTTTTAGAAGAGCTTAAACGAAGCAGTCTTTATTGCTTCATTTACCAGAAAAGGTTCTAAAATGAGGAGAGAAGAATTGGGCATTAAAAGCAAACTTTCCATCCTCGCTTTAAAAACAAGTTGTTCACGGAAAACCTTCAGTTAGAAATTATTTTACGCGACTACAGCAGTTCGCCGCTTTTCATTCATGATTTTGTGCCTGGAATTTTCATTTTTGGTCATGGACCGGCGCCAAAAGTCCATTATTTTGAGCCTTTCGTCAGGGATCGACTTTTCATTAGAATTGTCGTTTATCAAGACTTCCTTGGTTAGGGAAGGGAATGGTTAGGGGAACATAAAAATGATCGCTAGCAGAGAAGGAATCGATTCTCATTTGTGGTTAAGGCTTCCGTTACTGTTGCTGAAGGATATCGCAAGAGTTTTGGAAAAGAACATGCTTTAAGCCATGATACACTTCCACTAAACTCTCCCCATCATACTGATGGAAGAAGTTTGGATAAATAATTTATTCAGGAGTATAAAGTATTTGAGTTTATGCTTTGATTTTCTTTTCGAAGAGCAGAATTTGGATATTATGTTTTGTTGTTTGTCTTTACTTCTTTGGACAAAAAAACATGATTTGTTTACAATGTTTCAATTTTCACTTGCTTTCAAAAAATGGCACTTAAAATTTCTTTTACAGTGCAGAAGATACCTTACATAGTTATTTTAGTTATTAATTTTGTATTTTCTTGAATACAAAATTTCTTATTTGCATTTTTCTTATTTGAATATTCATTTTTCTACTTTTCATATATTTAAAAACGGAAATAAGAAAAGAATTTTTAGTGATATAAAGATGATATATTTGCAGTTATTTTAATTCATAATCCTTAAACTAAATTTTTGATTGCACAAAAGTATAAGAAAAAGTATTCTCAATTGTTTCCATAGAAACATCTTACTCTGTCATTTTATGATTAAGCCCTTAATAATTTCGGAAATATATTTCATTGATTTTCTCAAAAATGAAATCAACCTTTAGAGAAAACACACAGAATGATCAAATACTACTACTTAAAAATGTATACTTATGTTCCTGTACTTTTATATTGTACACATCTTGAACAGTTATTTACAAACGTTAGAATTTTAAATCCAGAATCCTCTCTAAGAAATTAAAAGTAATGCGATTCAAATAATTCACTTAATATTCTGACCATAATGTGAAATTACTTGATTACAAACTTCGTTTGAGGTTTACAATAGCAATAAGGTGAGTAGACACGTGACATAAAATGATCAATCATTGTCCATTCAGTTCCTTCCGAAACTTTGACAGTCTGTAATTATAAGTACATACTGTTTCCTTAGTTAACAGAAAGTTTTCATAATCATGGATCAAAGTTGGAACTATACTGACAGATCAATATTTTCTGATAAAATGAAAATATCGATTATTTGATGCACAATAATAATTCTTGTATTTGAATTCGACGTACCGATTAAAGAAAACTGCATTTTCTATTAAGGACAACTGATTTAAAAATATCAAATATTTCTAAAAATAATCGTGCTTGCATAAAAGCTAAAATTTAATCTGAAACATAATGCACATTATGTAGGTTTCCATTCAGTAAAACAAATTTAAAGGGTAAAAGCGAAAGCTTTTATGAAGGCATTTTCCAGGGAAATATTTAGTACTGACGGAAGGTTATGGGAAAATTTCTTCTTAAGAAGTATTAAATACATTAAGTGGTCATTCAGTCTATTGTTCTAAGATTACGAAGTTTAAAAGCCCTATCAAAAATTCTTCAATGCGACAACTGGTAAAGTTTCAGATTTTTGTTATATAAAGATTTTAATTAAAAACAAATGAAGGATTGAAATTATTTTAAATATTTCTTTTACGTGATAAACAATGAGTAGTAGTACGGATATTCATTTACCATCCAGTAATTAAAAGTGGAATGAACGGTTCGAAAACAATTTTCCCTTGCATTCCATTTGAAATCCTTCAAATTTTGATTGAACTGCCAAAAGACAGAGCAGTCAGTTCAATTTCCGGTACGATTGCTTCCCTATTATTCTTGTCCGGAATGAAAATGTTTGGCATTTGAAGGCATGGCAAGATTTTCCTTTCTTCCGCTTGGAAGGCGCTGATGATTCCTAAATAGTTCAGGAGCCAGACTTCGAGTGGAAAGTATTCAGATTATTTGGCTTATGATCATAAAAGAGAGGAAAGTGGATGATGGTATCGGAATTTAATTAACATTCTGACAATAAGACACTAAATAAATAAATTAGATAACAATATCCAAGGCAATCTTTGGCACTTTTTACTTGGAAATACTCAGCGTTTGATAGTACACCTACCTTACAAAATACATTTTTTTGAGTAAATTATAAGTATGATGGTTCTTAGAAAACATTGATTTCGAATTTAAAATTGAAAATCTTTCAGCTTATTAACCTCATAGATGAAACAAAGACGAATGATTTTCTTTGATGGTATTTTAAAATCAGATATAATAAAGAAAAGGGATGGATTCGGTAATAATTTTGTGGCAATTTCATTTCTAATTAGTCATGAAAGCGAACAAATAAAAAGAAACCAAAATAATTCAGATTTTGTGGTTGCGTATTCTCAAGTTATTCTTGCCAATTTAAAACGTTTGGAGTTTGATGGCATATTAATTTTATTACACAGAATCATTTAAGCTTGATTAGAATAAATAATAAATGATGATACTGATACTAGCCTACTATTTTTGCCCTTATAAAATTATTGGAATTCTTTGGCGGGTGGCGAAAATCATTTCATTCTTTTTATTTGATTTTTAATATTTAAATGCTATTCAAATCTCTCATATTTTTCAAATAATTCATGATCAATCCAACTTCCACGACACTTTTCCGCCTGTTATTCCAGTCCCAAAGGAAATCAAGTTATTCAGAAAGAGTGGAACTAGAATCGTTCATATTTCTGAAATCATTCTGGCAATCACTCATAAGGTTGTGAAGAATCTACGGCAGTCCAATTCTAAGGCGCTTTTTCGTCTATTAATCCTGCCCCGAATGAAAATGTTTGGCGTTTGATGGCACACCGCGAAAAACCTCTTTCTCTCTCTCTCTCTCTCTCTCTTTCTGCTGGAAGGGTAGGGGGGTGATGATTCTTAAATAGCAATGTAGCCAGATGCTAGGGAGGCCAAGAGCGCGAGTCCAAAATAGCTTCACCTGAAAGAAAGAGATAAATCGGAGACAAAGCGAGACCGAAGAGAAGAATGATGCTGGAAGAACCCCCAGTCCTCTAAAAAAAGCAATCCATTTCGCAAGAATCTATTTGTACTTTATTGTACTTATTTAATATCTGCCGATTACGATGATACTGCCACAAAGGCTATTCTCTTAAAGCAACTCTTTTCGCATTGTTGTGTTAAAATAAACCCAGCAAAGTCGGAAGAAAAGATTCGTTTTTACCACAAAAGAAGGGAGATCCTTATCTGCCAGAACGAGATATGGCAGAAAGTGGCAACTAGTTGATACATGTTTTATGTAATGTTTTTCTGCCCTCTTTTGTGTGGATTTTTTGATAAAAATGGATGTGATAATAAATGAATCTACCGAGACGGGAATAGAATCGTTATGAAGTTGCCTTTTAAAAAATGAACTTCTTTTGTCATTCTAAATCCGTGCCAAAATGTAGCGTTTAAAGTCGGACGGAAGGAGAGATTCATTTTTTACCACTAAAGCATTATCAGTCGGTGAGTCACAATTTATTCAGCAGTGAAAAAAAAACTAATGGGTTTCACAGAAAGGGAAAATGTTAGATAACTGTTTTATGGAAAGTTTTCTTCAGATGGGAAATCTAAAGATAATTTGTGAATAATGTTTATGCGGTGCATTTCTTTATGATAAAAACGTAAAATTTTATGATTTTTTTGCTTTTATCTTATTTAAGAATATTAATATATTTATAGTTTAAAATGTCAGAAAAATTGATTTTTTTTTTACTTTTATAATATAGCATTTACATGAATGAATTCTTTCATATATTATAATATTAAATTACGAGAATAT
Organism: Argiope aurantia; assembly: GCA_026543865.1. Classification (NCBI taxonomy): domain Eukaryota; kingdom Metazoa; phylum Arthropoda; class Arachnida; order Araneae; family Araneidae; genus Argiope; species Argiope aurantia. The sequence goes on along the minus strand of JAPMOR010047583.1, from coordinate 112,160 downwards.
TTTGATCGAACAATTAATATCTAACTTTGAGTTTGGTAACAAGTTATTAGGATTAAGTTTATATAAAATGTTCAAAACTTTGAAATAGCTAACTGTTCGAAAACATGAATAAATCTTGAAAATTTATGAAATTTGATTAGTTTAATTTTAAAAATTTAGGAATTTTTCTGAGTTGATGATTTGAAGCTTAAAATGAAAGTATTCAAAATACTTTTCCAACTAAGATTACCTTGAGCGAAAGAAATGATTATTATTTTAGTTCACTTTTATACTCATGCGGATAAATAATTAGTAATAGTTAGGAATTATGTTGTTGTTGTTTATGATCCCAGGTGGTATAGTGCTCCTATACCACCTCCATGAAACCAAAGATTTCTAAAAAGTCTAAAAACAAAAGCGGATCCCTTAAAATCTCAAAAATAATAAAATTTAAACATAGATATGAATTATGGATAAATAATAAATGTTTTAAAATAATTTATATAAGACCCTATAAAGCCTGCAATGAAATATTAAAGTCATTAAAACGAACTAATTAAAGCGAATTAAAAGTTTTACGAGAAGATTTATCTCAAAAATAAATTTCGTATTAAAAAAGATATAAATTCTTTGATGGAATGACGAATAAATGATAGTTTGTTGATAAGAATTAAAAAATATGTTTATATTAAACTGAAATTCACCAACGTTTGCAAAATTTTTCAAATGAATTATTTTAACGGAGTAAATAAACTACCTTTGAAAAGGCAGTCACTTGTAGAGTTTCAATGAGTCGAGGTACTTTCATGCGACTGTTTACGACAAAATATTTTAAGTACCAACCATTAATTCTTATTTAATTCATTTCTCTTTTGAATTTCATCCAGCTGTTCGGATTTTTGGATAATAGAACGGCACACATCTGCGTCAAAATAATTCTCTCTATAATAACAGATATAAACAACATATTTAAATGTAAACAAATTCTACAATTTTGAAATCGTTGCAATTTGAATGGAATTTACATCAGAGCTAAGAACAGTAATTCATAATATCGTTTGCTTCTAGCAAAATTTCTGAACTTTTAATCGAAATAAAAGTTTACCTTTTCTGCATAAAAACTGATAAAGAATTGAAATTTGATTAAAGACCTAGAATATACATCACATTTTGCGAAATATTATTTTAAATGATTAGTTGTTTTTTTGCACAATAAATTGAAAAAAAAATATTCACAGCCTTTAAATTATATTAAGTTTTTAATTTTCGTTTTATAGAGAAACACTGGAAATAAATGACAAGGTTTATATTTTTCATCCAGTTAATGAAATGACAAGCATAAATGAATGAAATCAGAAAAAGAATAGAAAAAATAAAATTATTCCATTGCATGAAGAATTTTCATTCTTGCATTTCTTTGACAACATTATTTATCAAAATTTGACTAGATTTTTAAATGAAAAGAAACGTGATAAAAAAACATAATCTTATTAAATCAAAAATTAAGGTACATTGCTCTGCACTTACGACACATTGCAATGACAGTTTCTGTGATTTCACATTCAATATGATAATGAGTTTTCATGTTTGTCAACGATGTCCTTAAAAATGGCGAGATTGAATTTTGCAGAATACGAAAACTTTTCATATTGATCCATGCGCCTATTAATTATGATAATCCACAGGGTTCGCTTAATTAACCAGATGTTTTAGAAATTTCCAATTTATCCTTCAGCATATATTAAGAGGTCAACTAGTTAATTGCATTTAGCTAATTATCCGGTTTGCTTCAATTGAACAAAATTTTTAACCTAGGAAGTGAGTTTAACGGTACATTCTGTTAATATAGCGCTTGAGTTAACCTGATAATAAGATCAGTTACTAAAAATCTAAAGGAATTTTTTACAAAATACGTTTCTATCTGTAATAGTTGCGTCGAAAATTTAACATGCATTATGTAGTATCAGTTAAGTATTTATAATAGGAAGAAGTCTATCTGGCAAGTATTTTTTCATATAAAGCAAATTTTCTAGTGTATGTGTCTTATTCAATTACCAACAAAAAAGTATAATGCATGCTATCAATAAATTATTAATTATATATAAGCAAAAACATGCTGTTAAATAATTTTTCCTTAAAGTATTACGCTTTTTTTTAAATTCTATTCCAATACGCTCTTTTCAATGAGCAATGCATCACTGAAACTTACATAACCAATATAAACCAAGCGATAACCAATATAAATGTTCCAAAATAAAAATTTATTATGAATTTTGGAAAGCAATCATTTTAGACAAACAAATTTCTAATCTAATTTTACGCTTACTAATTCCGGTCCGTTTAATTTACAAGCTTCCAAATAATAAGAAATCAGAAATATGTTATTACATAAAAGAAAATTTTTAACTTTAAATATGACACAGAACCAGAAAACATTTAATAGCAAAATGTTGCTATATATAGTATTTTTCATTATATGCACCATGAATCATTTTTGCCAGAAATCCTGACAATAATAATACCCAAGTTAACCTTTACGATTTAATGGCAGGAAAATGAAATCTTATATTAACAATCTAACATCAACGATTTGAATTGCATCTCATTAAATTCCCAATTTGTTCTAGAAAATCAGTCCTATATTTATTCCTTTATGTAAGACTTTCGGAATTCAATTTGCCCTTTCACCTGTATTTCATTTAGTTAGTTGTTTAAATGATCAGAGTACGAAATAATAGCTGTAACTATTTTTATTTTGGCATCTGCGGTTTCTATCCGGTTATCCTTAATTGAGCTAAAACGGAAGAAAGATGTCCCATTTTGTTTTTTTGAGAGTGAAAAGGAAAATGAAAACGTCATTCACATCTAGTATTTACACACTACCTTTTCTCGCTTCTCTGTTTTGTGCCCCAGAGTAAATATAAAAGTGTCCTAGGAAAAAGCTATATAAAGCCAGTCTGCATGAGCGACTGAGAGGAAAATTTAATATGTTTCGTGTATTCTTCGATTTCCTATCCGAAGAGGTTTCTTCCGTCGTCGAATGATGTGGGTAAGTTAAAGAATTGTGAGAGAATTTAAATATTAAATGTAATTTAAGATTATCTGAAAGCTCCGATATCTTGATTTTGAACACTTTTTTGTTTTCAACAAAATAAAATAGCCGACTCTCAGTAAGTTGATAGTTTGCTCCATACAAAGAGGATTGAGTGCAGACTAAAGTCATCTAGCACAATTTGTCGCAGTGTATTTTTCTTGGTTGTATTTCAAAAGAATACGATGAACAATTCGGTGTTTTAATCTTGCTATTCGAATGGGACTGGATTAGAATATTTCGTATATTCTATTGAATTTTTGCTGAAGAATAGATATATTAAATCTTTAACACACACACACACACACACATATATATATATATTACCGATTGGTGGAAAAATATTTTTAACTATTATAAACAAAAGAATGTCAGCAGCAATTGAAATTATACTCTTAGTGAAATATATTTTAAGTTGTATGTTTTTGTTCTTTACATGGTTAACTCTAATTTTTAAGATTTAAAAAAGTATAAAATTTGCAATCGCACTATGTAATTTCGAATATTTATTGTCTTAAAGTAAAAATACTGTACATTTATAGCGTGAAGTTTATATACGTTTAGCGAAACATGTTCGAAAGTGTGTGCAGACAAAAATGTTATTACTTACAAAGAAACAAAGCCTCGATTCAGATTGAGTTCAATTAGGGATAGAAAATCGCATGAACAAGAGAAGCAGAAAAAAAAAAGAATTTTGGTAACTAGTGCCAGCTGGATAGGATACATAAAGAACAGTTTGTTTAGTTGAGCTTACATCCATTAGTCATGTATATTCTTTGAAAACCTTAACACTATGCTGCAACTTTTGTAACAATATCTTTAAACAAATTTATTCCAGGGAGTGATTCACAAAACCTTCGACGGTCTTTTGATGGCTATCCCATTGACTTTCAGTTTTTCCACTCAGAAATTGAATCATCATGCCGAACTTGAAAGCTACATTAACCATGCGAGAAAGTTTCCTAGTACAATTTATACCAATGCAGATTTTTTATTCTACTTCAAAATACCTTCTTTCAAAGAAGGGAGAGGGAAAGGGAAACGACCCAATTCTTTACAAACAGAAATGAAGTTCTATATTTAGGACAGTGCGAAATTTTAGTATTGTTTTTTCTTCCGAGGAAGACTCTAGTCTCTTAATTTTGACTTCAGGAAGTGAGTGTAATAAGTACGGAATTGCATGCGAGATTTAAAAGAACCATAAGGACTCATATTATACACATAAATAAATGATTATTCTTCAAGTATTATTTTAAAACTCACCCACAGTCAAAAATCTAAAAATAATGTTGCAAATAATAAACGATGGGAAAGGTTTAAAAACCTTTGGGTACTAAAACACGTTATCGCCCACTTTGCTCGAGACTGCTTCGATGTAAGCACCGACAGGCATGAATATCCCTCTCTGCTATCCCACCTTGAATCCCAGCCAGCTACTTCAAAACGAGGTTTTCCACCACTACCATTTGACATTAGAAATCATCATCAAAGAGTTAATCTGCAGCGCATTAAATCTCACAGTGAAGTAGGGTTGGCTAAACAATACGAAGACGTCCGAAGTTCCCCAAAACAATGTACACCCCTGGATTATTATTAGCCAAGAAGAAGCAAATAAATGTGGCCTTGACATGATTGGCTCCTTTCCGAAGCCAAAGAAAAAAAATTGTCAGCGAAAATGGCTTCTTTCTCTGTCTCAATCATACTTCAATACTTCTATTGGTAAGGCCTCTTCAGTCGGTGTTCACACTTTGCCTTTTTCTCAAGTCATCACTTGTGGGAGGAAAGACCCATGGAAAACACGTGGTTTAGATAAGAATTCTTACGTTTTGGCTTCACATGAGTGGCTTCAGAATCCTTGCTTTTTCAGGTAAAATTCAGGGTCTTCTCCAGGTGCCACAATTGAAAATTGGAGACTCATCCATTTCAACTGCAGTTATTTGTGTTTCTCGTTCTTTTCTCTGCTCTTGCAGGCCGTATTGGGCTCCTCCATTGTTTCAATTGTTGTTCTTCAAGCTTTGCCATTAGTTGAATGGGCACCATCCGCTATTCCAGTATATATTTTGCAAGGACAAACATTGGTGTCAGCACTGCTTCGGGCCACTGAAACAATGGCAATTAACTCTTTTGGACTTCGCACTGCTGTTCTGGTGCGTTCAAGATAACGATTTTTTTCCTTAGTTTTCTTGCACACATTTGGAAAAAATGTAGTATCTTTTCGCTGTATAAAAGGAGAAATTTAATACTTCTCTTCTATTAAAAGATTTTTGCCTATTAATGTGTTCTGTCAATACTTGATTTCATTACAGTGAATGTCGCTTAAAGAAGCAGACACATTGTGAGTCAAACAAAGCAAAGAAAGCTATTCTCATACTTTTAATTTCAGTTTCAACTTCAAAACTTCAGTTTAGTTTCTGAACTAGGCATATTTTTCTGTTATACAGAGGAAACTTAATTAATCGGAATTTATGATATTTATGGATATTATTCTTTGATTTTTCTCAATATTATTTGTTCTGTGATTTTGTGTATTATTATTTTTGAAGAATGCTTAGCATTTTTATTTTCGTCCAATGATTTAATACTATTTTTCAAGTTTCGCCCAGTTAAAAAACTTGAATTTTTTTTCTTTTGAGAAAGTAAAATTAAACATCAAATATGTTTTAATGAAATTTAAAGTAGTTTCTTTTTGCTTTTTGAAACTTCTCAAGATGACTTAGAATAAATTTCAAATCACTTTATAAAGTAATTTAAAAATGCAAAGAAAGTTTGATCCCGGTTCCGCAGTTAAAACTATTTAAATCAAAATACTTTATCATATATATGTTAGAAATTAAGAATGAAATAAAAAATTAAAATAAAAATATAGATAAAAATTAAGATAAAAATATTTTTTTTGGAAATACAAAGAAAAACTACATGTTTTTCATTCGAATTTTTGAAAAATGATTGCAGTTTTAACTAACGTAAAAATTAAATTTCAAAACTAAAAAAAAGTCAAAAGTTTCCAGTTTTTTTGAATGAAGGACTGGAAAAAACTTTTCAATCAGTTTTCTTTTAGTGATACGATGAAGAAAAAGCATAAAAAAGAGAGAAAAATTGATTTTTTTTTGCGAAAGAAAGTCGGTGCCCTTAGCAGCTTTATTGATCCTCCAGCACATTGTTTTCTGTGTGAGCCAAATAAACAGTAGTTTTCCATTTACAGAAAAATTTCAGCGAAAGATAAGTCTTGAAAAATAAAAATAAAAAATTAACTATTTGTGTATTATTCTAACTAGTATTCAATTGAAATACTATTCTACCTATTTAACGCCGCTCTTTTATTTTATTTTTTGAAAACGTTAGAAAAATATTTTGTTATCACACACTTTTTTAAGAAAAAGATAATGTGAAAAGCAATGATGTTTATCATACATTCTGGAGACTTTCTATTTAAAATAAATACTAGATCTGCTGGAGAAGGTGGCTCTAAAGAGGGCAAAAAATAATGTTGTACAGGGTTTAATTTCAAAAAGTTGATACATAAAAATTTGGCAACATTAATGCTAATTTATCAGCAGAAATGAATAATTTTAACAAACTTTTTGTCAAAATTTTAAGAGTATTTAAATTCAATTGCTGCCTTAAAAGTTTTATTAATTTTCTAAAATATTAACTTTATTGGTAATTCAAAGATTGTATTTAAATACATAAAGGCATTATGAAAAGCTATTTTTCCGACGCTAATTTTATAAAATGTTTGATCAATTTAACTTTCTTTAGTTACTTACTTATTTTCTATAGGAATTTATGAATCACTTCTTTTTTCAGTTTTCATGACTTGCGAAGAATAAATTTATGAAAAATTCATGATTTTATTTTTATTTATTTAACACGCATTGCATAAAATTATGAAACATATGGAATCATTTTTCATTAATTTATTATTAAAACTGAACGAAGTGCAATACTTTAACTGCTACATTCATTATTGCTTAAAGTACTTTTTATATATTTCTATTCTACTTAAAATGAATAGTAGCAAAAGATAATTAAAATGAAGTTAAAAGAAGAACTAGTTCAAATTTTATGAAAAAGAAGTAAAATAAAACTGAATATTTTTTTACGAAAATGATTGCTCTACATATCTGATGTAGTAAATTTTAATGCATTAGGTATTGTTGGTAGTAAATTTCGTGTCAATGTAGGCAATATTGACATTGCTTTTATGATAAAAGCTTAAAAAAGTTTTTACTGAAGCTTTAAAAAGTCTTATTTCGTCTGAATTTTAACCTGAAATTAACCTAAATCAAGAATAAAAATGGTTATTGTTTGTGTCTATAAAATTTAGGTTAAGTAAAGCAGTGAATATATTTACTAATAACATGCAATTCATAAATTATATTTTTAATTTTTAAGTAGTTATATATGTACGGTAAGTTTCTGTAGTAAATATCCCAAAAATAAATTTTAACCAAACCAAATCAGGGCCAGAAACTATCAATCTAATGAAAATGAAATTTCTTTTAATTCCCTGATAACTTTTACTTTTTTTAACCTTATAAGATACCATGGCCATAAACATGCCATTAAATTGGTAGTTCATCCACCTAATGTTGGTAACGTTGATTTTAATAATATCAATCAGTTCTAAACATTAACCATAAAATCATTCTTACAGATATCAATGATCGTCATATGATACAGATATCAAGTGATTTTAACTGAATTTCTCAGAAGCTTGAATGTATCGATACTTGAGATACTAGCCGCGAATTCCTTGTTAGAAACTTTTTTCTACTTGCAAAATATTTTAGTAAATTTAATTCCAAATATTATAGCTTCTTATGCACAATAAATTCTTTGGGTATTTTCATTTCTCCATAATTTGCTCTACAATCTTTTTTAATTGTATTTCTTTTGTTGGAACAATAGAACAGATATTCCTTTCTTTCTGTTACTTATAAGACTAAGCAAGGGAATTGTTACCAACATTGCTTATAGAAACAATTGAAAGTGTTGCTGCCCTTTGAACTACTCTTAGCTACTCACAATACTTAGTTACTTTTTAGCTACTCCAAATTAATAGGATTTTGTATATTTCATAAAATCGCATTTACAACACGTTTTGGTTGATTTGCATTGGCTGAAATCTGAAAATAAATTCATAATATGGAACTACACAGTAACAAGAAAATTATAGATTTTTGGATGCTTCGATAACACGTAAGTTTTGAGAAATTAACCCAAGAACAAAAATAAAAAACAGTTTTGCTTAACAAATACATTCACTTTAAGCTTCTTCTTATATAAATAAAGAAGAGTTTTGGGCCATCAATTCATCCAATGAATATTCATACTAAAATCTAATTAGCTTTCAGAAATTTGTCGAAATTTAATGGACGAATAATTTACTGAAATTCTCTTGTTAGAGTTTTATGCAGATTACATGTCGTCATGTAATGCATTTCTGCTTTGCATTAATTATTATGCAGCGTAAGATAAGAAAGAACATCTAAAATATTCTGTAATTCCTCATTTTTAACATTTGCTCCCAAAATTTACCTGAATTTTATTATTTGTTATTTCGAATAAACTGTTCAATTTCACATGCGAACAAATAGCACACATATTAAGTCTAGTTTAAAAATCAGTCAAAATGTCTAATTCATTTGATAAACGAAACTGATACTAAAATAAATTAACAATAACAGCTAAAATGGCTGTCAAATTAAATTGATGTCTCTCTGGAAGAAGATAAAAAATATATAGAGAGATAACAGAATAAACTAAAATATCACACATTTGGATGTAACAGAAAAGTCTCAATCTTTCAGGCTTTGTAAATACTTTCAAAAAATAATTAAAAAGTTTAAATGCAATATATAGAAATAGATATAAAAGATTATATAAAGAAAAAAGTCCCGAAAGAAAAAAGAATATGTTTGCGTCTAGAATGGTATTCAAATAAAATGCATTAAATCTTATGAAATAAAACATATAAAAAGTAAAAATTTTTAGGCTTAAAACATTTGAGATCTTTACCATAAAATTTGATTAAAAAAAGGATTGAACATATAGAGAGATATTGAGATATTTTAAATAATAATTATAAATTTAACAATGTTGCTAATCTTGCATTTTTATACGTAAGTTAATCATACTTATTATTCATTTTTAACACTTCTAATTGCATATTTACCGAAAATGAAAGAAATATGTTTGTATTTTTAAGTTAACAACAATTGCAGATTTTTTAAACAGAAGATTGGAATTCTTTTTTTTTAATTTCAGAAATTAAGGATGACTTCATATTGATGAAGATACCTTGCACCTTATTTTGAAGTCATTTAAAAATAATACTTAAGTCTCCTTTTTCAACTAGTTGTAACTTATAAAACAGGCGCGTAAAAATTTAAGTCGTTAAAATTTCCTTTTTCTTTTGTATAAACAGTTGAATAACAAACTTGAACATGATTTCTAAATTGTTCTTATCTTTACAGTACTCTGTGAAACAGCGTTTATGATATGATGCTTTTATAAGTTTCTTTATCATCAGGTAAGTACTATCTTAGTCAAGCCTATATATTGATAAATTTTCCCCCTTTTATAACTATTGTTTTAGGTTAATTTAAAATAGTAGCTAAAATGTAATTGGCGTTTAAAGAATACGAATATTAAGATTTAAGTTGCTTTTTTTTCTCTCTGTATTAAATAGTTCAGTAAGAATAAAAATGCCCAATCGATCCGTGAATTTCAGAAACTAAAATTCTTTCTGCATCAAAATTTAATAAGTAATCTTTGCTCTGAATTCCATCTTTTAAACAACCCATCCATTAAATTATTAAATGGTATTCAAATCGGAATGCTTCATTTTTATAATTAAATGTGTACGTTAAATAATAAAATTTCAGGAATTCATTAAATTCTTATTTAAAGTAAAAATAGAAAAATATTTGTCCTCCAATTAATAGTGTAACCGCAAAACGAAAAGAAGAAAAGCAAATAAAAGAATAAATGGAGTACAAGAGGAATGATTTGCATTGTTAATTTGAGTTATACCTCCTGGTGAAATGTACTTTCTTAAGTTATGTAAAACTTCTTTCGGTTCAGCTGATTTCTGAGAGTTATTGAAAGAATTATTGGCAACATATGAGCGGTAATTTCAAAAGCAGACATTTCACCATGCTAGCTGAAAACTGGGAAAATTGCCAAAAGCAGGAAAAGTTGTTTAATCTCAATTTGGATTTCAACTCAAGTTCATTCTGCTAAAAAAAAGCGATTCTTATTTAAAGCAGATGCATGAAAAGCTTTAATAAACTTAAAAATTCTTTGAGCAACTGGCTGATTTTTGTGTGTACGTGTTTTTGTTAAAATGCTGAAAAGTTATTTTTTTATGAATGCCACTAAATAGTTTTCACCTTACCATCAAGAACTGTGGCTCTTCGAGTTCTTATTAATGCAATTCAGGCAATTTCTAACGTTTATTGCTAATTCTATACAACGTCGAATATTTGAATTCAAGCATTCACTAATAATTACAGATTTTAATAGAATATGAAATTACGGGAAAAATTTTAAATTCCTTAGTTCTATTAGTGTATGAGCAAAAATTCATCAATGGAGGTTCATGATAAAGCTCAGTTTTTTCCACAGGTATTGAAAATAACCTAGAGCTGAACGTTTAATGTAAATCAATGCATATAAATCTAGAAATCTATTAAACTGTCCTACATGTATTTATTAGACAATAATTTCCCCTTTTTATTTGTAATACATTTTATATCCTTTAATTCATATGTTTCAAAT